>CM055738.1:4046746-4246746 GCA_029465975.1 Dallia pectoralis | reverse complement strand
ATCGGTACGTATACATGCTGTCACTCAGCTACATCGGTACGTATACATGCTGTCACTCAGCTAGATTGGTACGTATACATGTTGTCACTCAGTTAGATTGGTACGTATACATGCTGTCACTCAGTTAGATCGGTACGTATACATGCTGTCACTCAGCTAGATTGGTATGTATACATGCTGTCACTCAGCTAGATTGGTACGTATGCATGCTGTCACTCGTCTACGTATACATGCTGTCACTCGGCTAGATCGACAGTATTTACAGACCCATTTAGACAATGTAGCGGGCCCATTTAAAGAACATGCATTTCCTTTTAAATATGTCTACGTTTAGGTCTTTCTTTTGTATGATTATGCTGTCGAAATGCGGGGCTCTAACAAATTATACCGGATAGAACACACACACACCACACACACTCACACACACACACACACTCCCTGTGGAACGGGCTACCCTACACACTGCGCTGGGGACATTGTTAACTGTCAATGTCTGTTTCCCAAAACACACCATAAATCATGTGGAAGCGTCAGCACAAACCTCCACCGCTGAAAACAGCAATATTATTTATCCCAATGCTATGACAAATCGGTCAGAGATTGTTAATGTTTGTGTGAGTGTGTGATTGCGGGGGTCAGGGACGTGTCACGCAGCCCCTACCCGGGTTTATACATTTTGGGAATATCTAAAGACATTTTCTGGGTTTTAATGACTTTGAGTTTTACTGCCTGGAAACAGGTGGACAGTTAGACTCTGACAAGCTCAACTTGAGACAGAAAGGTTTGTTTAAATTCACTTTAATGTCGGCTGTTCTTTTTTTAAACGATGCTATTGTCTGTTAAAAGATGCTTTGTTTTGTACTTCATCTCATCTCTCTGCCACACATTTCTGTGTCTTTGTCAAGTCGTTTTGTCTTTCAATTATACCAGCACGAAAGACATTTACTATTTCCGGACAACAAATGTCTAAATCCCATGGGAAAACCTTTAAAAAAAACTTTCAAACCAATGCATCTTCTAGGCTCTCCAGATATCATTGTTGTTGAGAGTGAGGAGATATCAGCGATCCACGAAGGGCCACTCACGCCCACGGACTGACGACGTCCACCTCTAATCCTCCATCAGAGCCTATTCAGCTTTTAAAAACTATTATTTCTTCATTGTCCTCTGGCCTGATGCCTTTAAATGCATGCCGTCGTCACCACGTTGCCCTCTAATCCCAACATCTGCATGCCGGCCCACATCGTCCTGGCAACACTAAACCAATGATTAACGACGTATTGATTGTGGTGCTTTTCTACCGGCGACAGAAGGTGCTGAGTCGACAGTGAACTTTCCTTATCTGGGCCGCCCAGCTTGTCAAACGGGAAATATTCCTGAGGAGAGAAAGAGCGAGAGAGGGAAAATAAAGACATATAAGTGCTCTGTGAAAACCCCACTTGAACGCTCGCGTCCTTTACGTTCGGTCGGCGAGCCTCGCTGTTGTTGCGGGTTACAAGTAAAACATTGTAATCGGTTTCGCCATCTGTTTCTCATACCGACGCCGCGGCTGTGATCACGCCATCAAGAAAGCTTGACTAATTTCCCAGCGTAATGGCCTTCGGTGTTAATGCGGCAGTTCACATTTCCTCGCTAGGAGTTTTTTGATGGACAGTTTGCTCCTCCTAACACTCTCACCCTGTAGCACGTCTGCTTGGCCACCTCTCCATCCATTCTTCCCTCCATCCATCCATCCACATGTCAATCTGCGCTCTACCGTTCTACCGCACTCTCGTTCTCTCTCTCTCTCTGTCATTTAGGAGAGTGCTTTTTTAGAAGGCCCAGTAAATTACTTATATGGAGATGACATTTCCCTCTAATGTTACATTTTTGGGGATGATTGCCATCGTCTCCTGCAGAAAGAACGAGTTTTGTTTTTTTGTACTTCATCCGTTATATTACTTCCATCTCCCCACCCCCCCTCCACCGAACCACATGCCCTTCTTTAGTCCTCCCACAAATTCACTCTTATTTGGCGGACTGTGGGGGGGGGCAGCTAACTGGGATCGTCCAGCTGATTTCCTTTGACTTTTTCTTACTCTGTTGCTCTGGCTTTGTCTCTCCTTCACCCCCCCCCACCCTCTCCATTTCCCTCCTTCCCGCGTGCTTTCCCCTCCTCGTATCTCAGATCCCACTCTGGCTGGAAGATAAGGATCGTCATGAAGAGACTTTTAAACAGACCCTTTTTCTCATTCGCAGACAGAAATGGCTTTTCTGTCCATTTGCGGTGTGACTGATCATATGTTCCCCGCGTAAAAAGACAGATTTATATCTTCTTCTCCATGGCAGCCTCATTCTTTTACAGCAGTTGTTGGGACGGAGCAGGTACCGATTAGGCTTTCCACCGGACAACCGCCCACCTATCTGACTAGAAGTCTCCCCAGGGCTCCCTTCCTGTACCTCCTGGAGTTAGTCTTGTCCTTTCTGTGCTCCTGCACCTCCTGATCTTAAGCTGTGACTCCTGTCAGCTCCCCCAAAAATATCCTAGTATGGAATGTCTCCATGTCAACACGGCAACAATGATGCCTGAGCAATGTCCTGCAATACCAGAAGCCGTGGATTTTACACGCTGTCAGGATCACTCAGCCAAGAGGTGGATGTGACAGGCAGACACAGAGAGAGACGGAGAGAGACGGAGAGAGAGAGAGAGACGGAGAGAGAGAGGGAGAGTGCGAGAAGGAGGGAGGAGATGCTCTATGAATAGTAAACAAACTGGTGGATGGAGGCTGAACCCCAACCATTGACTGTCTGCAAAGGACAATAGGACCATGTACTCTGATTAGACTTTCAAGCGACAGTCACAAACAGAAGAAGACACGCTCTAAAAAGAGAGGATGGCCCGATAGAGAGGCTGTAGACAGATGGATGTGTCACATTATCTAGAGGCTGTAGATAGGTGGATGTGTCACATTATGTAGAGGCTGTAGACAGATGGATGTGTCACATTATCTAGAGGCTGTGGATAGATGGATGTGTCACATTATGTAGAGGCTGTAGATAGATGGATGTGTCACATTATGTAGAGGCTGTAGATAGATGGATGTGTCACATTATGTAGAGGCTGTGGATAGATGGATGTGTCACATTATGTAGAGGCTGTGGATAGATGGATGTGTCACATTATGTAGAGGCTGTAGATAGATGGACGTGCCACATTATGTAGAGGCTGTAGAAAGATGAATGTGTCACATTATGTAGAGGCTGTAGATAGGTGGATGTGTCACATTATCTAGAGGCTGTGGATAGATGGATGTGTCACATTATGTAGAGGTTGTAGATAGATGGACGTGCCACATTATGTAGAGGCTGTAGATAGATGGATGTGTCACATTATGTAGAGGCTGTAGATATATGGATGTGTCACATTATGTAGTGGCTGTAGATAGGTGGATGTGTCACATTATGTAGAGGCTGTAGATAGATGGATGTGTCACATTATGTAGAGGCGGTAGATAGGTGGACGTGCCACATTATGTAGAGGCTGTAGATAGATGAATGTGTCACATTATGTAGAGGCTGTAGATAGGTGGATGTGTCACATTATCTAGAGGCTGTGGATAGATGGATGTGTCACATTATGTGGAGGCTGTGGATAGATGGATGTGTCACATTATGTAGAGGCTGTAGATATATGGATGTGTCATATTATGTAGAGGCTGTGGATAGATGAATGTGTCACATTATGTAGAGGCTGTAGATATATGGATGTGTCACATTATGTAGAGGCTGTAGAAAGATGGATGTGTCACATTATGTAGAGGCTGTAGATAGATGAATGTGTCACATTATGTAGAGGCTGTAGATAGGTGGATGTGTCACATTATCTAGAGGCTGTGGATAGATGGATGTGTCACATTATGTGGAGGCTGTGGATAGATGGATGTGTCACATTATGTAGAGGCTGTAGATAGATGGACGTGCCACATTATGTAGAGGCTGTAGATATATGGATGTGTCACATTATGTAGAGGCTGTGGATAGATGGATGTGTCACATTATGTAGAGGTTGTAGATAGATGAATGTGTCACATTATGTAGAGGCTGTAGATATATGGATGTGTCACATTATGTAGAGGCTGTAGATAGATGAATGTGTCACATTATGTAGAGGCTGTAGATAGATGGATGTGTCACATTATGTAGAGGCTGTAGAAAGATGGATGTGTCACATTATGTAGAGGCTGTAGATAGGTGGATGTGTCACATTATGTAGAGGCTGTGGATAGATGGATGTGTCACATTATGTAAAGTCCCACACATAACCTATGGCTGTCCCACATATAACATATGACTGTCCCACATATAAAATATGACTGTCCCACATATAACATATGACTGTCCCACATATAACATATGGCTGTCCCACACATAACATAAGGCTGTCCCACATATAACATATGGCTGTCCCACATATAACATATGGCTGTCCCACATATAACATATGGCTGTCCCACACATAACATATGGCTGTCCCACATATAAAATATGACTGTCCCACATATAACATATGACTGTCCCACATATAACATATGACTGTCCCACATATAACATATGACTGTCCCACATATAACATATGGCTGTCCCACCATAACATATGACTGTCCCACATATAACATATGGCTGTCCCACATATAACATATGGCTGTCCCACATATAACATATGACTGTCCCACATATAACATATGGCTGTCCCACACATAACATATGGCTGTCCCACATATAACATATGGCTGTCCCACATATAACATATGGCTGTCCCACATATAACATATGGCTGTCCCACATATAACATATGGCTGTCCCACACATAACATATGGCTGTCCCACACATAACATATGGCTGTCCCACATATAACATATGGCTGTCCCACCATAACATATGACTGTCCCACATATAACATATGGCTGTCCCACATATAACATATGGCTGTCCCACATATAACATATGGCTGTCCCACATATAACATATGGCTGTCCCACACATAACATATGGCTGTCCCACATATAACATATGGCTGTCCCACACATAAAATATGGCTGTCCCACATATAACATATGGCTGTCCCACATATAACATATGGCTGTCCCACATATAACATATGGCTGTCCCACATATAACATATGGCTGTCCCACATATAACATATGGCTGTCCCACATATAACATATGGCTGTCCCACACATAACATATGGCTGTCCCACATATAACATATGGCTGTCCCACACATAACATATGGCTGTCCCACATATAACATATGGCTGTCCCACATATAACCTATGGCTGTCATTACATTCCTCCACACCTGATCCGTAGCAGGGCCTCCTAGTCTTTAACAGCACACGACGACCACAACCATTTATCCGAACAAAGATTAGCAAAAGCTGTGTGCCATTGAAGCTTTAGACCAGGGGTGTCCAAAGTTTTTTTTGTGAGGGCCAAATACAGAAAAATAAACAAAGGGCCGGGCCGCACACTAGAGGTGACATATTAACACATGAATACTGTGTGTATTTCTAAATCACCTATAATGTGAAGAACTGTGCTGTCCTCTAGCTCGAATTATGTTGACAGTTTTTACGCCCGTCATGGCCGGAGCTCCATCCGTTGTTTCTCCACAGAGTTTGTCCCATTTAAGCCCCATCTTTCCAACTGCCTCCGACACAGCTTCAAAAATATCTCGGCCCGTTGTTGTGCCTTTTAGGCTCATCATATCATGCAGCTCCTCCGTACAGCAAAAATGACCATCTACTCCCCGCAAAACATTAACAGCTGCGCGGTGTCTGTGGCATCTGTGCTCTTATCGCTAACCCTATCCATAACCAATCGCATGCTATCGAGTACAAATCAAAAGCACTAGCTTTGTCTCTCAGCTGAAGTTTCCAGTTAGCTGACAACAAGTCCTCGATTCTCCGCACCACTGTATTTCTGGATAAGCTCACGTTGTTGAAATCCGGAACTTTTTCCGGGCACATTATTGCTGTGACTTTGAGGCACTGCTTTATGAAATCACCATCTGAGAACGGTTTGTCGTGCTGGGCCAAACGTTTAGCGACCTTATAGCTTGCTGTTGAGGCGTTTTCCTTTATTTTGTTACCACGAAAAACACCTGTTGTTGAGCTTGCAGGCTAGCTGCCATTTGCTTGACTTTCTGCGTTCGTTCGGCACTGGTGTACTGATGTGTAGCTCTGATGTTTGGTCTCATAGTGCTGACGGACATTATACTCTTTCATCACAGCAACATCTTCATTGCAAATCAAACAGATACACTTTACGTTGATTTCTTTGAAGAAATATTCATTTTCCCACTGTGTTTGAAATCTTCTACACTCACTTGCTATATTGCGTTTCTTTGGTGCTGCCATTTCTGGTGACTCGCAGTAAAAGTTTTTGTTTGCTTAATTTTGTTTAGTGGAGAAGCACCGTTTCCATGGCTGGCTCCAACTAGTGTTGAAACTGAGAAGTGCAACAGAGTTGAGCTCAATCTTCTTGTGCGGGCCATATTCAATTATATTTTAAGAATTTGCTGCGGGCCAATAAAAACTGGGCCGGACTTTGGACACCCCTGCTTTAGACTGTAATTTGTTGAGAGACAGGCTGTCAGACTACCACAGCAGGTCTCTCCCACCTGATCTTTGTTGCTCTCCTTTCTGATTTTCTTTCCATATACGTATATCTCCCTCGCACACGATCTTCGTCTTTTCCTCTCTCTTTCTCTCCGTGCGCTTCGTTCAATGCAAGCCACTGTTGCTCTGTTTACACAGTAAGTAAAATACAAATACTTGACAAAAGAAAAACCTACAATGCTGTCATTTTCCCGCTGGGCTCACACAGATTCTTCCCGCTTGACGGCATTCTTCCGTAGCTGGTTGCATTGGCCATGAATAGCTCTAATTGTTATGTCTATTTATAAAAACATGTGAGATATTACACTTTGCCCGAAGCAGGGCTTTCCAGCATATTCTAGAAGTGAGGATCTAATGGACTTCAACAATAGAAGGAATCCTATTTATTAAAATCTTCTGTGGGGAGGGGTTCTTCGATGGGTGGGCTAGACTGTTGACTTGTACGGGTGATACGATGTGTTTGAGGAACAGGATGTTACATTACACCCCCACACGCCCCCCCTGGTTGGGTTGATTAGCAGAAATAGAACGGAATGAGCTGTAATCCATTTTCCATCACAATTGCCACAACTTTGGGCACTATCTGGTATTCAAAAACTTGTTTTTATTTATATTTTTACTATATTTCATTTGTTGTTATGTACAATTTTTTTTATGGAATTTGTATTCATGGGCCAAATATTGTTTTAAAAGGGTGAAAAAATCTGAAACGTTTGAGACGTTTGTGTTTTTTGACGCTTGTCTGTTTTTTAACAAAGAAAACCAATAATCTTATATCATCATAAAATATATACATATTTTTTTTATTTTTAAAACATCATTTTGGAAATGACAGAAATTCAGAAATAACCCATTTCCATACAGATTAAGCCTCGCTAGTCAGTCTTTTGTAGAAAACCTTTGACAGCGATTACAGCTCGGAGCGCGACGGGATTTCTGAATTAGCTTTACAAATCTGAATTTGGGGATTTTCTCTCATTCTCCCTCACAAATGTCCTCAAGCTTTGTCAAGTTAAATGGTGAGCCTCGATGAACAGCGATCACCAATAGTTTCCACAGATACTCAATGGGATTCCAGTCTGCCCTTTGGACCGGCCACTCAAGGACTTTAACATTTCTGTTCTGGAGCCGTTGAAGCGTAGCTTTGGCAGTGCTTCGGGTCGGTGTCCTGTTGAAATGCAAATCCCCCCCCCCCACCCACCTCTAAGGTGATTTGCACTCTGAACCAGGCTCTCCGTTAAGGGTTTGCCCGTCTGAGACACCATTCATTGCTTCCTCTGTCCTTCCAAGACTGCCGGTACAAAACGCTTCCACATGCCATCTGGCCACAGCCGCTCTGCTTCCTGGTAGAGACGGTGTTGGATGGGTGATAAGCTGCGCAGATGGGTTTCATTTCCAGGTCATATCCACACGGTCTATTTAGCGAAATACTATCAAAGTATTTAGCGAGCGTTCAAACTGTCATGTGACTTCCGTCTGGCCACTCCCCCAGACTGAGCAGGTGCTTCGGAGACATTTTTCAGGAACTTGCTCCATGGAATTCTTTAGCTGGGTCCGAGTAGTCCGTTTCTACTGTCACAGCGTCAGCCTCCCGGGAATTGCATATATTCAGGAGAAGATGAACAACAGCAGAGGGTAATAAATAGATGTGTGCGTGTGGTGTGTGCTGCTGTCAGTGGATGTGTGAGGTAAAGCGATGAGCTGGTATTTAAAAACACGGCAATGTGAGTAAATAAACTGAAACCGACTGTACGACACAAGAGAGACAAAAGAGATGGGACAGGGCCACAGGACACGGCCCATTATTCCCTCAGTTGTCTCACCGAGCACTGGACCATGGGCAATAGAAGGCAAGGTCAAATCAAACCTAATTGTATTACACATTTACCTCAATGCGTTGCAAGGCATTTAACGAAAAACCCGTCAAGAGAATGCTGAAACAAAATGCCACGGTGTGAAATGTACATGAAAGATACAGATTTATATACCAGCTGAGGAATTAAAATACAAGAGTGATCGAACGGTAAAACAGAGGAGAGAGCTCTGAAAGAAAATAAAAAGAGAGAGTGACTGAGGGTGTGATGAACTGAAATTAGATCTGTTTAGTCATGTCTGGTATAATTTGAAACTCAGTGACTGACAGAATCAGCAGACCACGCCCATCATACAAGGAGATTGGGAGAATCGGTACTGAGTCCATGTTTTTCAACCATTCTTGCTGGAGCAAGATACACACTGTACACACACACACACTCTCACACAAAAATACCACACACACACACATCAATCCCGGCGACATAAAAGAGAGATACTAAACCCATGGCAACGCACAGATCTGTAGATGAAGCAGAGATGACAAGTTCTGAGCATCCTCCTGGCGGGATGGTATTTCTGACCACTCACTACATCCACTGGTTGCTGAGGAGGCCAGGCATCACCCCAGCAACAGCACAGCATCACCACAGCAACAGCACAGCATCACCACAGCAACAGCACAGCATCACCACAGCAACAGCACAGCATCACCACAGCAACAGCACAGCATCACCACAGCAACAGCACAGCATCACCACAGCAACAGCACAGCATCACCACAGCAACAGCACAGCATCACCACAGCAACAGCACAGCATCACCACAGCAACAGCACAGCATCACCCCAGCATCACCCCAACAACAGCACAGCATCACCACAGCATCACACAAGATCACCCCAGCATCACCACAGCATTACCAAAGCATCACCACAAGATCACCACAGCATCACCACAGCATTACCAACACAGTGTTTTTTTTCTAATGGTTGAATGCTATCCCAGGGCAGTTTTTTATGTCCCGCTGAGTATACACAATGGTGAAATGTGAAACAAATGACAAACATGGAATAAAATGAGAAATCAGGAACGGGGCGAACTCTTATTCACACCACTGTATTGACTTTTAACGTATTGATACATTCAGAAAAATCTGTTTCCAAGTTTAAAAACACCACATCAGTAGTATTCTACTCCTTTCATGTTGGGCAAAAAATTATTATATTTTTGTCAAGCAACGGGTTCATACCTGGGGACACAATTAACAATGAGATATTGAGTAATTAACTACCAACAAGTGTGAAGCTGTTTTAATAGCAGTTTTGGTGCCATCTCAGTGACATCCTCTTATTATATTTTCCACACACTATTTCTAATCACAGAAACCTCCATGAGCTCTCTGAGATGATACTTTAATGCGACAGACCAATGGATTGTATATTCGAGAGCCCCAGTGCGATCATTCATTGGTTTCCTAAACACAATTACCTTTGGAAAAGTCTTCCGCTTTTTTGTATTGCAGTGATGGGAGTCCTGTCACACTAAATGTAACTAAAGATATGCAACCCAGGTTTCGCTGATTAAATTAGTGCTGGTGTTCCGCTTTTCCTGTCCCCATTCCGGACTTATCAAACATTCACGGGGGAAAAACACCCCTCTTCTGGCTCACTGATCAGTCTACATCGTCACAGAGAAAGCTGACGGAATGTGAATTTACACTGAACGGTTTCTTGCGAATAAACCAGAACCCCCGAACGCACTCAAAATGCCATTACTGTGTTAGAGTGAAAAATGCATGGTGCATTTTATGTAGTTTCCCTGTACACGTATTCCACATGTACGCTGAGACACATTTGTGCCCTGACTTGGTCTCTACGTTGCTGTAGGTCTAGTCAAAAGGATATTTAGTGTAATCGTCAGCTTGAATATTTGGATTTCTCATATTTTGACACCACTCCATAAGAATAAAAGTAGACGTGTTTCAGTGTTCCGTGTGCGCTCTTATTCGGTTTTTGTTAAAATTCTGTAACTGTTGTCCCAGGGGATAGAAAACACTTTCGTCACAAATAAATTGTCCAATTTGTAATTAATTGAATGTGTCTTTTTATAATTGTACCTGGAGCTCACATAAACGGTACGTCAATATATATAGTCTGTATATGTTGAAGTTGTGTATCACGTGTTTCCAACTCTACACGGGACACACGAGCGAAGTTCGTGTGGAGCGAAGTTATGCAGAAAGTATGCAAATGGTTAAGCAGTCAATTACTTCCTGACGATATCAGTTTCCTCTGGTGCCTGTCAACCAGCCATAGGAGGAAATCATTTGTGTTGATTATAACGTGTCAGATTTCATCATTAAGGCAGATCAAGGCAAACAGGAAGATGTAAACTGATAGGAACAGAGAAGAAAGAAAAACGAGGAAATGAGACAAACAGCTATAGACAATGAAATATACAGGGAAAAAAGAGGGGAACTCAGACACGTGAACACAGAGAACAGAGGAGATACCAAAAGAGAGAGAGCGAGACAGAGAGAGAGAGAGAGGGGGTGATACAGAAAGAGAGAGATAGACAGAGAGAGACAGAGAGAGAGAGAGAGAGAGAGAGAGATACACAGAAAGAGAAGACAGATAGAGAGAGAGAGGTATAGAGGGAGAAAGAGAGAGAGAGAGACAGAGAGAGAGAGAGAGAGAGCAACAGAAAGACAAATATGGAGAGGGCACCAAAGAGACAGAGATAAAAAGAAAACGACGAGACAGAGAGAGAGTGAGAGAGAGAGAGAGTAAATTGTGACTGTTCTGGTTATGCGCTGGCGTCCCGTTTGACAGGTGACAGAGGCATCAGAGGAGGCGATGTATCACCCAGGCTGCCACCCTGAAAGACAGACTTGTCTCTTCTCAAGGTCTGTCAGCCTGATAGCGTTTTAACTCACACCTTCTCAGTTCATTTTGGTGAGAGACGGAGAGGTTAGGCGGACGAATATGAAGCCGACGCCGACCCAACGTGTACGGGAGGCGGCGAAACAGATCTGGCCTCTGGGTTGAATCGGGGGGGGCTGCATTAACGATGAAGACGCGACAGGCAGCCGATTCGTTTCAACCGTCCATCAGAGGCAGGACTGCGCCACACATCAGCCTGCCGGTCGTCTGGTCTCCACGAGACATCTTCTCCCAGCCTTTTCTAATGACACCGGGTGAGACACTGAGGTCAGACCAGCGCATTCTGTCTCTCAACTGAGGTTGTCAACCCGCGCACACACTCACGAACACACACACACACGAACACCATGCCAGGGTCAAAGTTCTCTTCGCAGAACCCGCTAAACCTGTCCAAGTTGCCAACAGCTTCGCCAACCGCTAAAATGCCCCGATGTGTTTAGCCACTTCGTGAGGTAACCGATTTGACCGTGCACATGCTCCGGCCACGCCCATCCGTACGCCCCTCCTCCTGGGGGTACGGAAAAGAGGGATGACGAGGCACGTTCATACCACCAGCGTGTCGATGTAAATCCACCTCATTAGGGCTAATTACAGCAGTAGCTAGTTACGTATGCGCGGGGAGATTATGCACCAGCACATTAGAAAGTCATTCTGTGTCAAAAATGTCTTCATCGCTGCATAATGTGTTTCTCTTGTCCCCATACAGGAATCTGAATGCGTGAACTCAACACCTCCCCGTACAGAGTGAAAGACACAGCGCTAAATGTTTATTCGTCACGCTTTCCGGACTCGAGTCTGATGGATCCACTCACCGCGGTGTCCAAGTGGAACATCTCTAAGCATGTAGTCAACAGACTTATAGTCATTTTGTTCCTGTGAACTGGGAGACAACGTCTCCCTTCCTCTTCCTCTAATAATCATCATTGTTCACAGGGTGCCAAGAAAAACGCCAACAGCATGTACATCTAGATCCTATCCCAGATCCTCGGGCCGTATGCAGATTTAAAAGAAAATGATATTGAAACAGAAATATGAGGAAGTGTTATTCCAATCATAACCAGCCTCTCACCCTGGTCCATATCCGTGTCTAGAACCACCCAAAACACATCCACACTATAATGTGACTACTGTTACACAGTCAACAGCAATAAAAGCTCATGTAAACGGTCCCTCTCAAAGCTTGACCAGCCGAATCGTCATGTTGCCCCAGGGTTTGTGTCCGTTCATTACACCGGATGGGTTTGAGGCCTGGTGGCTGGGAAGGTCGAGGTTTTAAAGCCCTTTCAGACGGAATCGTCACTGTAACACAACCCATTCTGAACGACCATTCAGTCACATTGTGTAGTTGGCAAAAATAATCGTACAAACAATTATGTATTTGTTTACATTGTTCTGAATGAAGTTACTGTATTATGTTAGTGAGAATATTTTGTTTATTCTTACTTTTTTGTGTCGGAAGATATTTGTCTTCTTGCCTTTCAATAGGCTGCGCCGTGTTAGCATAAAAACCTCATACAAACATCATAGACATGTTAGCAGTCATGTTAGCAGTCTGCTCAGCAAAAAGACCACACACAAACATTACAGACATGTTACCAGTCTGCTCAGCATAAAGACCTCATACAAACATCACAGACATTTTAACAGTCTGCTCAGCATAAAGACCTCATACAAACATCACAGACATGTTAACAGTCTGCTCAGCATAAAGACCTAATACAAACATCACAGACATGTTAACAGTCTGCTCAGCATAAAGACCTAATACAAACATCACAGACATGTTAACAGTCTGCTCAGCATAAAGACCTCATACAAACATCACAGACATGTTAGCAGTCTGCTCAGCATAAAGACCTCATACAAACATCACAGACATATTAACAGTCTGCTCAGCATAAAGACCTCATACAAACATCACAGACATGTTAACAGTCTGCTCAGCATAAAGACCTCATACAAACATCACAGACATTTTAACAGTCTGCTCAGCATAAAGACCTCACACAAACATCACAGACATATTAACAGTCTGCTCAGCATAAAGACCTCATACAAACATCACAGACATGTTAACATTCTGCTCAGCATAAAGACCTCATACAAACATCACAGACATGTTAGCAGTCTGCTCAGCATAAAGACCTCATACAAACATCACAGAAATGTTAACAGTCTGCTCAGCATAAAGACCTCATACAAAAATCACAGACATGTTAGCAGTCTGCTCAGCATAAAGACCTCATACAAACATCACAGACATGTTAACAGTCTGCTCAGCATAAAGACCTCATACAAAAATCACAGACATGTTAGCAGTCTGCTCAGCATAAAGACCTCATACAAACATCACAGACATGTTAGCAGTCTGCTCAGCATAAAGACCTCACACAAACATCACAGACATGTTAGCAGTCTGCTCAGCATAAAGACCTCATACAAACATCACAGACATGTTAACAGTCTGCTCAGCATAAAGACCTCACACAAACATCACAGACATGTTAACAGTCTGCTCAGCATAAAGACCTCACACAAACATCACAGACATGTTAGCAGTCTGCTCAGCATAAAGACCTCATACAAACATCACAGACATGTTAACAGTCTGCTCAGCATAAAGACCTCACACAAACATCACAGACATGTAAGCAGTCTGCTCAGCATAAAGACCTCATACAAACATCACAGACATGTTAACAGTCTGCTCAGCATAAAGACCTCACACAAACATCACAGACATGTTAACAGTCTGCTCAGCATAAAGACCTCATACATGGTGGGTAGCTGAGTGTCCAATTAGCATCTCGCAGAGTAACCTTTTAAAATACTGCTATTCTCTGGGACAGCCCTCTCTCCCTCCCTTTCTCCTTCCGTCTACAGCACCTCTCTATAAAATCCATGTTAGACTGGGTGAGCTCTCGTCCACAGACCTGTCATGTCTCCCTCTCGTTACCGTTGACACCTTATTTTCCATCTTGTTGTGAAAAATGACATTTCATTAAGGGCTGTTGTTCCTCTGCAGGAAGCCCACGTTCGGATGAGTGCGCCGCCCGGAGTCGCTCAGGCCCAGCCGGAGTTAACCAGCTACTTGGGTTGTCGCCGGGCCGAGTTTCACACCGGGAAAACCGCAGAGCTGTCGGATCAGGATCAGACACGCTGTGCCAAGGCGCAGAACCGATACCCATCCGGGCTGACTCACACATCAGGGGGAACGTCTAAAAGAAACACACACGTGGACTGGGCCAATCTCTACTAGGGCATGTCACGTCATGGCCGCACGTCATGGTAGCTGCAGATGCCACTACATTGGCTCGGACATAAGTGTAGATCCGCTGACCTGTCCTCCATTGTTGCAGGGAACTGATGCAGTAAATTCTAACATAGTGTACCGTGTATACAGTATACGGAACTAAAATTATTGGATCATAATCATATCGACAGTAATGGCAGTATTACAGTTTTGACACAGTTTCTATCTTCTAATTACATTTATAAACGCATGCCAAATGTTGCATGCATTTTCAAATGCGCGGGATATTTATCATTTGCCGCACGTTGAAAGTTCACATGCCATCTAAAAGACATTCCCGTTTTGGTTTCGATTTTAGCAGTCCTGCAGGAAGACGGAGTTAGCCTCTGTGCCGTCGGGGAAGTCATGTATAGAGTCGTCAGTGAGTGTTATTGTGCGATAAAAGTAACCTGGGAGAGCACTAAAAGGGCCCCGAGTTGAGCCGGGGAAATAAGTAGTTGGATAGCAGCTAGCCCACCGTGTGGCTGTATTGCTGATGTAATGGGGAATGAAATGGTCTACTCTGTGAGGTCATCCCATATGGAACGAGAGCAGATAAAAGAACCAATTGGAAATGCAGCCATGTGGAGCAGGGAGAAAGAAAGAGGGGACGGACTGAAGAGTGAAGTGGAGAGGGAGAGAGAGGGGGTATTGTGACGGACAAGGAGAAATGGAGTGAGGTAGAAAGAAAGGAGAAAGCCTTTAGTCATACGTTTGTGTTGACTGTACAGAGTGGTGGTGCAGTGTTGACGCTGTGTGGAATGACAGGGCAAGACTGACGACATGGGTTTGAAACGTGCCTGCGGAGATGGCGTCCTGGAGATTGTAATTATTAAAAACACTAATCAAGGACACCTGATTCGTCGACTGAATCAGGCTAATTAGAACTTAGGTTGGAGGGTGGTCATGTGGTAGTCAAGATATGGTCATACTGGAATATAAATGGGCATACAGGAGTATATGGTCATACTGGAATATATATGGTCATACTGGAATATATGGTGATACGGGAAGATATGGTCACAAAGGAAAATATGGTCATACAGAAACATATTGTGATAAAGGAAGATATGGTCACACAGGAAGATATGGTCACACAGGAAGATATGGTCACACAAGAAGATATGGTCACACAGGAAGATATGGTCACACAAGAAGATATGGTCACACAGGAAGATATGGTCACACAAGAAGATATGGTCACACAGGAAGATATGGTCACACAGGAAGATATGGTCACACAAGAAGATATGGTCACACAGGAAGATATGGTCACACAAGAAGATATGGTCACACAGGAAGATATGGTCACACAAGAAGATATGGTCACACAGGAAGATATGGTCACACAGGAAGATATGGTCACACAAGAAGATATGGTCTCCAAGAGTTATTCAGCCCTGGTCCAGTCCTATCTCTAATGGCTAACAGCAGAAACATCAGAAGCGACTGTCAGCCATTCTGATAATAGTTCACCTGCAGATCCTGTAGACCCTTCAGACTAGAGAATAATGGTGATGGAGCCTGTTTACGCTGCCATTAGACAACTCAACGAGGCGTCTGAAGTCCAACGCCCGGTAAGAGCGGACAACTCAAGTCCCCAGAATATCTGGGTGAGCAAAAACAGTGCACGTATTAGCAGTTGATCAGAATGTCCACGTGTTGTTTGCTCTACCTGATACGACACCACGGAGACTGGCTGTTGTTGAGAAGGTGGTGGACACTCCGCTTCTCAACTGGAGCGAATAATGATCTGCTTACTGCAATTTTCTCATTAGCCCCTATTAGCGATTTGAACATCCCACAAACAAACATAGAAACACAAACACACGTTGCACTCCCCGTGTCGAAAATAGGTGCCTCTGTAAACACTCCCCGCCAGGTCTCCGGGGTAAACGACGGAGCGACAGAAAACACCCAACAAAGAGTAACAAAGGAGAAATGTATGAGCATCGATCTCTCTCCTAGACGCGCCTTGTCTTATAACACACTATCGATGAGCTGGAATTGCTTTTGAAGAACGACAGATTGATATAATGCCGGTTAGTTGGCCCCTGAGGCCGGCGCTGTCAGCGCGCCGACGCCGGATTGGCTGATTGGCCTGTCCGTCTGCGGTAATCTGGCCATTGGCATTGCGACCAGTGGCCCTGTTTTGTCGGATCGTCCTTGAGTGTATTTCCCGGAGGACCCGGGGAGCAGACGGGCGTGCGGTAAAGAACACGGGACGCGCGGTATGAACACGGGACGCAGGGGCACGTCGGCACACGACGCCTGACTCCTTGAACCGGGATCCCCTGGTGCCAGACGGGATGATGTCTATCATTAGACATCCATTTATTGTTACTGCAAGAAGGTTAATGCCCTTGATTAAGTGTCTGGTGGGAGCAGAGGGAGCAGGGAGGGAGCAGGGAGGGAGCAAAGAGGGAGGAGAGAGGGAGCAGGGAGGGAGCAGGGAGGGAGCAAAGAGGGAGCAGAGAGGGAGCAGGGAGGGAGCAGGGAGGGAGGAGCGAGGGAGCAGGGAGGGAGCAAAGAGGGAGGAGAGAGGGAGGGAGCAGGGAGTGAGCAGAGAGGGAGCAGGGAGGGAGGAGCGAGGGAGCAGGGAGGGAGCAAAGAGGGAGGAGAGAGGGAGGGAGCAGGGAGGGAGCAGAGAGGGAGCAGGGAGGGAGCAGAGAGGGAGCAGGGAGGGAGCAAAGAGGGAGGGAGCAGGGAGGGAGCAAAGAGGGAGGAGAGAGGGAGGGAGCAGGGAGGGAGCAGGGAGGGAGGAGCGAGGGAGCAGGGAGGGAGCAGGGAGGGAGGAGGGAGGGAGCAGGGAGGGAGGAGCGAGGGAGCAGAGAGGGAGGAGCGAGGGAGCAGGGAGTGAGCAGAGAGGGAGCAGGGAGGGAGCAAAGAGGGAGGAGCGAGGGAGGGAGCAGGGAGGGAGGAGCGAGGGAACAGGGAGGGAGCAAAGAGAGAGTAGAGGGAGCAGGGAGGGAGCAGAGAGTTTTCCCTGGCAGAGTGTTTTGCTTCCTAGCCAACTTCCTGAACCAAAACTCTGGTGTCTCTGTATCAACATGTTCCCCCCTCCGCCAAAGTTCAATAGATATTTTTTCAAGTTTTACCAAATGCCAAATTTGAAAGGTTAAAAAGTGAGGGACATAATATGTCTCACTTGTCTCATCACTTTATTACATTAACTAAATGCTATGGTATCTAAAGGCGACAATTGTTTCCTTGTGCTGTAGCATAAACGACGCTAACGATTAGCAGTAACATATCCCTCGTTAACCACTAACCTAGTTACAATCGTGACTTTTAATTAAAGCTGTGTCACTGAAGTGGGCAAAATTTTCAAGCACATTCGAATCATTATGATGTTAGTCGGCATGTAAACATTGCAGCAGATATATTCGTGTACGGATCTATGGACAGAAGAACACTGCATGTGATTTGGAAGAGTAATAAAGGGGCCGACTGGATCAGGTGGATGATCTCAGAACAAGTAAGTGGACCAGTTGGGGGTACCCTCCCCCACCGTCCACAACAATGACCTTCCAAGGTGGAGACAGGGCTGACGTGACTAACACAACACTGTAGCCTACATATTATATTATCAGATTGACTCGTCTCAGAGCATCTTGCAGACCTGCCAGGTGGTCAAGGTATTTTTAAGAAATAAAAGAACGTCTTGAACGTACCGACTTTGAAGGGGAATAACGGAAATGTCTGAAGATGTATCTATCTCATGTGTGGTGATATAGAGTTAATGCCTAAGCAAACGAGTTGCCAACAATTTCTAAGAGAAAATATGTATGTCTACCTTTTCGTCATCTCAGTCATCAAATCATACAATCTTCGGTCGTAAACTTTCTTCCACTTTCGCGAGTTCAAAAAATATTCATGGTTCCATTATGAACGGTCGAATACATTTGGGTGTGAATTCAGTTGGCAGCAGACTGTACTTTTTGCTGTATGTACAACTGCAATGATGTGGCCATGACTTAGAAAGGCTTCGTGTTCTCGAAATAATTCAACCACATCAAACACTGAGGTGCGTACTTCACTTACAAATATGTAGAGCAGACTTAGTGTTAGTGACCAAAAAAGTTGCTAAAGCTGGGAAGGTCAGAAATCTGCTGTTCTGTCTCTGAGCAGGACACTTTAGCGTTATTGGGCCGACACATTCTGTGAGATGCGGGAACGTACACCTTTTCCTAATTTGCTATTCCGCTTTTGTAATGGGGTTGAGGAAATTGGGTCCCCACTCAGTGGTTGATTTTAGTTGGCCCACTTATTTCTTTCATTTCTGTCTTGTGATTACGCACACCAGGGTTTGTTTAGAAATCAGTAGGCTTATTTAAGTCGTTTGCCGTTTCACTACGCTTGTCATTGATTCCAGTTCCATGTGTCCTGATGCGAGTGACTCTCTGTATAACTGGTTCGTTTTACTCTTGTGATATTTTGCGATAAGTCGCGTGTCGCCCACCTTCATCTCAAAGTTCAGCATATAGGTTGTTCCATTCGCGTGTGTTGTGTTTCTCTGAATGAATCCCATTGAGCGTGATATATCCGGGCTCCTGCATTTCTCTGTGACATCATCCTCTATGGAGTAAGGCTCACGAGGTTGTTCAGCTTCAGGCTCTCCACTTGTTATGGGTGTACTTCTGAGCCTGGGGATATTTACCTCTCTTTTGATCTGGCTTTCATCTCTCTCCTCCTTAGCCTTTATCTTCTCTCCGTGGCCCAGACACCTTTCTCAGATGGGAGCGGCCCGTGCCTTTTTCTAACTACAAGGTTAGTCGTATCTCCCCCGGGGCCCGTTCTCTTTGTGTGTTCTTTTCCTGGGTCATTTGAAGACGGCGTTTTGCTCAGCAGCCGCCTGAAGCGATGAGAACGAACGCATCCGCTGGCAGACGACGTTGAACGCACGAGTGGGTTGGTTAGGCTTTCACCTGGATTTGGGGATACAGTAAAGATATTAGAGCTGCATTAGACACATCAAACCATGACTTAGCTTTCTATATATCTCTCTTATTCCTGGCGTTAACGGCAGAGGTTGTCTTTGTGTAAGTCAGTGGTGAGTGTACAGAAGTGTTTGGTTAGGGGTTTGAGTGTGTGCCTGCTGTCAATATGAAATTACAGTGATATTTATATTCCTCTGTTTTTACACAGCAACAGAGAGAGGAACATCTGCCTGGGACCTGTTCCCTGTGAATTCACGCCAAGATTGGACTTGCCCAGGTCACTGACGCAGTGCACATCACACCAGGAAACAGAACCGAATCTGGCAGTGTGAGGGAGTGTGTGTGCGCGTGTGGTGTCAGTTCATCTGAGCATGACATGCAGGTGCAGGTAGTTGTGTGTGTGTGTGGTACTCAGGTTACAATCAGCCCCTGCGTTCATCACTGTGTAACCCTGTGGATATGTCTCTACACTCACACTACGGTACTGGACAGCTGGACTTCACAGCAGGCACTTAATGAGAAACTGGCACCAGGGCCCGAAAAAACTGAACTCGTGCGCGGAGTTGTCAAAAAAATACTCAAGGTCAGCTGAATCGCTCTCCTGCATCTGCAGGTACTTTAGTTGAAGAGCTATTTCTGAATTCAAGGATGTTTTTTAGCGCACATACAGGAGCAGAAAGAAGGGAGGGTAGATGTGACGAAATTAGAAGTTAGAAGATGAAGTTAGAAGATGAAGTTGAAGCAAGGAGAGTTATTGAAGAGTAAAGTTGGGTGCAAAGAAACAAGTAAAGCAGGAGGATAGGTCATCTAGATGTTGTCTTTTCCTCAATTTTCTGTCAGCCCTCTATGAATCGCTTGCCCTCGGATTAGGAGAAAAGAACAGAGGTGGCCATCTGAAGTGAGGTAAGTGAGAGTCATACGATGTGGAGATTAACGTGGAGGATGCATCAAGAGACAAATATAATGAATAGGCTAGCAGTGTGCAGGGCCAGAGGAGTACCACAGGGTATGTTGTGCAAATGGCAGATCAAGTAAATAAGTTGGCGGTGTGAATGCAAAGTTACCGAAGGGAAGGGTAGCCTGCTGGTACAGGTGAGTAGAGATCTGGACCGCTTGCCTGATGGCCGGGGGACAAATAGTTTGTGGCTTGGGTGTGAGGGGCCCCTGATACAGTGCTCCGCATACAATGCTTAAAATTAGCAATTGTGTCTTATCGCTTTTTAATCACTTCTTTCAGGATAAGAAGTGATCTAACTTCAAGTTGTATAACCTTAAAATGCCCCTTTACTGTATACTGTAACCCCTAGCTCAACAAAGATCTATACAAGAGCTCAATTTTTATCTGGGTTGTCCAAGTGTTTGTGGTGGTTAATACACTCACTGAAAGCTGTAAGCCAGCACAAGTGATGGAGTATAATATAAGCAACTAGTGTATGTACACCATTTACAACAGGTACAGCATGTTTCATCTGCCTCTCCAGCTGAGTATGTTGCTAGTGATATTATTACAGAGCACCGGGCACAAGGACAGTGAAGTGTGGTTCATCTGGCTACCATAGAAACAGAGATAAGCAACTACAGATGTCTTTCAAAGGTACATGCCCATCCGAGAGAGAGGGAGAGAGAGGGAGAGAGGGAGAGAGGGAGGACAACTGGGAGGGAAACGGAGAGAAAAAAGGGGTGAGAGAGATTTTAGTAGAGAGCACTCCGAAGAACATGGTTTCAGCTCTTCTTTTTATCTCGCATGCGAATTGAAGAGCACTTCATCCCCAGACCAAAAGAAAAGACCAGTAGCACTATAATGAAGAGATAGGACAGAAAATAAGATTTCTCAGAAAGGCCATACTAGCAAATACACAGAGGACGAAGGAACAATAACAAGCGCGGTGAATCAGCTGACAAACATATTCCGTAGGATTTTCTAGTTCCTTGTGTCTGAGTCTGGGGTCAGATCTGGTGTGAACATCGTTCAACGGCTGTTCCTTTTATAATTGAAAGCAGAGGTGTAAAAACAGTCTATCTATCTCTGGTCCTGCTCAGACACACCTGCACACAATAAAATACAATCACACACACACGCATTTGAATGCATGGCACGAGGTTTATGAACACGAGCGGAACTCAGTGACAGATTACGTCCCATTATAAGCGCATTGGAGCTAGTTTGCCTCATTGACTTATAACGATGCTGATGACTAACAGGTTGAACATTAGCTGGCTGTTATAAACCCCTCTTGGGCCGCCTCTCCACCTGTGCCCCCATGCCCCTGTGTCCCACTCCGTAGCCCGCCCAGAGAAAACACACTTAGCTTGTGCCAGTCGGCCCGGCACGTTATAGGAGAGCCAGCTGGTACTACGGAGTGCCCACTTCACACACTACAGCAGACTTTAGTCAGGTACAAATGTCCTGTAATGTGCGTTCCCACTTCATCCACTTCCACGCCATCTGCTCTCAATTACTCTGATTTGTATCTTTTTAACAAGGGGCTCAAACAGTAGTCTGCATCTCGCGGGCATGGAGGAGAAGGGGTTGGGGTTGGTGTGGGAATGGGGTAGAGGTGGCGTGGGGGGGAGGCGGGCAGGGTGGCGCGCTTGGGGGGAAAGCAGACTGACTCTGGTGTCAGGCAGCTAGCTGGAAGTCAATTTGTACTCCACGTTACACCGTGTTCACGCGAAGAGGGTCTGAGAGGAGTGAGGAAACCAGGAGTGGTGAAGCGTGACACCTGAGGGGTTTTCTCCATTTGACATGTCACTTCTGCACCAGAAATGATCTGTTTGGAAAAAAAACTCAGAACTCAAAAATAGGTTATCAAAGACAAACTTGAACAATATATGTCTGACACCTGTTAGCTCCTGGATTTAATGCTAGGTTTACAAGCTAACCGACCACCGGAGACCATTGTCAAATGCCTGTCAGTCACATTTACTGCTAAAAGAAAACAACCTTCTCTTTTTCCACGTTCAACATTATAAAGTCTCTCAGCCCGTAGCTTTCCGTTTTCATTTCTGTGTGTTTTTATGTTTCCTTTCTCTAGGCCTCGCCTTCTTCGGCTTTAATCGAGTTTGCCTGCTAACGAGAATTACTTTCCACAAGCCTCATTAAAATGTCGCAGCCGTACGAATTAAGTGAATTCTGTGTGTGAACAATAGCGCCTTAGGAACCTCCATGCTGCTGTCCACGGACTGAACGGCAAACCGAAACGCTTTCTACGCCACCACTTGGGTTGTGGGAGTTGGTGTGGGTTCATCTCAAGTGCAGGGCATGTTTGGTTTTAGTCCGTTCACTGGAGAGGGTGGGCGTCAGCGACATCATCAGGGTGAGGGCAAATGCTTAATGGTAGTTGAACGACAATGAAGCACATTATCCGATGATTGAAACACGTAATTATTGTATATATTTTTAAATAACGTCCACGCAACAAGACAAAACTCAAAACAACGGAAAAAGAGAACTATCAAAGGATACATTAAAAATCAACAACTAACAGGAAAGCCCGATTTTGTCAAAGTCTTTTACACTGTTTTTGAAAATTCACCAAATGACATAGGGTCACTCTGAACAACGAAATTATTGTGAGATTGCATGCTAAATCTACGTAGTAATCAGAAAAAATAAAAAATAAAGCCAGATAATATCCGAAATTTACAAACAAGTAAAAAAATAGTAGCAATTACATCAAATAGTGCAGTTGAATGGGGATTATGGGTAATGTGAATAGGATTTCTATAAATATAAGTGGTAGGTCATATAAATGATACATTAAAATATACTAATGTGCATTGAATGTACGTAGAAAATGACCAGAGCATGAACGTGTCCATTGATCAAGGCTGATTAAAGAGTCCTATGGCCTGAGGGTAAAACCTGTTGGTGAGTCCGATTCAGGGAGAGGTTAAACATGGAGGTGAATGCCTCCGCTAATTGGTGGGCGCAACTCCTTAAAGCCTCCGGGTCTCCAGAACTATAGACAGAGGGCCGTGCTCTGACATCATCATTAACCTAGGGCTTATGGTCGGGAAAAGTACTGACATTAACCACCGGGACGACAGCATCACTGCACTTGGAGGTAGAGACAGAGTCTGTGTATTCATCATCATCTGGCTTTCTGTGGTTTCAACGCGGTCCTGGAGACTGGTGACTAATTCGGATTTCGAAGTATGATCCACCTCCTTCTCAAAGAGATGGGTTTGCCGCTGCTCCGTATTTGCGAATGACAATGGTCGTCTGTCTGACCCCCGCGGGCAGGAAATGTAATGTGCCGGCGGTGTTCGGCAAAAGGTTCCTCCTATTGGCTCTGCTGGAGTCGCCAACAACAATACAAACCTCATAGGGAACGTCCTCTAGTCTGTTGAAGTTCCTCCAGCATAGGTCCTCTAACGCATATGTTTTATCTACCTGGACGGTTATGTAGACTGCTGTAATTATAGCGGAGCTTAGTTCCAGACGAAGGAACGTACCATTATGGTTGGGGGTTGAGAAAAAGTTAAAGTTTTCTAAAGTGCCAGTCGATTGTACTGTATCAGCGTCAGCATTAGCGTCAGTGCAGCATGTTCAAAAATCCAAATCAATGCAATCAACGATAAGCAACAACAAACTGTGCCGTAAACGCAGATCCTGTGTCAGTGCGACCTTTCTCTACAGCACACCGGAACACCAGATTGGGTCATTTTCTAAGAGATACAAGGCATTTACTGAAAGTTTACAAGCAACCCAAAAATCTGTTGAAGAAATCCCCACCCACAAAGACCAGGGAATGTTTTAACCATCACTAGTTTAGCAGACACTTGTATCCAGAGTGACTTATTGTAACAGGAGCGAATATACTGGATTGACTTGCTCAAGGGCACATCAACTTACTTCTCCTCACCTTGTCAGTTCAGGGATTCAACCCGGCGACCTTTAAATTACTGGCGCAACGCTTTAACGCCCTGATGCCCGCTACCCACCACGCTGGAGTCTGCAGTGGTTTGTTCCTCCTAAATGTTGACCTCAACAAATAGATTTTCTGCTCCGCATCAGGCGAAACCATGAAGCGTTGCAAAGACACATGCTCCGGCAAAATGGCTGTAACTACTGCAGCGGCCATGACAGGCCTCCATCGTCCTCCTATCCACCCCCCTCTACACATGCACAACAAATGTATGCATACACACACACGAACACACACACACCTCAGCCAAATAACAGAGTCTCACACAACAACACAGTATCACACAATAACACAGTCTCACACAATAACACAGCGCTACACAATGCTACAGTTATTGATCTACCTAAATGTCTCTCGGGATTTAACATTTTCATGGCCTGGTTTTTCCGGTCGTTTTGTTTTCTTTAGCTGACAGCCAGTATTCCCAGACGAATTCTCAGAACGGCTTGTTGTATCTTCATTTTGAACATTTCCAGTCTTCAGCTGAAAGACATAAAAACGTCAATGCTTCCTAAAGTGCTTTTGATGTGTTACAACCTGTCACGGTGCGTCCAAGGTGTAGTGCGTGAGGAAGCCATGTGCAGAGTCGTATATCCGTTTTGACAGGTTTATTTAAAGACACGAACTTAAAACAAACCGTAAACGGCGACAAACACTAAACTGTTGACATGAAACAAAAGGTGCGCATATAGCGTCTTACACAAATCCCATACAAAGACAACAGTAGTAGAACACACTCACCTCTAAAATAACGTGTGACATGTAACAATGCGAAGCAATGAGTGCACTGCTCGCGACCCTCTTATATCCCATTGATATTAAGTGCAAACAGCCGTGAGACAAACGTAAACACGGAAGTGAAACAAGGAAGTGCATCACCGAAATATGTCCGTGTAGCAACGCCACCACACCAATCGTGACAGTATCCCCCACTAAAAGGCTAGCTCCCCAGATAGCCGAACGGAAACACAAAACCAAGACAAGGGAGCAACAGGGAGAGAACCCGCAGTCAAACCCAAAAGGGTCAGTCCAGGACCGCAGGTCCAGCCCTGAAAAGGCCTCGGTGGCTGAGAGGCCGCCATCTAGTGCGGCAGAGAGACCGCCATCTAGTGCGGCTGAGAGTCCGCCATCTTGTGCGGCTCAGAGTCCGCCGTCGTGGGCGACGTGGTGGCGGAGGCCATCGTGGGCGCCGTCGTGGCGGCGGCCATCGGGGGCGCAGTCGTAGCGGCGGCCATCGTGGGCGGTGTCGTGGCGGCGGCCATCGTGAGCGTAGTCGTGGCGGCGGCCATCGTGAGCGTAGTCGTGGCGGCGGCCATCGTGAGCGTAGTCGTGGCGGCGGCCATCGTGAGCGTAGTCGTGGCGGCGGCCATCGTGAGCGTAGTCGTGGCGGCGGCCATCGTGAGCGTAGTCGTGGCGGCGGCCATCGTGAGCGTAGTCGTGGCGGCGGCCATCGTGAGCGTAGTCGGGCGGCGGCCATCGTGGCGGTGGCGGCCCATCGTGAGCGTAGTCGTGGCGGCGGCCATCGTGAGCGTAGTCGTGGCGGCGGCCATCGTGAGCGTAGTCGTGGCGGCGGCCATCGTGAGCGTAGTCGTGGCGGCGGCCATCGTGAGCGTAGTCGTGGCGGCGGCCATCGTGAGCGTAGTCGTGGCGGCGGCCATCGTGAGCGTAGTCGTGGCGATGCGGCAGCCAATGTGGGCGGCGATGCGGCAGCCAATGTGGGCGGCGATGCGGCAGCCATTGTGGGCGGCGATGCGGCAGCCATTGTGGGCGGCGATGCGGCAGCCATTGTGGGCGGCGATGCGGCAGCCATTGTGGGCGGCGATGCGGCAGCCATTGTGGGCGGCGATGCGGCAGCCATTGTGGGCGGCGATGCGGCAGCCATTGTGGGCGGCGATGCGGCAGCCATTGTGGACGCTGGCGTGACGGTGGCAGCCATCTTGGGCGCTGGCGGGACGACGGCAGCCATCTTGGGCGCTGGCGTGACAGCAACAGCCATCTTGAGCGCTGGCGTGACGGCGGGAGCCCTCGT
Organism: Dallia pectoralis; assembly: GCA_029465975.1. NCBI lineage: Eukaryota > Metazoa > Chordata > Actinopteri > Esociformes > Umbridae > Dallia > Dallia pectoralis. The sequence goes on along the minus strand of CM055738.1, from coordinate 4,220,137 downwards.
GGGCGCTGGCGTGACGGCAACAGCCATCTTGAGCGCCGGCGGGAGGACGGCAGCCATCTTGAGCGCTGGCGTGGCGGCAACAGCCATCTTGAGCGCTGGCGGGACGGCGGGAGCCATCGTGGACGCTGGCGTGACGGCGGCAGCCATCTTGGGCGCTGGCGGGAGCGACAGCCATCTTGGGCGCTGGCGTGACGGCGGGAGCCATCGTGGGCGCTGGCGTGACGGCAACAGCCATCTTGAGCGCCGGCGGGACGACGGCAGCCATCTTGAGCGCTGGCGTGACGGCAACAGCCATCTTGAGCGCTGGCGGGACGGCGGGAGCCATCGTGGGCGCTGGCGTGACGGCGGCAGCCATCTTGGACGCTGGCGGGACGGCGGGAACCATCGTGGACGCTGGCGTGACGGCACCAGCCATCTTGAGCGCAGGCGGGACGGCGGGAGCCATCGTGGACGCTGGCGTGACGGTGGCAGCCATCTTGGGCGCTGGCGGGACGACGGCAGCCATCTTGAGCGCTGGCGTGACAGCAACAGCCATCTTGAGCGCTGGCGTGACGGCGGGAGCCATCGTGGACGCTGGCGAGACGGCGGCAGCCATCTTGGGCGCTGGCGGGACGACGGCAGCCATCTTGAGCGCTGGCGGGACGACGGCAGCCATCTTGAGCGCTGGCGTGACGGCGGGAGCCATCGTGGCTGCTGGCGTGACGGCGGCAGCCATCTTGGGCGCTGGCGGGACGACGGCAGCCATCTTGGGCGCTGGCGTGACAGCAACAGCCATCTTGAGCGCTGGCGTGACGGCGGGAGCCATCGTGGACGCTGGCGAGACGGCGGCAGCCATCTTGGGCGCTGGCGGGACGACGGCAGCCATCTTGAGCGCTGGCGGGACGACGGCAGCCATCTTGAGCGCTGGCGTGACGGCGGGAGCCATCGTGGACGCTGGCGAGACGGCGGCAACCATCTTGGGCGCTGGCATGGTGGCGACCATCTCGGGCGCAGGCGTGGTGGCGACCATCTCAGGCGCTGGCTCTTGGAAATCCAGCCATGTCCTCCACCACGTCCTAATAACAGCCGAGGGCTGATCATCCAACCCCTCCGGGGGTTTTTCTGTCCCTGACGTCGGTGGCCGAAAAGGGTCTTCCCACTGCGGGGTTTGTGGCTGTAGCTCCAGCCATGTCCTCCACCACGTCCTAATAACAGCTGAGGGCTGTTCATCCAACCCCTCCGGGGGTTTTTCTGTCCCTGTCGTCGGCGGCAGAAAAGGGTCTTCCCACGGCGGGGGTAGTGGCTGTAGCTCCAGGGGTTTCCCTCCCCCTGTCTGCAGCCCCGGAGCAGTGGGGGGCCGTTCCTGCAGCACCAGGACCGTGGGTGCTCTCTCCGCGGTCCTCCCGGAACACCTCCTTAGCTCCCCCCCAAAAACCTTCTTGGGACGCCTTCGGGGTGCCCTCTTGCCTTCCTCCGGGAGGGACCGCGGACCCGGTGTAATCAGCCCTGATAGCTGCATCGGTGGCTCATACCCGAAGTAAGCACGGAGGCGCCTGTACTCCTCTTCGGGCGTCTCCGGCTTACCCCAGTCCCACTGCTCCGTGGTGCGACGGTGAGCTTCATCCTTCGGGGCGCTATAGCTTGCCCCCCCGAGGAATCCACTCACCGTCTGCTGGCTCCGCTGGCTTCTTTGTGGGCTTCGCATTCTGTCACGGTGCGTCCAAGGTGTAGTGCGTGAGGAAGCCATGTGCAGAGTCGTATATCCGTTTTGACAGGTTTATTTAAAGACACGAACTTAAAACAAACCGTAAACGGCGACAAACACTAAACTGTTGACATGAAACAAAAGGTGCGCATATAGCGTCTTACACAAATCCCATACAAAGACAACAGTAGTAGAACACACTCACCTCTAAAATAACGTGTGACATGTAACAATGCGAAGCAATGAGTGCACTGCTCGCGACCCTCTTATATCCCATTGATATTAAGTGCAAACAGCCGTGAGACAAACGTAAACACGGAAGTGAAACAAGGAAGTGCATCACCGAAATATGTCCGTGTAGCAACGCCACCACACCAATCGTGACACAACCGATATTTGTAAGCGCAGTCTAAGTCACAGCACGCGACTGCAAGTTATCAATGTATCAATAACTCCAATGTAACCTGTGTGAGTGTGTGTCAGTGTGTGTCGGTGTGTGTCAGTGTGTGTCAGTGTGTGACTGCGTGTGTCAGTGTGTGTCAGCGTGTGTGACTGCGTGTGTCGGTGTGTGTCACTGTGTGTCAGTGTGTGAGTGCGTGTGTCATTGTGTGACTGCGTGTGACTGCGTGTGTCAGTGTGTGTCGGTGTGTGTCGTGTGTGACTGCGTGAGTCTGTGTGTGTCAGCGTGTGTCAGTGTGTGTTAGTTTGTGTGTCAGTGTGTGACTGCATGTGTCAGTGTGTGGGTCTGTGTGTGTCAGTGTGTGTGTCTGTGTGTGTGTGTCAGTGTGTGTCTGTGTGTGTCAGTGTGTGTGTCAGTGTGTGTGTCAGTGTGTGTCAGTGTGTGTGTCAGTGTGTGTCTGTGTGTGTCAGTGTGTATGGGTTCCGTTGCTACGCAGTTCCCAAATTAATCAGTACCCTGATGAGTTTGCCTTCACTTGATTGGCTGATCAGTGGGTCTCCCTGAGGAAGGGAAATATATGTTTGAAGAGCCTCTGACAGCTGTCAGCGCTGGTTGTCAGGGACGATGGGTGATGATTGGTTGAACAGTCCGTGGAGAGTCCAACTGGCCGGCCGAATGTGAATCAGATCAGTAACACATTCTGCTCCAATTACTGTGGGGGGGAGGGGCGACTGGGATTAGGGTGTTGATGTGAAGTAACATTAAACACACACACACACACACACACACATACAGACACAACCTGTTAAAATACCAAGCGGGATGTCCGGAGGTAAACATAATTGGCTGGTAAGATGTGTGAAAGTATCTCCCTCAAGTGATTAACTCCTGGAGAACTCCGAGATCTGAGGTACTGTTACACGCATGCATATGTGCACACTGTGATACATAAAGAGAAATACAAACGGGTTCCTCTGCCACCTCGACTACGTCCGCCTCTCTCCGTCCGTCTCAATAACCCGGAAAAAAGAACAAAAAGCAATTTCAACTGTAATTCCACGGAAACACAGAAATAACTGTATTCCCCTGGGGGGCAGGTGTGAAAAAACGGATTCCTTTTTTGAAGACATGGGAAGGGTTATGGGATGGAATTTTTGAAGGGCATGTCGTTGCAAAACAAAAAGTATTGGCCGTGCAGATGAGGAAGTCAGACAGTGCTCGAATAATACGTATAGAACATTTTAAATGTCACAAAAATGTGAACTTGAAGTTACTAACACGTACGCATTTCTTTCTTTTTTCTTGACAAAGTTGTTATTAATCATTTAATTAGCATGAATTATTTGGTCCGTTTACTTGTCCAACCATTTACTTCTCAAAAAGCCATCTGAAAGGGTTGGCCGCTAAAAGGTTCTCAGTCCACCCACTGCTGGTATGTAGATTGGCCTACACATTTTTCAATAATTAGCCAAGGTCAATACTCATTTAATTTATTTATATAACCATTGAAGAAGCCATGAATAAATTCACTTAATTCAATACAGTCTTTATGTTGGGATAACTCAACAATAAAAGCTCTTATTGGTGCATTCTGTTGCGTTGTTTAGCACGCCAACAAGCAACTGACTGTGCTCTAAATGGACTTTATGAGCATGAAATAATTATACTTCATCTTCATTTGCGATGGAAGTGTTTACCTTTTTGCAGGTGTCAATTTCATAATCCAATCATTTCTGTAAGAAAGCGCAGACTTATTGCAATAATCTCAGTTCAGAAGCAATAACGAATCCCACGTTTCTTCTAAACGGCGAACTACTTCTCAATAGTCACAATAGGGCACCACAATCATGAGATTACGAGGTCGTATCACGGCCAGGTGAGGACCACATGTCTTCACTCCATGTTTACCGGTTTCCTTTCACTCCTGAACTCATTCCCGAACCTGTTCATTCCTCTTGGCTTCAATAATCACTCACACCAGGTCCCTATCAGTAATCAGTATGTGTTTATATGTAGCTCCTCTGTCGCTTCTGTTTGTGTGTCAGTGTTGCGTGTCCGTTCTTGAGTGTTATATCTTACGCGTTGGTTGTGCCTTTTGAGAACTCTCTGAAAAGTGTGTGTATGTTAGAACTGTTTTGTATTTTAGTAGTCGCTAGAGTACGCACACTTTAATTTCATTAAAGTCTATATATGTTTGGCTGTCTGGTGTGTGTTAGTTTGGTTTTGGTGGGAAAAGGCTTTCCGCTGTTTGCACAACCCTTGACAACTCAACTGCTAGAGGCTTTAACAATCTCCAGCACACAACCTCAACAGATGCCCAGAACAGGTAAATACTATTACAAAAGTTAAGTTCAGTAATTACACTATAAAATGTATTCAGTCTGAACTTCCGGAGATAGAACACGGCAAAAAGTTGGGTATAATTTCGTAGAATTGTTTTGGTGAAAAACACGACAAATTGTCTGGCGTAAAACATAATCACTTTCCCAATAGCAGGTGCCCAGTCGGTCTGCGGTTTCCATAGTCTCCGATATCCTAAACGGCCCAGTCCATCCAGGCAGTGAAGTCACCAACAGCCACGCCCCCAGACGGGGTGAGACCACACAAGACATATGTACGAAGCCAGATCTCTTCTTGACGCGTGCTGTTTGGTCTCGTCCACAGTATTTTGTCCTTGATCTGAGACAGAACTGCTCTAGGTCAGCAAAATCGTAAGTCCAAAGCTTCCCATTAGTTCAGCTACTCAGCTTAGCTACAGGTGTGCATAAAAAATCTATATTCTTTGTGGAATTTACTTTGTTACCATGAGATTGAGAGTAGCACACATATATACGTATACATCTAGGATATTCAAATATTTTTTTTTATTATTTACTGCCTTATTAAATGTGGATTTAATGTCTTGAGGTATTTTAAGCCAGATTCTAATTGTGAAGTTTTAATCTGTTTTAAATTACAAAGCACTTGTTTTTACTTTGTCGCTCACTGCTTACGCGTAGGCTAATGTTTAAAGCATCTGACCAGTTATCTAAATGTTGCTACACTATTGGGCTCTACCGGGCACTACCGGGCTCTATCGGGTTCTATCAAGCACTGTAGAACCCACTGTATGTGGACAGAGTGAGAACAACATTTAGGTATAAGGGCTTTATTGGTGACATCATACTGCCTACAAAACTTAGTGGACCTTGTTACACAACCAAGTGCCCCTCCATTAAAGTAGAGACACATCAATAGGTTCTGATTCGTGGATATATTTATGGATGTACGCTTTTTGGATTTTGCCTTAGGCAATGTTAAATGGTGTCAAGTCTGTTAAAGGTCAAATATGTCTCATGCTCTCCTGTTTTCAGTCCTTCGTTTGGTGTTGAATATAAAAAAGATGTGTCTCTAGTTTCACGTATGCTTCCCTTGCAGTGGTGGGAGATGCATTTTCTAGTGCTGGTAATATATTTTCCTGGAAGGGCAATTGACCTTTTTAGTTGTTAATCGTTGCATTAATAGTGTCCCTTAAAAAACAAACAGTTGCACTTCTGGTCAATATAGAATAAAAATCCCCATTTTACCGTGAATTTCTACGTGCCCATGTCGACGGAAAGCGAGGCCGTGCTGCCGACAGGGAGACTAATATTTGACAGCCGATCCACACAGGCCTTTGGCTGAACGATGAAACATTTATCATTTACTGTAACAACTGGACACATCATTTACAATAGAATAAACCGCTGTGTACTCAGCCCTTGGCAGGCTTCTCCGTACAGTTGGTTTGGTGGTTATGGAGTCCAAATGACTTCTGACAGCAGGAGGAACACTATGGGTTCATGTCCCAGCAGGGAATAACAGGCGGCTCTAGTGGTTTTACGGGCATTTGTGCGGGTCCATATTTGTGCTGGTCCATCTTACTGTCTCTTTGTGTTCTTCTAATAGGTAATGACGCTTGTATTTTCTAATGTGGGTACAGTGTTGCCCTGTGACTCCGCCCTGTGACTCCGCCCTGTGACTCCGCCCTGTGACTCCGCCCTGTGACTCCGCCCTGTGACTCCGCCCTGTGACTCCGCCCTGTGACTCCTCTGTGTCACTATCGCCATGGATGCAAAAGCAGGGCTCACGCTCCTCAGCTGCTCACACACACACGCTGGTGTGCAAGCGTACGACCACACACACACACAAACTCTCCCATGTCGCCACAACCTTCACTATAAATAATAATTATAATCTAATTTTCCTCTCACACATCTGCCCGTCCGTCCATCTATTTATCTGCCTGTCCGTCCATCTATTTATCTGCCTGCCCCTCTACCTGTCCGTCCAACTATTTATTTACCTGCCCGTCTACCTGTCCGTCCATCTATTGATTTACCTGCCCGTCTACCTGTCCGTCCATCTATTTATCTGCCTGCTCATCTGTCCATTTACATTAATGCAAACATGCATGCACGCACACACACACAGTCTGGAGTCATTAAACACATTAACTCAGCCAAACATATAATTGCTGAATGATTTCACGTGTCAAACCTGTTCCAGAAGCATTTCAGACAGCATAATTGCTGCCATTGGAGAGGGTGAGGGCTGTGTAAGGAAAATAAAACAAATCTCTGTTTTGCCTCACTTTTCTTTCTCTCAGCACAATTAAATTTACATTCAAATGGAACAAAATGTTTACAAATGGGAAGGCCAATGACGAATAAATAAATCCTTGAATAAACAATCAGGCTTTTGAAATGAAATGTAATGGCATATAATATGAAAGCTAACAGTAACACACAGACAAACATTGACAGTGTTCATAATGATGTTTGTGCGCCAATAGCTGCCCGTTTGGCATGGCAACCGGCTGCTGTGATGGCACGTTGCTGTAATTCCCCTAACCGATACGGAAGTTCACCTCCATGTTTGTCTTTCACCATGTTCTTGTTTCTCCAAGTTCATCCCTTTTCAGGTTGCTCTTTCTCCATCATTCTCCAGATTCAATCTTCATCATTCTCCAGGTTCCTTCTCCATCTTCATCATTCTCCAGGTTCCTTCTCCATCTCCATCAATATCCAGGTTCCTTCTCCATCTTCATCATTCTTCAGGTTCCTTCTCCATCATTCTGCAGGTTCCTTCTCCATCATTCTCCAGGTTCCTTCTCCATCATTCTGCAGGTTCCTTCTCCATCATTCTGCAGGTTCCTTCTCCATCATTCTGCAGGTTCCTTCTCCATCATTCTGCAGGTTCCTTCTCCATCATTCTGCAGGTTCCTTCTCCATCATTCTGCAGGTTCCTTCTCCATCATTCTGCAGGTTACTTCTCCATCATTCTCCAGGTTCCATCTCCATCATTCTGCAGGTTCCTTCTCCATCATTCTCCAGGTTCCTTCGTCATCATTCTCCAGGTTCCTTCTTCATCTTCATCATTCTCCCGATTCACCTTCCTCCATGTTCATTGTTTTACATGTTTGTCTTTTATAAGGTCTTTTCTACGACAAGTTATGGTTGAGGAATTGCACGACTCTCATCTGGACTTAGATAGTCAGTTGTTATACAGTCACCCTAATTCTGATAGGTGCGGTATTTGGGGTTTTGTGTTATACTTTGAGTGTCAGTTACGTGCTTGTTCCCTTTTCTGGATTATTGGTTAAAAAGTGGGTATCCCAAACCGCACAACTACGGAGCAGGACGGGATCTATAATTAACTGAAATACTTTCAACCAAATCTTAATTTCTTTTGCATTTAATTTTTTTATGTCTAAAAATGTCACTTTCTTTTATGTCTTGTCAGTTTCTTTCTCTTTATTGTCTCTGTTTCTTTCACTCAGTCCTGTCTCCTCATGGATCCAGTTAATCTCATCTCCTTCTCTCCTTCTATCTTAATATATCTCCTTTCTCTCTATCTCACCCTCTTTGTGTATTTATCTCTTTCTGCGCAGTCAGTTTCTTCATTTATCCTGGTAATCTCCTCACATTTATCTATCCATTTTGTCTCATTCTTATCTCCAGGACTGTATCTGATCCGGGTGTAACTCCGGTTAAATACAGATTTACCCCCGGAGCCAGCAGGAATCCTCCCTGTCTCGCTGACACAAGCCTATCAGATGTAATCCTGTGTGTTTAGCACTGCCCTTTTGTTAATACATCAAATGTATTGGCCATGATTCACACAATAGCCATAGACACATTTTGTTACAGCAGGCAAATGACCCTGCATATTATAGTGACATGACTGTAGCATTATATAGTGACATGACTGTAGCATTATATAGTGACATGACTGTAGCATTATATAGTGACATGACTGTAGCATTATATAGTGACATGACTGTAGCATTATATAGTGACATGACTGTAGCATTATATAGTGACATGACTGTAGCATTATATAGTGACATGACTGTAGCATTATATAGTGACATGACTGTAGCATTATATAGTGACATGACTGTAGCATTATATAGTGACATGACTGTAGCATTATATAGCGACATGACTGTAGCATTATATAGTGACATGACCTTAGCATTATATAGCGACATGACTGTAGCATTATATAGTGACATGACTGTAGCATTATATAGTGACATGACTGTAGCATTATATAGCGACATGACTGTAGCATTATATAGCGACATGACTGTAGCATTATATAGTGACATGACTGTAGCATTATATAGCGACATGACTGTAGCATTATATAGTGACATGACTGTAGCATTATATAGCGACATGACCGTAGCATTATATAGTGACATGACTGTGGCATTATATAGTGACATGACTGTGGCATTATATAGTGACATGACTGCGGCATTATATAGTGACATGACTGTGGCATTATATAGTGACATGACTGTAGCATTATATAGTGACATGACTGTAGCATTATATAGTGACATGACTGTAGCATTATATAGTGACATGACTGTAGCATTATATAGTGACATGACTGTAGCATTATATAGTGACATGACTGTAGCATTATATAGCGACATGACTGTAGCATTATATAGTGACATGACTTAGCATTATATAGCGACATGACTGTAGCATTATATAGTGACATGACTGTAGCATTATATAGTGACATGACTGTAGCATTATATAGCGACCTGACTGTAGCATTATATAGCGACATGACTGTAGCATTATATAGTGACATGACTGTAGCATTATATAGCGACATGACTGTAGCATTATATAGTGACATGACTGTAGCATTATATAGCGACATGACCGTAGCATTATATAGTGACATGGCTGTGGCATTATATAGTGACATGACTGTGGCATTATATAGTGACATGACTGTGGCATTATATAGCGACATGACTGTGGCATTATATAGCGACATGACTGTAGCATTATATAGCGACATGACTGTAGCATTATATAGCGACATGACCTTAGCATTATATAGCGACATGACTGTAGCATTATATAGTGACATGACTGTAGCATTATATAGTGACATGACTGTAGCATTATAATGTGACATGACAGTCCTACTGTAGTAGTATTGTATGAAGACACCGCGTTTCAAACAGCCTGGTTCTTTATCAAACCACCATCCTTCAGATAAGCTGTTAGTTTATCACCATTAACATAGAAATAGGATATTTATCTGTTCAATTCATTTAATACATTTTAACTAATGATGTTAATCGCCACTTTGTAAAAGCAAAACATTTCTGTAAACACGGAGAGAAAACACCATGCATCATTTATGAGTCGGATTACTTTAGCTGGAGTTTATATTTATTTCCTTCTTCATGGACTTGTTTATTACTTATTGATGTGAAGTTTTGTGAGACTGTAACCAGGCTGCAGAACAAGTGTACATTCCTCTTCCTGTTTGGGCAATAAATGTTCCTTTTTCTGATTGGACAAACGTTCTTTCCTTCTCCTGATTGGACAATTGTACGTTCCTCCATCTGATTGGACGAGTGTACTTTCCTCCATCTGATTGGACGAGTGTACGTTCCTCCATCTGATTGGACAAACGTACGTTCCTCCATCTGATTGGACGAGTGTATGTTCCTCCATCTGATTGGACAAACGTAGGTTCCTCCATCTGATTGGACGAGTGTATGTTCCTCCATCTGATTGGACGAGTGTACGTTCCTCCATCTGATTGGACGAGTGTACGTTCCTCCATCTGATTGGACGAGTGTACGTTCCTCCATCTGATTGGACGAGTGTATGTTCCTCCATCTGATTGGACGAGTGTACGTTCCTCCATCTGATTGGACAAACTGATTGGACAAACGTTCCTCCATCTGATTGGACGAGTGTATGTTCCTCCATCTGATTGGACAAACGTAGGTTCCTCCATCTGATTGGACAAACGTAGGTTCCTCCATCTGATTGGACGAGTGTATGTTCCTCCATCTGATTGGACGAGTGTACGTTCCTCCATCTGATTGGACGAGTGTATGTTCCTCCATCTGATTGGACGAGTGTATGTTCCTCCATCTGATTGGTGTCATATATCATTCTGGGAGGATGGTTCGCTTCCTGTCTCTTCATCCTTCATTTCCTTCTCTCGCTCATCTACTTTTCTTTCCCAACTCAGAAGCATACTTCACTTCCTGTTATTTTGGTCCAGATAGTGCTCATTCCCCCAGGGGGAATTTAATGTCCCTGTATCTTCCTCCGACTCCAAGTCGCGCTCAATGAGGAACAGTTGTATTTTAAAACAAAAAGCCATTTCTGATTGTTGGCTAATGTACGTGCGATCAGCACTATCTGACTGTCGACGGCCCTCCAGAAGCATTTTAAATGTGACTAAATAATTATAACAGGGCAATAAAAATAACTTTGGTTCATGTTTTGCCAGTAATGCAGCAAGTCATGTGACATCCCTCAGATGCCAAAGTCTCCCAGGATGCACTGGGGCGTTGCCCGACATCCACTAGTTTGCCCTAGTGCAGCCTCAAAAAAAAGGGTGAAATGAAATTCTCAAATACATTTTTTGGGATTGACTTCCTGTGACCGGAAGGTCTTTCAATTAATGTGCAGGTTCCTCTGAACTCACTCTCAAAAATACACGGTCTCTTGGCCCTTTCCATTTATACTCCACATCTACGTGGCACTCATAGAAATATTAATATTTCATGGAGAGCATTTGAAGAAATGCCGTGCTTGAATCACACGAGCCGTGGCATCCGACTCTGATCATGCAGAAGCACAAACTGCTAGTTGCCTTGAAAATGCTCTGAGAGGATAGTTTCACGCCGAAAGCTTTTCAAAACTGTGGCCTTCTAAACTTACCTGCACTATTGAGTATTACAGTTTACCAGGCATCTGTCTTTCTAAGTGAAACCCTAGGCCGGGAAACAGTAAGTGTTGGAGTGGCTGAAAGTACCACTTACCGAGGCACTGATATGGCTCAAGCGCCCACCTTATCCCGTTTATCGATATCGAACTCGGGGGGGATTGGGTTTTAACAGGTGCCACTCCTTATAGAGTTACGTCACATTATATTTTGGTTCTGGTGGTGACTATTTTCAGGTTTTGTTGGTTCTGGCGCTTTTCTGGACGGTCCCGGCCTCCATCCTGCTCTGGGTTCAGAGAGATGTTTGAAGGGTGCTCACAATACGATTGTTTATGTTGTGTGATCTTTTAGGTTCTAGGTATTCAGATCTTACCTCATGAGGAACGGAGCCTGCTGGTTTTTCTCATCATTAATTGCACCCACTTGGTGTCTCAGCTGTAAATACTTCCCTGATTTGGGGGTTGCAATGAAATTACGGAGTGGATCTAGTTTCAAGCTCTGCATTTGAAAACTGTGGCAGCATCACGTGCCTTCAGCAGCAGTCTGACCTCTCTGTTCACCCAAGGCTTCTGGTTGGGGAATGTCTTTATTTGTTTATGAGTGGTGACATTGTTGGTGCAGGTGTTGATGTAATCCAGAACAGAGGATGCATATGATTCAATGTTAATATGGGAGTCAGTGATAGCCTGAGCGGCAAACAGACTCCAGTCTGTGTGTTGAAATTGGAGCTGTAGTGATGCGTTTGACCCATCAGGCCACAGTTTGCCTGTCCCCACTATAGGTTTCACACGCTTGATGATGGGTTGATACGTTGGTAGCATATTAGCAGGGAGCGGTGGTCAGACTAACCCATGTGAGGGACGGGGGTGGCTTTGCAAGCATCCAGAATGTTAGCGAACACATGGTCAAGTATATTGTCTCCTCTTGTCAGTAAAGATCCATTGTAGTGGAATTTGGAAAAAAAAGTCTTAAGGCTGGAGAGTTAAAATCCCCTGGAAGTATTTTAAGGATGTGCAGTCTGCTGAATGCTAATGACAGCCTGCAGCGTATTCATCACTAGCTTAGCCGTAGCATGTGGTGGAACGCAGCCTGCGGTAAACAACAATAGACGTGAACTTTGATTAGCTTTTAATGCTGGATCTTCCGTTGTTTTATAAAGAAACAAGTACAGAGGATATAGATAGTTCCAAATTCAATTTTGCTCAGTTTTTATTATGCTGATATGTCATTTTATCACTCAAATGTATCAATGCTGACAACAACAACAACCTGTTAATTTAATGGGTAAACTATGGGGAAATTCGTTTTACGCAAAAACCTCTGAGAGTTGCTTCCCCTTTTTGAATTCCTGGAGTTTGTCTTCTTATACTCGCGTCAGACACTCCTCCCATCCAGACGCTGCTTTTTACATGTGGACTAGCTGATATTTTCCCAGTTTTATTCTAGATGGAATGGGAAAACAAGTTGTGTCATTTATTTTTTTCAATCATGTACACTGTAAAAAATTGCTGTAAATTTACAGCCTATTTCCAACAGTAATTTACTGTGTCTTGGTAATACAGGCAATTACTGTATATATAAATGCATTGTGGGAAATATGATCGGGTCTTGCGTCTACTCATGCGGCAACAGTATTTTACTGTAATTTGCATTGCATCACGGGAGATTAAAATATCTGAGGGCAGAGCGCCTTTTGTGATTTGAATCGTTGTAAGATGCTAATTAATTATTGCGGTGGCTGTACTATTATAATTTTAACACTTTTTTACAGCAACCTAAATCCCATGTATCTTACTTAGGCTTCACTATATGGATAAATGTTTGCAGATTGTTTTGACGACATTAGCAGGCATGTTTCTCTCGAGTGGTGGTGTGGCTAACTAACTTTAGAGGGGGCAACACAAGTATTAAGAAAGCCAGAAATGGTATTATGTCGTTTACTTTTTAACTTGACTGGTTGGCGTTTTTTATTTGAATGCAGCTGATTCTAATTCGACGTAATTATTGGCGACATCTCGCGGAACGTCCACGAAAGATTGCGCCATTTTTTCGACCACTGATTCCGTCTCAACGTTTGGTAAGTCACGCAGATAAATTGGATATTTTCCTGACAGCTAATGCTTGTTGGTTTCACTGTACTCGTGTGCCGGTTTTATATAATGCTTGTTGGTTTCACTGTACTCGTGTGCCGGTTTTATATAATGCTTGTTGGTTTCACTGTACTCGTGTGCCGGTTTCATATAATGCTTGTTGGTTTCACTGTACTCGTGTGCCGGTTTTATATAATGCTTGTTGGTTTCACTGTACTCGTGTGCCGGTTTTATATAATGCTTGTTGGTTTCACTGTACACGTGTGCCGGTTTTATATAATGCTTGTTGGTTTCACTGTACTCGTGTGCCGGTTTTATATAATGCTTGTTGGTTTCACTGTACTCGTGTGCCGGTTTTATATAATGCTTGTTGGTTTCACTGTACTCGTGTGCCGGTTTTATATAATGCTTGTTGGTTTCACTGTACTCGTGTGCCGGTTTCATATAATGCTTGTTGGTTTCACTGTACTCGTGTGCCGGTTTTATATAATGCTTGTTGGTTTCACTGTACACGTGTGCCGGTTTTATATAATGCTTGTTGGTTTCACTGTACTCGTGTGCCGGTTTTATATAATGCTTGTTGGTTTCACTGTACTCGTGTGCCGGTTTTATATAATGCTTGTTGGTTTCACTGTACTCGTGTGCCGGTTTTAAATAGTTTGTTTTCTTTTATTCAACAGTATGTTAAAAACAGAAACATATTGATGCTGGAACCTGAGCCTCAAACTAACAAGTGAGTTATCCACGCGCGTCACTGCATGTCCTGTGGTAAAAATTGTAAGGACTTTAACTCACTTACTCTGTGCATTTATATTCACAATGTACCCTGTCAACTACATATTCATACACCAGGCACATGCGAATCCACAGAAACATTCCAAGTTGCACTTACACCAAATGTGCAGCTTTTAAAACGCACCAATTAAGACACCATGTAGAATAAATCCCTGTTGTTGATCCTAGATTGCGTCGTGCTGATCTAAGTTTAGTATGCCATGTGGATTTCTGCAGTGTTTGGTGTAATGATATGAAGAGTTTGTTCTTTCATTTGAAAATCCATATTACTGAAGACACAGCAGTTACTTGTCCATTCAGGCAATGCAACAAAGAGATACTATTTTATCTTTCAAGCAGATGTAAGTTAGACCAATACATTTTTCCAATGAAACATACTTCCACCATTAATTTTACATTTAGGCTTCGGTATATATAGCAGGGGTCCTTTGGTGATATCCTGTGCGTTTCTGTACTCCCATGTCTGCTTAATGCTCAAGTCTGAAATGATGTCTTTGTGCCTTTCTTTGATCTATTTAAATATTGTTTGGTTTCAGGTGAAGCTGAGCAGTGGATGGTCAGCATAGAATAACTGGTGGCTGGTAAACATCATTCACCACTGTCTTTGCAAGTTACTTCAACATCGAATATGAAGAGGCTGCGTGTACACTTGAGTTCATCCAAAGGTAAGAGGGGCAAATGTCTGCTGTGTCTTTGGCTATTGTGATTGCTGTGATCAGTAGCTCTTTAGGTTGGTCCACAAAAACATCCTCATCTATTGGTGGGCACAAGGTGCACTGCTATAGCTGATTGGTACTTGTTTCTTTGTGTCTTTCAGGCAATTCATTGACATAAATCCTGAGCATGGATCCAAAGCCAGCAGCAAAAAGTGGCATCCAGCAAGACTAGAAGACCAATCCAGAAGAAGCAGGTTGGACTAATTGATGAGTGCATACACACATTGTGTATTTTTTTTTCAAACAGGCCAATAAATCTGTTATATCATGACATCTTTAAAACAGTTGTACAAAATAAACAAGTAATTCTGATGATATTCTTGGTTATGTTTTTCTTTACTGATTATTAAGTGATGATGTTCTTGTAAAATTCTCAATCTTATTCTTTGATGCAATTGATTTTGTAAGATTCCACCAGTAGTGATTGCCAGGAACACATCTGCCAGTAATTTGCTGTAAATCCAGTTATGAACATTATGCTGTTTTATTACAGTAAAAGTCTGTTAGTTCTAATTGCAGCAAAAGCTGTAAAAATTACAGTAACTGCCAGGGAACACAGCTGCCAGTAATATACTGTAAAATCAAATAAATACAGTAAGAGCTTGTATTTATTTATTACAGTAAAGGTCTGTAAATTCTAATTACAGCAAGGGATGTAAAAATTACAGTAACTGCCAGGGAACACAGCTGCCAGTAATATACTGTAAATTCAAATAAATACAGTAAGAGCTTGTATTTATTTATTACAGTAAAGGTCTGTAAATTCTAATTACAGCAAGAGCTGTAAAAATTACAGTAACTGCCAGGGAACACAGCTGCCAGTAATTTACTGTAAAATTTACAGTGAGATTTTTTACAGTGTAGGTGTTAGAGGCGGGATTCTACTCTTTTTAAGCTTTGTGAAAAATATTTTGCATATCACACACACACACACACACACACGTTTATATAAATCTGTATTTGATTATGGTATAACTTTACTGGACCTTTTTATTAAACTATTGTATTAAAATTAAGTTAACAATCTGGACAGAAACGGTAACATTAAACTCATATATATTTGGAGGCCCATTCACAGCTGCCACATTTCTCTGTGAATCACATTTTCATTCCAGGGCCCAAAGCTTTGGAGACTTTGGAACATCTCCTTCTAGGTATTTCAAAAATCTTCATATAATTATCTGTTCTTCTATTTTTGTCCTCCAGTTACACTGATAAAAATAGATTCCTTTCTACATGCCATGAACACGTTTATCTTCTGCATTTCTTGTCATCTCTATCGCTGAATGTTTTCAGGTCATCAACAGAAACCCAAATGGCATTTTTCAAGTAGACTATCAAAAATACATTGTATTTCCTAGGGATTCCTCTGGCATTTTATCTGCAATATTTAGACTGTTAATCGTTTGCTATTCTAACAAGCCTGTGGCCAAAACATAATATATATATATTGTGACAAAACAGACCCTTAAACCGTTTATATTTGTCTCATCTACCTTCTCGGCCTTCGGGCAGAAGATATTTGTTTTTTGGTCACGGCTCACGCAAAACAAATGAAAGATGTTTGCCTACAAAAACGAACATTTGCAAACTATGCTCTTGTGAATGCACCTTAGGCGTTCCGTTTGTCGGATCTGATGACAACACAGAAATCTCAGCCATTAGCCTAGACATTTGCCAGAGAAGAAATGGCCTGAATATTAAATCAACAACTCTCACTGTATCAACATTCATTATCTCGGATGTCCTCTGCCCTTTGCTTTTGGGCAACACAATGTACATTTCAAACGTTGCATTTGTTTTCCCAGACTGCTAAACCTAGCGTAGCGCAGAGCTAAATATGCGGTGAATGATTTTGATCATTGTGTTTACACTGAGGTTTTTCTACACTGTAACATTTAAGAGCTACGTTCTAATCCCCATTTTCAATTGACACTCTGTTTGTATCAATGAAAACTATTCATCAACGGTTTTGACAATTACCAGCCTCCCCAGGTGGTTTTAAAGGGGAAAATCTCACAGCAGTCAAACCAACTATCCCCTGAAATCAGGTTACAGGTTACTTAACGTTCGGTCGATCAGCTTACGAAAGCTATGACTTTTTTTTGTGGAGAACTAAACATTTCGATAAAAAATGTTACACAGGGCTTGTTTATGACCCTTCTGTATCTGTTGTAGAGCTAGATGGATATCTCATGGTTCAACCTGGCATGGTCCTCATCTGAGATACCTTAAGGGCATCAGGGGCACGTGAACAGAGCAGGCCAGGAGACTCTGTGGTTCTCAGATGAGGAACATAACAGGAGACTCTGTGGTTCTCAGATGAGGACCATTCCAGGAGACTCTGTGGTTCTCAGATGAGGACCATTCCAGGAGACTCTGTGGTTCTCAGATGAGGAACATAACAGGAGACTCTGTGGTTCTCAGATGAGGACCATTCCAGGAGACTCTGTGGTTCTCAGATGAGGAACATAACAGGAGACTCTGTGGTTCTCAGATGAGGACCATTCCAGGAGACTCTGTGGTTCTCAGATGAGGAACATAACAGGAGACACTATGGTTCTCAGATGAGGCCCATGCCAGGAGACTCTGTGGTTCTCAGATGAGGACCATGACTGGAGACACTGTGGTTCTCAGATGAGGACCATGACTGGAGACACTGTGGTTCTCAGATGAGGACCTACCACGAGACTCTGTGGTTCTCAACAAGTGCATGTGTGTCTGTCTGTCTGGGAAACAAGCTGCAGAAACCTTCATATCTAACCTGTTTCTTAGATAGATTGGCTTCTTTTGCTTCAGGTTAACGTCTAAATTGTTGTTTTGAAGAGAGTGTGTCAAAAATATGCCTGGAGACAGAAATCAATGAAAAGCCACAATTGAAAGCATTCATTACAAAAGGAGGTTCCTCTCTCGGCTGTATGCAACATGTTTGGGCTGTTATTATCCTAATGCTGGTAACAACAGCTACATCTTTTTATATATATTTTATTTTAACCTTTATTTAACCAGGTGGGCCGATTGAGAACAAATTTTCATCTGCAACAGCGACCTGGCCCAGATAAGGCGAGCAAATGTGTAAGAAAACATACACAATGAATACACAGAACAGAATAGCATTGGGACATAACAAGGCAAGGTGGCCTAGTGGTTAGGGACTAGGGCTTGGGTCTGGAAGGTCCCTGGTTCTAATCCCCCCACCACCAAGGTGAAAACCGCGTCGTTCTGAGCTGGAGCAAGACAGTTAACCATAAAATGCTCCCTGGGCGCTCTGACGTGGAAGTCAAATCAGGTAACTGATTAGGGCTGCCCCCTGCACCTCAGGGTTGGGTAAAATGCAGAGAACACATTTCAGTTGAAGGCATTCAGTTGTACAACTGACAATATTGGTGTATTCTATTCAATACAGGATCATGTGGAGAGTCAATATACAGAAGTTTTAGTTTTTTTTGTAATTCAGTCATTGGCGGCTGAAAACTGGAAGGTTTGGTGGCCAAATGTTGTGCAGGTTTTCGGGCGAACTAAGGCGATGTACCTGCTTGAGCATATAGACTTTGGGTGGGTAGAGCTATGGTGACTAGAGAGCTTAGGTACAGCGGGACTTTGTCTAGCAGAGACGTGTAAATTAGTTGGTACCAATGAGTGTTTAACGACGGCTAGTCGACTGAGGCAGTTCTATAGATGACATCACCAAAGTCGAACATTGGTATAGTAGTCATCTTCACCAAGGCAAGTTTGGCAGCATGAGTGAAGCTGGCCCTGCTGTGGAAAAGGAAGCCAATTATGGACTGCATTTTAGTATTGAGTTTTTTTATGTGTGGCTGAAAGGTGAGAGAGCTGTGTAACTAGACACCTAGATATTTGTACGTATCAACTTATTCTAGTTCAGACCCATGTAGCGTGGCGATGCTAGTTAGACAGGCAGGTGTGGGCAGTGATCGGTTGAAAAGCAAACACTTAGTTTTACCAGAGTTTAGTAGAAACTATATGTTTCGGAAGGAATGCTGAATGTCATTAAAACTCTCCTGGAGATTTGAGTGCACAGTATCTAACGTAGGGCCCTGAAGTATACAGGATGGTGTCATCCGCATGGCGATGAATCTCCGTGTTTGTGGCCAAACTACGCCCACAAATGTAGTATCCATCACCACGGTGACACAGAGGTCTACTCAGCCAGTCATTGTCACTTATCTGAAGGCTGCGAATGAGAAACAAACCCTCTTCCATCCGCAAATAGTGTCCGAGGCATTGCAAATGTATTTCTGGCAGTTAAAAAAAGGCACATGCACATTTTCTGCCGTGTCACTCTACATATGTCTGGCCCCTCCCCCCTTGTGCCCCTCCCTCTTGTCTGTGGCCTTTTATTTTGCCGCCGTGGGCCCCTAACGGAGTAAGCTTAGAGGACCTGAGGAGGATTGCAAAGGGTCTCCTTAATGAAGTCCGATCTCATTAAAAGATACTGTTTCGACGTGAAGACAAATGGGAACAAGAAAACAAATGGGAACCAGAGCCCCGGGGTTCTCCACATGAGACACACACCCGTGTATACATAGTGGAATTTATTTCCACGTTTGTGGATAATCGAAACCTCAACGGGAAATAAAGTGCCCTGCCTGTAGGGACTGGCACAGCTCTGTGTGAGACTGGCTCGGTCCATGAGTTCCTGACGGACCCCCCTCTGGGTCATATTAGGGCATATCACTATAATTAAGCTTGTGCGGCCAGTGCTGATGTAGATGTACCGGGTTGGGATTATGATTGAAACCTGTTGATGCGCACTCTGTCGGGTTTCAGACCGGGTCTTTGTAAATGCGCTTTGGGACAAACGCCATGAAAAGGGGCTTGGTAAAAACACTTTTGATCGATTGATTGAATTTCATCGAACAAATAGAAACAAACAATATAATTATAAAAGGAAATAAATAAGGAATATTTTAAATATGGAGGCCAGGCTTGGGCATTGTTACGTGGCTGGCTGTCTGTTATTATTGATATTTAAATCACCTGACCCAGTGGTGGCTGGCTGCCTGTTATTATTGATATTTAAATCACCTGACCCAGTGGTGGCTGGCTGCCTGTTATTATTGATATTTAAATCACCTGACCCAGTGGTGGCTGGCTGGCTGCCTGTTATTATTGATATTTAAATCACCTGACCCAGTGGTGGCTGGCTGCCTGTTATTATTGATATTTAAATCACCTGACCCAGTGGTGGCTGGCTGGCTGCCTGTTATTATTGATATTTAAATCACCTGACCCAGTGGTGGCTGGCTGCCTGTTATTATTGATATTTAAATCACCTGACCCAGTGGTGGCTGGCTGCCTGTTATTATTGATATTTAATTCACCTGACCCAGTGGTGGCTGGCTGCCTGTTATTTGGAAAAGACAGCGTGACAGGACAGGCTTCAAACTAAGGGCTAAGTGGACGACAGGTTCTCCAAGGCAGGACACAGGACAGCTGGGCTCAGGAAGATATCCACTGTTTGCTCGCTGAAATACCCTTGTCATATTACATGTGGATAGTCGTGTTATTACACTGAGGATGTGTTAAGGAAGGAAGACTATCTGGGTAATGGAGAGCGATATAGCAAGAGAGAAAAAGGAAAGGTGAAGGGAAAATCGGGGGGAAAGTAAGGATGATGTAGGATAATGGATGATGTAGGATGAGGGAGGATAATGGAGGATGATGGATGAGGGAGGATAATGGAGGATGGTGGAGGATAATGGAGGATGATCTAGGATAATGGAGGATGATGGAGGATGATGGATGAGGGAGGATGATGGAGGATAATGTAGGATAATGGAGGATGATGGAGGTATATGGAGGATGAGGGAGGATGATGGATGATGATGGAGGTATGTGTAGGATGATGGAGAATGATGTAGGATAATGGAGGATGATGCAGGATAATGGAGGATGGTGGAGGACAATAGAGGTATATAGCGAGACCTGAAAGTATACTCACTCTCATTCCCGCAAGATCTTCAACACCACCTGGTTTCAGGTGCTCTCTGAAATCAACCAAAGCAGAATCAAATTATCGGGATATTTTCTACCATCCTTCCTGCTCGAATTGAGCTTCTGAAGACATACCTTTACTGACACTGTTTATTTATTTATTTCTACTGTGGGAAGAGAAATCGGTCAGAGGAGAAGTCAAGCTTTCCATTTCAGATCTGGTTTCAGGAGTTGGTGTCCGTGTGTCGGGAATACTGATGTGGTCGGATGAGTTTTAGACAGTTCAGTTGTGATGTGCTGAAGGTAATACAAAGCATGGAGACACCGTCGGAATATAAAGAAGGCCATTACAAGTAAATACCCAATATAGCGTCACTCGTAAGGCCAAACCAAGACAAGACCTGGCCTTGGCTTCCCAAGCACCTTGGCTTTCAAGCAACCGTCCATCAGCGAGTCAGTCGACGACATGGAATCTAATGAAAACCGTAACCGACACCTCGACGAAGACGCCCAACGAACGAGGAATTGAATAAATCAGGCGCCATTTTATTACACTAGACTGGTAACCAGGGGCCCAGGTTCTCATCGACCGAAGCCGCGGCCATGTGTTTCTGATCCGTTCTCGCCCACGTCCATGACACGACCTCTCAGCACCGGCAGCGCCTCCCTCGACGTGTTTCTCGGGCCGCTCGCACATTCCCTCCTTATACTTGTCAACACACGGACACGCGATCCTAATTGGCCTCGGAGGCAGGGGCGTCCTCTGGCCCAGGGTTGCAGTGTTTCACACACCCTCACGTGAAACCAGAGAAAGTGACGAACCGTTCCCCCCGGTGGGCAGGGTGGAAACGCCCGACTGCAGACACCATTTGGTTCCATGAAAACAGGACAGACCCCCTTCTCTGTAAAGTTCAACCTACTCTGACTAGACCCCCGTCCTGATATAGGTCAGAGGAGAAGCCCCTATCAGTTCCGTAAAACGCGACCCCTGTTCCTTCGGCCTGTCAACAGATTCGGCGAAGAACGGGGGTTCGCGTCCACACATGATTAGCGACCGACAGGGCCCTAACCCTAGCCCTCATATAACGCTAGATGGGACTGACCCCTCCATCTCCATAATCCCAGGATAGTGATAGTCCCATGGGGAGTTACGCTACACCAAGGAGCCAGACAGCAGACGGCTCCAAATGTGCTAACTCTGGTCACGATAGGGAGAAATGTATTGACAGATGTACACGCCGAATGCAGGTGGCAGGTGAGGTGGGGCCTTGTGAGAATTCTTGCTCGATTTTGCAGTTCAACCTAGCACGTTTGTTCCGCTGATTGTTATAATTCAAACTAAGAGACATTTGATTGTTGCATGGGAGTTCCTCATGGCTCAATTGAAGGCCCGCTTGATGGTAACGGTTGATGGAGTAAAAGTAGTCAGGCCAGTGTTTTGGGCGTAAGATAAAACCAAAGAATAGAATATAGTCAAAATGGCTCTGATGTTTACACCTGTAATGACTGCTGAGTGTCCACAACACTGTTATAGTGCAGAAACACCAGCATTACCGCTGGACGTTTATTAATTTGGTGAAATAAAGGTTTAGTGTAAAAATATTAGTCACTGAACAGCCATTACAAAGGCAATCACCTCTGACCGACTGTCAGATTGAAGTGCAGGCCACATTTGCTGTGTATGTTGAGAAAACACACAGCTGTTATCACATCTCTATTGTTTTAGTTGTGTAACCTTGTTTTGTTTGTTCAACTTGTGAAAACCCTCCATTGCTGAGCTTTTCTCTCTCTCCCTCTCTCTCTCTCTCTCTCGTATCCTTCCCTTCTACTCCTCACCCATCCCCTGCTTTCTCTCCCCTCTTCTCCTCCTCTATCTCTCTATCCCCTTCCCTTTTAAAGCTCAGTCTCCCCCTCTCCACCTCACCCACAGACTTTCTTCTTTCCTCTCTCCCCTTTTCCACATCTCTGTTCTCCCTCTGCCTCCTCTTCCTGCCCCACCGATCTCGTTCTCTCGTCCCATATTCTCCCCGGCCATCCTCCCCCAGATTTCTCTCTCTCCTCCTCTGCACCTGAGCTCCCCCCTCCTCCCGTTCTCTCTCCTCCTCTGCACGTGAGCTCCCCCGATCCTCCCGTTCTCGCTCGCTGATGTGATGTCCGTGTGACTGACTGCAGTGCCTACACCTAATGACAATCTGTATGACATTAGGTTTTTCCTTCTTAATGCTTCGCTGTGTCCAGGGCGTCCATCACTCTCGGAGGATTCTGCACGACAAGGACGACTCCCACATTCAGCCTAATGGAGAGGAGATTGAGGACAGCGATGTCCCAGAGCCGTGTCCCGGAACCGGACCACACTGGGTCACCTATCGCTGGAGCTGGCTAACTTATGTTATACTCACATTATAGTCGTTTCTAGAGCTAGTGAAGCTGTAAACACTAGGTTAATGGACAGTGATACCTTTCGGGTTTATTTTGCACAGACTCACCAGACATTAGATTTCTTCATGGACAATTCTTTGCCAGGCCTGCAGACAACGTCAGTTAAAACGAACACGACTAACAATTGCTCTCTGATTGGTAGCCAGTAAATAAAAGTAAATAAAACTGTCACTTTCCAAATATTTTTTGAGTATTTCAAGTTTTACGGGCACCTTAGAAGATGTAATAGTTCCCGAAAATTATGTTTTCCATGCTTCAGAAAAATACACAAACATGAGTTTTACTTGATAAAAGTACCTATTCAGTAAAAATCGTACAGCGATGAATAATGTATCAGCTTACTGGATAAATTATTAAATAATGTGTCCTGGATTTATTGGCTTTAAAGTTTGAATTTTTCCCCTGTGAAGGGCTGCCTGAAGCCAGAGTACATTTTGGAGCATCTGCAAAAAAAATACACGTGTCGTACGTTTGACCGCTCGTGTATATTTCACACTCGGTGACGTCCAAATGAAGAGCGTGTCCTGTGACAGAGTGTCACGAATCGTTTTGAACTAGAAAGAACACCTATTTTTCCCTCTGTGAATCTCCATCAGTTTCTATTTCTTTCTCGGTCTGTCCGTCTCCACGTCCACCCAGGTTGCCTTCCCATTTGAGTGTTCACAGTCGGGGCAGATCCAGGGATACTCGAGCCGGGACAAAGTCCCCGGATATGGAGCAGTTAAGTGGGTCACTTTCCCTCACTGGTCCCCCTCATGAGTTATTCAGATGCGCTGCTCTCCACATGCTGACGGGCCAACAGACGACTCGGCTCGGTTCTGAGCCCGTATGCCATCTACAAAACACATAAACAAGTGTGCCACGCAAAAAACATACTCCCTGATTCCCTGCTACTGAAACAAGCGTATTTGGATTCAGTGTGGCTACATTTTTGGCATCCGTAAGCCAACTGTATTAGTGCAGAGAACATAGAAGCTTTCCGTAGTAGACGTTAGTATAGAGAGTTAGGTATGGGGAATGTAGGGGAACTGGTCTCCATCTGGCCAGACCTCTACCCCTCTACTCCCAGACCTCTACCCCTCTACCCCCAGACCTCAACCCCCAGACCTCTACCCCCAGACCTCTACCCCTCTACCCCCAGACCTCAACCCCCAGACCTCTACCCCTCTACCCCCAGACCTCTACCCCTCTACCCCCAGACCTCTACCCCCAAACCTCTACCCCCAGACCTCTACCTCCAGACCTCTACCCCTCTACCCCCAGACCTCTACCCCTCTACCCCCAGACCTCTACCCCTCTACCCCCAGACCTCTACCCCAGACCTCTACCCCTCTACCCCCAGACCTCTACCCCTCTACCCCATCAGTGTCCGTGTCACTAGCTGCCTTATTTGGGTGTCTGATATAGCTCGTGTTTTGACACATTCGTCCAGCCTGTTGTGAGGTGAATAACTGTGTCCGACATTCCACACGGACAGATGTCACCAGCTCGCCAACATACACGGCTTGTTTTGGACCAACGGCAGGATATTTGTTCTGTAGTTAATATATTTGTCGATTGACCGACGGAAAGCGCTACCAGCAAGAAAAATATATTGGGTTTCCAACAACTTGTGTAATGGTTTCATATTCACTGCCTTGATTCCTGCCGGCTGGTGTATTCTCTCTGTGTGCCAAACCAAGCCGTTATTAACCGACTCAGATATTTGACGTCTTTCAGCTGCTCTACAGACCGGGACAGATGTATAATGACATCAGCATATTTACACGGGGCTTTTCTGGGTCTCCAGTCCCGGTGCAGTGTGGACATATTTAAATGGATGCAATAGAGTTGATCAGAAACCACAACGTGACACGTCCCACTTAGCCCCAAACTCTGTCAATGGGTGATCATTGAAATTAATTTAAACAACAAAACATAATAGCCACGTTAAACATGCATACGTGTTCTGTTCAGGAAAGATCAGCTTGCCCTGTGATTATTGCACCTTAAATATGTGTTAATGTAATTACATATCCTGTTTGCTAAAACCACAAGCACACTTGTTTGAGTAGGTATATTCATATGTCTCGCTTTATGTTCCCATTCATTCTAATGGCGGCCAGCACGGAGCTCTGCGCCATTAAGGCTGTGATTAGATTACTATCCACAATTAGAGGCATGGAGGAAAATGGCCGTCAATGAGGCGTAAACTCTTCTATTGGAACAGACGGTATGAGAGGAAGGACGACAGCGTATTTAGTGCCTCGACGACAAACGTGTCTGTCTGGAGCCGTTCTAGCAGATCCCCCTTCACCACACACACACTGGCACACACCCGCGTTAGCACACACCCGCGCTAGCATACACACGCTAACACACACGTGTGCTGACATGTGCATTACCATATGACTCATAAGAGAGTGTGCTGACATGCGCATTACCATATGACTCATAAGAGAGTGTGCTGACATGCGCATTACCATATGACTCATAAGAGAGTGTGCTGACATGCGCATTACCATATGACTGATTAGCACATTACCATATGACTCATTAGAACATTACCATATGACTCATTAGCACATTACCATATGACTCATTAGCACATTACCATATGACTCATTAGCACATTGCCATATGACTCATTAGCACATTACCATATGACTCATGACGCTTGTCTGTGTCCCCATCATCGTTCCCTTCGAGTGTCACGTCTGATTGGGATTTGGTGATTATGTTTGTCTAAAGAAGTCACTGGGTCTTGGTGCACAGGGTTGGTTATTGTTACTATGCTACGTTGATGTGTTGGGTGAGTGGGGAAAAAGATCGCTGTTTTAAACCTTTGTTATGTTTTAAACACTTTGTAGTCACTTTGTAAAGCACACATTTAGTTTCGTTTTCACTGTGTTTTGTTTTCTGCTGTTCACGGTTTGTTTTGTGTTAATTTAAAGAAACCCTTTGACCGGGTTCTCACGCTCTGTGCCTGGCTTTTGTCCTGCACTACACCTGGTTTGTGACAGATCGCTTCTTTTATATTCAAACGGGATGAATTAAGAGTTAAAAAGACTTCCAAAACATGTTGGTATATTGTTGAACTACTCTCAATGGCCACTTTATTAGGTACACCTGCGGGCCAGTGCAAATAGCCACACAGAGAAACAGATGGCTGCAATTAAATATACAGTATAAAGCTGGTTATGTATTTCCCTGGTAATTTGACAATAAAATCAATGATAATTACCCAAATTATTTTGCTCAAATGACCAGGTATTGATCTACGCTGCATCTATGACTTAGGTTACATTTAAAGGTCACATAATAACCAGGCAGAGAACTATGGAGGACTAAGTCTGCCAGAATTAAAAATAAATGAATAAATAACATAAATGCATCAGTACAAGTATTTTACATCAAAATATACGTTTCGAAAAAATTAATTATAGATTTTTTTTTTAATCTGTCGTTTTCTCCTATTTATTTATTTCCACAATCATTTATTTCTGTAATTATTTATTTCTGTAAGTATTTATTTCCGTTGACATTTATTTCCGTTGACATTTATTTCAGTATATATTTATTTCTGTATTTCCACAACCGTAGGCAAATGAGGGGGGTGTCAACCATAGTACGTCACAGTGGTATCAGTAATCCTATTGGTTAACCGGTGTAGGAGTTCCAAGATCGACTTTATATGTCTAGACTGCTATAACTACGGAAGTAATGCACAGGCTATGGCATTTAAATAAAAAAAAATCGAATAAATGAATGATGTATTGCTAAAACATTTTAGATCACATGCGACGTGCACAATCAAATGATTTGCGCATGATTGGCCGATAAGCGAATCTATTTATATTTATCTCTCCGTCCACAGTCGGCTCACAGCTTCAGTTGTTGTGTCCTGAGCAGGACACGCAAAGTAAACCGTTTACACTGCGCAGTGCGAACAGTGTTCATATCGGACCAAAACGGGTCCAGTTTCATAGAGATTGACCAAAACCACGTATTTAGGAAAAGTCGCAAGGCTGTAGCTTTCAACATTACATATTTATTTGAATTACTAACTGCAACACCCGCGGGCGCGGGCTGTTGGCTCTCCTAGTTTAACAGCAGTTGGTATCACTATCAACTTTCGCAGTGCATTGCCGCCCCCTGCTGCCCTGAACGATTACATCCATTTCTCGCTCTCTGCGCTTGATTGCTTTGGTTAAGTCCCGCCCCCTTATTTGCCTACGGTTGTGGAAATACAGAAATAAATGTTAACGGAAATAAATGTCAACGGAAATAAATGTCAACGGAAATAAATACTTACAGAAATAAATAATTACAGAAATAAATGATTTTGGAAATAAATAAATAGGAGAAAACGACAGATTAAAAAAAAAATCTATAATAAAAATTTTTTTTACGTATATTTTGATGTAAAATACTTGTACTGATGCATTTATTTATTTATTCATTTATTTTTAATTCTGGCAGACTCCATAGAGAACGAGCAGAGATGCAAACTGAAGCCATGCCTGTGAGGACCAAAGAAGAAGAAAACTAGCAAAAAAAGGAAAATGTACAATGTACAGTAGATGTGACCTGTTAAAATGCTAGCTAATGTTGACAAGTCACAGTGCATAACATGTTAGACATTTCACTAGTTGGTTGTCTGGATATTGTGACAGTGTCAGTTGTCCAGACCATAAAATATTATTTTTGGTGGGTTTATGACAGGCTTTAAGGAGCGTCATATTTCCAACCAACAATTTAAAATGAACCACCCACTTCTGGCCAATTATGTCAACTGCAGCACAGTTTTATCCTGGAAAATATGTTGTTCGATGGTTATATTAATTTTTGTCTTTATCTAAAAGCCTGTCAGATAAAAACTATGTATGGATTGCATTGCTGAGTTAAAGTAGTCCAAAAATGGATTACATTTCTGGATTACATTTCTGGATTACATTTCTGGATAACATTTCTGGATTAATGTAGACGGTGAGATTCCCAACCTCTCAGCTATTTTACTATTCTCACTTTGGAAGGACACCTCACCCCTATTCTCCGAGCTTGTAAATGTGTGTTTCGTTTTGCCGAAACTACCTGTCAAACGTGTGCTCGGGGTTGTATATCCTTCAAACAGGAGTGAAACTAAACCTAAGTATAAACTATAAATGCCTCCTCAAGAGACACGTGAACCACCAGGTTTCCCAATGCTTCTCACCCGGATAGAATTCGGCACAGATCAGTAAATCAGACTATTAAATCTGAACGCATTCCCGTGCACGTCTCCTTATATTTTATAGGTACGAACTTCCGTGGTGCCGCACAAGGCATTGTAGCGTAGAGGCCTGGGTGTGACCTAATGATCCAGTGCTTCTGGAACCCCACTGACATTCTAATGGAACAGAACATTTAATGTGTCCCCTTAGTCGTAGAGATGTGACTTGCATATTATCTCTAAACCGTGTGAGGCTGCAGTTGCCTGGGCCTTCGTTTGCATATTCCACACGCGCCTCGTGCACGTCGGAGGTCCTAACGAGGCAGCTGGTTAGGTGTTTGTTGCCTCTGCGGTACGCACAAACAGGAAATGGCGGTACTGACCTTTGACCCCGCATGTAACACGGTGGGATGGTTATTATCATGTAGGGGATGTGCAGTGGCATATTTCACATTCAGACTTTTACATTTTGTCGGCTTCCAATAAGCTCCTTCTAGCAGGTCCGAGAGATAAAGAGCAGCTTTTACGTTCCTTTTCACCCTGGGTCAGTCCAACACATATTGAAGTCGGATCATACCTCGACATTGTCTCACTTAGTTCAGCATCAGAGGCCATATCCCTTTAAGAGGCCAGTAATAGAGAACATATCCCTTTAAGAGGCAGGTGACAGAGAACATATGCCTTAATGAGGCAGATACTTGAGGACATATCCCTTTAAGAGGCCAGTAAGAGAGAACATATCCCTTTAAGAGGAAGATACCTGAGGAGATATCCGTTTAAAAGGCAGAAACCAGAGAAGATATCCCTTTAAGGGTCCGGTACCAGAGAAGATATCCCTTTACGAGGCCAGTAAGAGAGAACATATCCCTTTAAGAGGCAGATACCTGAGGAGATATCCGTTTAAAAGGCAGAAACCAGAGAAGATATCCCTTTAAGGGTCCGGTACCAGAGGAGATATCCCTTTAAGAGGCAGAAACCAAAAAAGATATCCCTTTAAAAGGCAGAAACCAGAGAAGATATCCCTTTAGTTAAGTGGATGGAACCAGGGGTGCTGTTGGTGAAATTAACGAACCATCAACCTAGAACGTCCGACTACCTGGGCCCATCTTATTTATGTTAAGTCACAATTTGGCAAAAGCCACCTTAGCTCACTTTTTAACATCTACTAACTATTTTTGGGCCATTATTCATTTCGGTTGACTGAAATGAATTGCAAAAGACCAAAACCATGAAAACTTCATGACAGCTCACTCTTTCAAAGACAAACCATACTAGCATCTATTTGATTCATGTACACACTCAATTTCTCCAACACATCTGCATGTGCGCGTGTGTGTGCGAGCATGTGTGTGTGTGTGTTTTAAGGTATTTGGCTTAAATTAATGTTGGTGTTGGTTCCCTACTCGTCATATGTTTGTATATTTTTTAAATGCATGTTTAAAATGCTTTAATTGTTTTCACTGCACTGCATCGATCACCTAACACAAGCCCTTCCGTTTTTTCTAATTAGCTATTTCCTCTATGTGCAAAGCAGACGGCTAAAAGCTAAACCAAGGCGCCGGGGTGCATTCAATAAATGCTTTGACTCAATACTAAGGTGATGAAGGGGCTAAATGACCACACTGCCGATTTCCTACATGGTCCCGGTACCTGGTAAACTAAAATGGGGCGCACCTGTCCTTACTGTAAGAAACCCAATCAAAAGTGCAAGATTTCATTTCCACACACATGCCTTCTGAAAATTAAGGTAATCCCGAGAAAGGTTTTTTAGGTGTTAATCGTATAAATTATAAAATGTTTCGCTGTTAATGCGACAGAATAGAGTTTTTTTTGTAATCCATCACATGTAAGCGATTACTCTCTGACATTGCCAAGAGAGCAGGAGATGTAGACTGCACATCATCGACGGAGGCTTTCGACATCACTGTGGGGTTAAAAAATGGATGAGGAGAGAAAAACGAAAAACCGAGGGACAGATAAATGGGTTCTCTCTGCAGGCTTGAGTTAAGCAGAAGAAATAAAATCATATTGTACATCAACTGAGAACCAATTGTCTGGAAAGTCAAGAGTGATAAATTGCCTCTCCAAACGAGTAACTAGATAGCTTCACTCCTGCCCTAAGAGATGTGTGATGGATCTCCCAACAGCGGCCGACGCGAACGTCCCAGTGTTCGGGAAAGTTCCAGCGTTATTTTAGCGAACGTGATCTCTTCGAACAGTGAACGTAATGCTTTATCGACGCGGTCGTCACGGCTACTGTTTTGCCGCCATACAAGTCATTTGCCTCCGCCGTCGCCTCGGGAAGGTTAAGTGATCTCTGGTGATTATTTCTGTGTGAAGTCATTTCTGGCTGTATGAAAGCAGAGGCTACTCTCAAGTGGCCACTCCGCCCGGCGCAGACACCCTATTGTGGGACGCACAATGGGGTCTTTGTGCGACGAGTGCCTTTGCCACATCTGAGTGAGGGAGAGACAGCGGAACGGGGACAAAGAGTTGAGCAGAGGTGATGGGAGAGAGAGAGAATCTCCCGGGGCTATTTTATATGAGAGGGAGAGAGTGAACGAGCGGGGGAGGGAGGAGGGAGAGAAGAGAGCAACAAGTGCACGATGAAGGGAGAAGAAGACGAGCGTTAGCGTGACAGAGACAACGGGCGAGGATGAGAGCAGGTGTGCGTTGTTATGGGAATGTAACGGACGACTTCGGCTCTGGAGAACTCTCTCTTCCTCTAGTGTGCGCGGGCATGAAGTCACGGAGAGCAGTCCACATCCGCGCTGACAAAACGGAACGTCGCGGCTTGTTTCATCTCTGAAAGGGTGTCTACAGGTTCTCCTTTGCTCTAGCCTTTGCTTTTTGTCCGGCAGTGTGTTGGCAGCCTCAGTGGAAGGAACCACGGAGGAGCCAGGAGAAATGACAGCCGAGCTGGGCCAACCTTCAGGCTTTCCCAGAAGACGATCTGAACAACCACACACGAGCGTATGAAAACCAACGCAAACAGCACAGGCACACACACACACACACTGGCACACACACACTGGCACACACACACAGGCACAGACACACACACACACGCACACACACACTTTTGGTCCATACGGTAAAGCAGACAGTGGATGCAACTTCCTAACAGTCAACAGAATGCTTGACTTGTATTCCCAGTGCCTCTTTAAGCATCTCTCTCTTGCCTTTCTCTCTCTCACTCGCTCTCTCTGTCTTTCTCTCCTTTCTCTCTCTCACTCGCTCTCTCTGTCTCTCTCTCATTCTCTCTCTCTGTATTTGAGTGGGAGAAGAGCCCGGCAGACAAAAGGCAAAAGCACTTAGGATAACAGCAATGGTTGACGTCACCTGAATTATGATAAATTGTTTCCACCAAAATCCCAGGTCTGAATAGACTGACATCCTACGACCGCACAGAACAGGACAAAAACATACAAAATAATTATTTTGGGAAAATGACAGCCAATGATACGGAGGTCCTGAGAAACACGATGGAACAGACATGCCGGAAAGTTCCTGCTGATCAGAAACAACGTTTCGAACCTTTCGTTCCAGATGAGTCGAACTGATGTTTTTACCATGAAACAGAGTTCCCTACTCATGTGACCTGCGAGCTGAGAGAGTCGAGGAGGAGTGAGCTGATGTCATATTGTGTGTGTGTGTTTGCGTGCGTGCGTGCGAGCGAGCGTGTGTGCAGTTTGCCAGTGCTGCTCAACCACAGTACCATGCGGCGGTTCTGCCATTGGGGGGACGGACGTGGCATCCAGTCCAGCTCGCACACGATCCACGACTAGTTCTCCCGACCCGCTGGACTTCACGTGATCATCGGGTCCCAACCTGGGAGAGTGTGAGGGTTGGTACCAGGGACCCCCTTACCCCACCCCTGGCCCCACCCCACCTCAGGGTTCAGACGTAGGAGCAGAGGGCCGTGGAGGCCCCCGTCAGCTGTGCTCAACCCCGCAGAAACCAGAGGGGACACAGGTGCGTGGAATGCCAGGGGTCCCGGGTAGTTCAGCCTGACAGATTGTGATTTACTCAGGACCCGAGGCAGCCGCTGGAGCTGGTGGTGGGACTGTAGGACTCTGGCGGGGGCCCTGCCTCTCTTCTCCCCGTGGCACTCCCACGCGCTGACCGACCCACAAACAGGGCTTGGAGTTGATTAACGGGCCCTGGAACCCATTCATCTGCTCCCCTCTCAGCGCGGCATCTTTATTTCCCAACGTCTCTATATATCTCCCCCCCTCTCCCCCCACCGATCTGTGTCCCCGAAGGCACGTCTCTATCCTGTGGCTGATCTCTCCTGTCCTACGGTTGACCTCTCCGGTTCTTGGACCTCCGAGACGGCCACCGCCCCTGGTGGGGGAGTGGATGGGGGGGTGACATGAGTCTCTTGGTGTCGGGACGTGGTTGTGTCAACCCTGTGGATAGATTCAAACAGACACTTCAACGGCGTCACATCTCAAGTAGCACTCTGGATAATGATTAAGTCATAATGTAAATGATATCTAGCTGACATGTACACACACGGCACACGCATGCACGCAGGCAGACACACACACAAACACACTCGCACAAACACATCCACAAACACAGACACAGACACAATGCAAAATAGGTCCTTTTCCACTAACCTTGGGCACAGACAGACTCTGAAGAATACTTTATATGAAAGAGAACATATATTCCATCCCAGCCTTATTGGGCTTGATTTCCAATGTGCTTAGTATCCATTTATACATCAGACATAATGTCATTTTACAATATCCTTACTGGTAAGCTAAAAGAAGAAAAAACAATTGTGGCGAGTTAATTAAATCTGGAACATTTCAGATTTTAATCATCGTCTCGAAACAGAACAGAGGGTGGAAAAAGCAAAACACAGTGACTCTCTGTCCTTGTCCTTCTAAATAGAACGGGGAATCACGTGCATTATATTTCTCGGAAAAGGTCTTCACACGCAGGTTCAAAGAAATGCTGGAGTGTTCAAATTAAAGTGCGTATCTCTGCGCCTTGACAAGGACTTCTCACGTTAATTACATTACTCATCTTTCAACCCATCCTCGTCAGAATTCATCAGGGGTACATAATTAAGATGGCTTTTTCATTTCGACTGTATTAATTTACAAACGGAGAGGAAACGTCCCAGAATCCTCCTCCGCTGAGCCTGACGGGGTGTTCTTCGTTTTTATTGATGTAGCACGGTTACCCGTCTTGACCTTGTTTTGCTTAAACCCAATCACCCCAGCTTTAGAGAACAACGGATACCTGGAGAACATGCTGGATAGATGTACAGGAGAAGGCATTTATTCACTTAGCATGGTTGGCCTCGCTCGTCTTTAAATAACCTGTCAGCGTTGCTTGGACGCTGTTGCCGTGGCGACGTTGCCCAAACTATAGCCCTACGCCAGAAGAAGACGAGGAGGCAGCTCATCCAGGGTTTCCCGGCAGAGTCCGGTAACCATTACTTATTTTCATTTCGTTTACCGTTATTTATGCACAGAGTTTCTCCTGGCCACAACGTTGCATTAATTGATTTTTGAGTTTTAGACATATACTTAAACATTTACATACATTTGTTTCTTATATGTGTCTTTTAGGGTCCTTTTCCTGAAACAGATCTGATATGACCGGGTCAATTCTGTAAGACAAAGTTTGCCTGAATATTTGTATTCAAGCAAAAACAAGGAGTTTTTACACTGCATTCGTTTTATTTAGATCACAGGTGTCTCAAACCGAAAACATGAAAATGGGCATTTGTCACACGTCAGCTATGAGAAAACGTTCTTGGTTAATTTGTCTTATGTTGTTTGATGTGACGCTTATTGTATGTTTGGAGTTAGAGTACGAACTGTTTATCTCCTGTTCCTGTGCTGTTTTTCTGCCTAGTTGGGGCAGAAGTGTGTTTTGTTGTTGAAATATATTTTACTACTGGGTTTTTTTTTCTGAGCTTGCTAATGCTTGTTTTTGCTGTCATCTATGTTGGAGTCTGGCTTGGGATATCGAATGCTCACCTGTTATTCGCTGGAGTCTTCGCACTTGCTTTTACACACATCTCCAACATCCGAGCAACGTTCCAACGTCATTTACAATGTAATGTGTTTACGTGAAGCATAAATGTACTCAAAGGACAGCGTTCTCGATTGTACGAACTGAACAAAAACTTTCAACTGCAATTTGTCACAACTGGGCTTGCAAATAATATCTCAAACAGCATTACTTTCTCATTGTTTTTCAAATTTCCGCATAAGATTTACATCACTTGGAGGCTCTGTACTTTTATTACATTTCTAAAAAGGAGTGTTTTTCTGACTTTAAGATTAAAATGTGCCGGCCAGTCACATAAAATGAGTGTTTTAGACTAATCTTGATAAGAGGAAAAGAGCATTGAAGAACAAGAGTGACATTTCAATTTACCAAGCAAATCCTTTAAAATACTTAGTCTGCCCGTATAAAAATTAATTAGTCTTTCATCTCTCCAGTGCAACAATTTTATAAAGGCGTTATCATCTTTTGCTCTGTTTTGCAATTAACTGGGAAGAAGGAAAAATGACTTAGACCATTCGTTTTGCTGATACATCAGAACATCTAGTACCTTCTACTCTCTAAGCTTTTAAAACATCCTCATTCCTCTGTCCTGATGTATCTGTAGTGACCAATAATATATACTCATAAGCCCCATTAAAATAAATGATTCTCTAGTGAGTAAACTATGAACTTACCTTACTCACCTGATATAACGCTACTCACCTAACATAACGCTACTCACCTGATATAACGCTACTCACCTGATATAACGCTAATCACCTGATATATGATATAACACTACACACCTGATATAGCACTACTCACCTGATATAGCACTACTCACCTGATATATCACTACCCACCTGATATAACACTACACACCTGATATAACACTACACACCTGATATAACACTACAAACCTGATATAACACTACTCACCTGACATAACACTACACACCTGATATAAAGCTACTCACCTGATATAACACTACACACCTGATATAACACTACACACCTGATATAACACTACTCACCTGATATAACACTACACACCTGATATAACACTACTCACCTGATATAACACTACTCACCTGATATAACACTACACACCTGATATAACACTACACACCTGATATAACACTACTCACCTGATATAACACTACACACCTGATATAACACTACTCACCTGACATAACACTACACACCTGATATAAAGCTACTCACCTGATATAAAGCTACTCACCTGATATAACACTACTCACCTGATATAACGCTAATCACCTGATATATGATATAACACTACACACCTGATATAGCACTACTCACCTGATATAGCACTACTCACCTGATATAACACTACTCACCTGATATAACACTACTCACCTGATATAACACCTGATATAACGCTAATCACCTGATATATGATATAACACTACACACCTGATATAGCACTACTTACCTGATATAGCACTACTCACCTGATATAGCACTACTCACCTGATATAACACTACTCACCTGATATAACACTACTCACCTGATATAACACTACACACCTGATATAACACTACTTACCTGATATAACACTACACACCTGATATAACACTACACACCTGATATAACACTACTCACCTGATATAACACTACTCACCTGATATAACACTACTTACCTGATATAACACTACTCACCTGATATATCACTACACACCTGATATAACACTACACACCTGATATAACGCTACTCACCTGATATAACACTACTCACCTGATATAACACTACTCACCTGACATAACACTACACACCTGATATAACACTACTCACCTGATATAACGCTACTCACCTGACATAACACTACACACCTGATATAACACTACACACCTGATATAACGCTACTCACCTGATATAACGCTACTCACCTGATATAACACTACACACCTGATATAAAGCTACTCACCTGATATAACGCTAATCACCTGATATATGATATAACACTACACACCTGATATAGCACTACTCACCTGATATAGCACTACTCACCTGATATATCACTACTCACCTGATATAACACTACTCACCTGATATAACGCTACTCACCTGATATAACACTACTCACCTGATATAACGCTAATCACCTGATATATCACTACTCACCTGATATAACACTACTCACCTGATATATCACTACTCACCTGATATAACACTACTCACCTGATATAAAGCTACTCACCTGATATAACGCTAATCACCTGATATATGATATAACACTACACACCTGATATAGCACTACTCACCTGATATAGCACTACTCACCTGATATATCACTACTCACCTGATATAACACTACTCACCTGATATAACGCTAATCACCTGATATATGATATAACACTAAACACCTGATATAGCACTACTCACCTGATATAACACTACTCACCTGATATAACGCTAATCACCTGATATATGATATAACACTACACACCTGATATAGCACTACTCACCTGATATAGCACTACTCACCTGATATATCACTACTCACCTGATATAACACTACTCACCTGATATAACGCTACTCACCTGATATAACACTACTCACCTGATATAACGCTAATCACCTGATATATCACTACTCACCTGATATAACACTACTCACCTGATATATCACTACTCACCTGATATAACACTACTTACCTGATATAACACTACTCACCTGATATAACACTACACACCTGATATAGCACTACTCACCTGATATAACACTACTCACCTGATATATCACTACACACCTGATATAACACTACTTACCTGATATAACACTACTTACCTGATATAACACTACACACCTGATATAAAGCTACTCACCTGATATATCACCACTCACCTGATATAACACTACTCACCTGATATAACACTACTCACCTGATATAACACTACACACCTGATATAACACTACACACCTGATATAACACTACTCACCTGATATAACACTACACACCTGATATAACACTACACACCTGATATAGCACTACTCACCTGATATAACACTACTCACCTGATATAACACTACACACCTGATATAGCACTACTCACCTGATATAACGCTACTCACCTGATATAACGCTACTCACCTGATATAACACTACTCACCTGATATAACACTACTCACCTGATATAACACTACTCACCTGATATAACACTACACACCTGATATAACACTACTCACCTGATATAACACTACTTACCTGATATAACACTACTCACCTGATATAACACTACACACCTGATATAACACTACACACCTGATATAACACTACTCACCTGATATAACGCTACTCACCTGATATAACACTACACACCTGATATAACACTACTCACCTGATATAACACTACTCACCTGATATAACACTACTCACCTGATATAACACTACTCACCTGATATAACACTACTCACCTGATATAACACTACTCACCTGATATAACACTACTCACCTGATATAACACTACTTACCTGATATAACACTACTCACCTGATATAACGCTACTCACCTGATATAACGCTACTCACCTGATATAACGCTACTCACCTGATATAACACTACACACCTGATATAACACTACACACCTGATATAACACTACATACCTGATATAACACTACTTACCTGATCTAACACTACTCACCTGATATAACACTACTTACCTGATATAACACTACTTACCTGATATAAAACTACACACCTGATATAACACTACACACCTGATATAACACTACTCACCTGATATAACACTACTCACCTGATATAACACTACACACCTGATATAACACTACTTACCTCATATAACGCTACTCACCTGATATAACACTACTTACCTGATATAACACTACTCACCTGATATAACACTACTCACCTGATATAACACTACTTACCTGATATAACACTACTTACCTGATATAACACTACTCACCTGATATAACACTACTCACCTGATATAACACTACTTACCTGATATAACACTACACACCTGATATAACACTACACACCTGATATAACACTACACACCTGATATAACACTACTCACCTGATGTGCCCCAAATGTATCCATTTTTAAAGCCAGGCTAAAAACATTTCTTTTTTCACAAGCATATGACGAGGCGCTTAAACTTTATCACACTGTTAAGTCTATTTTAAATTTCTATTCCTAAACTTTTTCACACTGTTAAGTCTATTTTAATTTTATTTTGCTCATTGAATTGATGTTTTTAATTTTTAATTAATTTTATTCTGATGCATGGCATAAATGAAAACCTGTAATGTATACATAAAAGATCTGAAGTTCTAAAGACTGCAGGGCCAGGTATTAGAGACCTGGAACTGTTCTAAGGACCTTTCGCCAGCGGAGCCGTAGGGTGCTGGTTCGATTCCCCCCGCCGGACGCTACATTGGTGTCTGAAGTGGGATTGGCAGCGAGGGCCATCGGAGAGGTGTGTCTCCATGAGGCACTTTGGACAAGTGAAGCGTGAGGACACGCTCTCCCGTTTGGTGGGGGTAATGTAGCGACCCTGGTGGTAAACAGTTTTTTGTAGATGGCTCTGCCCAGCGTTCTCCCACGGGGGAGCCCTAATATGCCGTCACTTCAGCATTACAGGTTGTTATGAATATAAATATAATTTTATTATTATTATTTTCCTCTGTAAAGCACATTGAGTTGCTTCTATGTATGAATAATGCTATACAAATAAACTTGCTTGCTTGCTTACACATCTGACCGACCTAAGGCCAGACTGGATGTAGGATTCAGTCATTACTCATTTTTCTCCATTCATTACCATTCATATATTGTTTACAATCATCTACGCAGTTACATTTAACTGCCTTGCTGCTTTTCCAGGAAACACTATTTTATTTTACAATGATACTTTTGTGTGTACTGTACATGTTTCTATATAATCAGTTCAACAAACACACAAAGGGGAAATACCTAAACCACAGTAGCGTCAAATTATCCACGTGCAACAATGTTTTTACCACAGAATTAATTTGTCAACAGTCAGCCCAGTTCATTCCTCTCCTGTAATTCAACTGGTATACAACCGTGTGCTCCTGCGGCAGGCGACAGCCACGCAGATAAATGTCACCACGCTGGCCGTGAAACAACGTCAGGAGCCTATAAGGCTGATTGCCTGAAAACCCAGCGCACGATTTCAATCACAAAAACAACTGACGCAATGGAACCTGAAGAGGGCTTCCGACGAGCGAGGAACCTCGGTTCCACTGGTCACCTCACACCCTCGGCGGGACAGTTAATTTCACCGGGTTGATTACTCCTGCGTTTGGCAGATGTTGTTTCACCCGGGCATTAAAATCTAACTTCCTGGACGGCAATTTCAATCGGCTCCCCGGATCGATTGCGGCTTGGTATTTTCGTACCTTGCGTGGAGGCTGGTGAACCAAATGGGTTTTGAAAGTATCTGGCGAACAATGGTCTCCTCGTCGTCTTTTTCTCCCTCTGTTATTCTCTTGACCTGACTCTTCCCCCACTTTATTTCCGTTGCTTATACTTTCTCTGGTCTATCTTGTTCTTTTTCCGCTCTCACATATCTCGTTTTTCTCTCTCGCTACTGTTCCATTAACAGCGAAGAGGGAAGTGCTAAATAAAATAACAATGGCAAATATCGCATCATCAAAATCTGTCCTCGGCGATGTTAAACGAAAGTTAATGCTCTCAGACACGGTGAAGAACTAATTAGTTTCTCACCCGGGGAACATTATCAGTAAAGTGCACTACATGTGTTTATCAAACACGCTGCATAGAAAAACATAATGCTTGTCATTCTGTCCAGCCTGAATATGTTAACCCCTCGTCAACCAAGTGCACTACTCTTTTCGTCGAACCTCGTAGGCAAAATTGACGCGTACGTTCGACGCGGCGGCAACACTCCCATAATGCCGCGTTCAGAGCTGGCACAGAGAAGCAACGGGGGATGAGTCAGGGAAAGAAATGAGTGTGAAAGGGGAGCGAGGGAGCAGACAGAAGGCCGAGACTGGAAACTCCCAGACGCACACCTCCGGGACCTCCGTTGACCCTCCGGGAGCCCGTGGTGACGGACGACCAGGTGGCCTATCATGGAAGGGTCCAGGGTGTTAACAGACGAGCACCGGCCTCGGAGGCTCTTCGCCGGTAAGCTCAGACACAACACAG
This sequence comes from Dallia pectoralis, assembly GCA_029465975.1. NCBI lineage: Eukaryota > Metazoa > Chordata > Actinopteri > Esociformes > Umbridae > Dallia > Dallia pectoralis. Next base: position 4,179,402 of record CM055738.1, on the reverse strand, counting down.
CTGAGGTAGACCGGTGGAACTGGGTCGGTCTGCATCAAAAGACACCGGAAAATACGTTCTAGTACATCCACCACCAGGTGGGGAACAGCATGGGTGACTTCAAATGCGCCGGTGATGTCACCAGAGATAGTTCATGCAGACAACGTTGGTGGGATCAGTCTCTTGACTTAAAGTGTGTCCAAACTTTCGTCCGGAACTGTACAGTACATCTACGTACAAATCTCTGTAGACGCCTCCCAAGTCTTCCCATAGACTCCTGAATTAACACACCATTGTCGTGAAAAATAATAAACCCTCCTGAATATTTGTTACGGTAATAAAGATTTAACATCCGTATGTGATGCTAGTGTTACTGTGAGCGGCGGAAGTGGCAAGTCACAACTCTCAAATATAAACACTTCACTGGCGGATTTCCAGCCATCTGTATTAGATCCCAGAAATCCCCAGATCCCCATAGACTCCTCCTCCATCGGAGGCAAGTTATTCACACCTGCATGCAATCAGCCCTCGTCCCAGCATGGGGCCAAGTCTGGGTTCAGCTACGGGGCTTGAAGATGTCACTCAGCCCAGGACATGCCTCCTGAGTTGGGTCCCCTGGGCCGGTGACCCGGGTCCTCAGGTGTTATGAGCTGGATAAGTGTTTAAACACCTGTTGACTTCAACAAGGGAGATGAGCAGGCAGACTGACTGTCAATTCAGAAAATTAAGTGGACTCTCCTCAGGCAAACAAAATGCATCAGAGTGTTTTGTTTCTGTCAGTGCCAGAGAGTTTGGTAAATTGATCGTTATTGGTGAGCTGCTGATAACATATTGAACGATTTTGGCAACTTTGTTTCAAGAATACATACAGTTATCTACCAATCAACCAAAACTTTTGGTCTTCCAATGTTATATATAGCATGTATCCATTCCTTGAATCAAATCCAAATTCAGAGTAATCTATTATTATTGTTCACTGGTAATGCTAGCTCCGGTAATGCTAGCTCTGGTAACGCTAGCTCCGGTAACGCTAGCTCCGGTAATGCTAGTTCCGGTAATGCTAGCTCCGGTAATGCTAGCTCCGGTAATGCTAGTTCCGGTAATGCTAGTTCCGGTAATGCTAGCTCCGGTAATGCTAGCTCCGGTAATGCTAGCTCTGGTAACGCTAGCTCCGGTAACGCTAGCTCCGGTAACGCTAGTTCCGGTAATGCTAGCTCCGGTAATGCTAGCTCGGTAATGCTAGTTCCGGTAATGCTAGTTCCGGTAATGCTAGCTCCGGTAATGCTAGCTCCGGTAATGCTAGTTCCGGTAATGCTAGCTCCGGTAACGCTAGCTCCGGTAACGCTAGTTCCGGTAACGCTAGCTCCGGTAACGCTAGCTCCGGTAATGCTAGTTCCGGTAATGCTAGCTCCGGTAATGCTAGCTCCGGTAATGCTAGTTCCGGTAATGCTAGTTCCGGTAATGCTAGCTCCGGTAATGCTAGCTCCGGTAATGCTAGTTCCGGTAATGCTAGCTCCGGTAACGCTAGCTCCGGTAACGCTAGCTCCGGTAACGCTAGTTCCGGTAACGCTAGCTCCGGTAACGCTAGCTCCGGTAACGCTAGCTCCGGTAACGCTAGCTCCGGTAACGGTAGTTCCGGTAATGCTAGCTCCGGTAATGCTAGTTCCGGTAATGCTAGTTCCGGTAATGCTAGCTCCGGTAATGCTAGCTCCGGTAATGCTAGTTCCGGTAATGCTAGCTCCGGTAACGCTAGCTCGGTAATGCTAACGCTAGTCCGGTAATGCTAGCTCCGGTAATGCTAGCTCCGGTAATGCTAGCTCCGGTAATGCTAGCTCCGGTAATGCTAGTTCCGGTAATGCTAGCTCCGGTAACGCTAGCTCCGGTAACGCTAGCTCCGGTAACGCTAGTTCCGGTAACGCTAGCTCCGGTAATGCTAGCTCCGGTAATGCTAGCTCCGGTAATGGTAGTTCCGGTAATGCTAGCTCCGGTAATGCTAGCTCCGGTAATGCTAGCTCCATTAATGCTAGTTCCGGTAATGCTAGCTCCGTTAATGCTAGTTCCGGTAATGCTAGCTCCGGTAATGCTAGTTCCGGTAATGCTAGTTCCGTTAATGCTAGTTCCGGTAATGCTAGCTCCGTTAATGCTAGTTCCGGTAATGCTAGCTCCGGTAATGCTAGCTCCGGTAATGCTAGCTCCGGTAATGCTAGCTCCGGTAATGTTAGCTCCGGTAATGCTAGTTCCGGTAATGCTAGCTCCGGTAATGCTAGTTCCGGTAATGCTAGCTCCGGTAATGCTAGCTCCGGTAATGCTAGTTCCGGTAATGCTAGTTCCGTAATGCTAGTTCCGTAATGCTAGCTCCGGTAATGCTAGCTCCGGTAATGCTAGCTCCGGTAATGCTAGTTCTGGTAATGCTAGTTCTGTTAATGCTAGCTCTGGTAATGCTAGCTCTGGTAATGCTAGTTCTGGTAATGCTAGCTCTGGTAATGCTAGTTCTGGTAATGCTAGCTCTGGTAATGCTAGCTCTGGTAATGCTAGCTCTGGTAATGCTAGTTCTGTTAATGCTAGCTCTGGTAATGCTAGCTCTGGTAATGCTAGTTCTGGTAATGCTAGTTCTGGTAATGCTAGCTCTGGTAATGCTAGTTCTGGTAATGCTAGTTCTGGTAATGCTAGCTCTGTTAATGCTAGCTCTGGTAATGCTAGTTCTGTTAATGCTAGTACAGTTAATGCTAGCTCTAGAAATGCTAGTTCTGGTAATGCTAGTTATGTTAATGCTAGTTCTGGCAAGGCTAGTCTGGTAATGCAAGTTATGGTTATGCTAGTTCTGGTAATGCTAATTAATATTGGATGTCATGTACTTGTGTGCATTGTAACAACTTGTAATTTTTAATGAAAACAAAAAAGAACAGGAGCTTTAGTTAGGGTTGCAGATACTCAAGTTAGCTTCAAAACTAGTTAACCCTGTAAAAAATGGTCCTTGAGCAAGTCACTGAACCCAAATTGCTCCTTTAAGTTGCTCTGGACAAGGGTATTGGCTAGATTACTGAAATTTAAATTGCAGATAACTGAAAGAAGAATATGTCCCAAGCTTTGCTTTCCATTATCTTCCAAGGGCTGTACAAAGCCAAAAGAAACCAAAGGTCCCAATTTTCAAGAAATGTTTTTTTCAACCCAGCCAAACAACTTACTTTACATACCAAACAAGTGAGTGAATTTCATTTTGCTCCTAATTACTCTAATGGAAGCCTCTTTGTTGGCCTGGACGCTAGCGAACATAGCCGGTAAATGGGAGACCTCTGAGAGCTAAGGGATCTATTGTCCTGGTAAAGCCTCTGGCTTACACTGCCAGGCAGAGAGGACTGACGGTAATTAGTTTAGCCCTCTCAGCTTCACCCTGCCAGGAGAGGGTTTTACCCGGAGAAAGGTGTCGCCTAGGGTCCCTGGAGTCAGTGTGCAGGGAGGCTGGCCCACTATACAGTGCAGAAAGGACAGGGACGTGGTGAAGGCTATTGAAATTCAAATTCCTTACAGAAAACATGTTCAATTCAAAACGTTCCCTGACACATACAGTGAATTCAAGGCATTTCATAAATGTTCAGGCGTCGCCGTTAAAAATGACTCCTCGCGCTCTTTAATTTCGCAGCACGTGAATAAATTCATTTTCTCGTTATTTACCATCCAATCGTCGCGTAAGGTTTTTTTTTTTTCGCACGTCAGTAGGCACGTTCAACGGTTCCCACCCTGATCTCTGCCATCTCGCCCAGCCTTTTACCGCAAGTGAATAGATAACCCCTTACCCCCTCTCCCCAATGAAAGGGGACGCTAAACCTTCCTGGCCTAATCGCGGAGCTCTGAAGGATTGCGGGAGCTGGGAGGCTCACGCCTTTATTGTGGAGGCCTTGACCATCTTGATGCGATTGACACCCCCGGGCTCTTTAATTTGCTCTCCATTGACTCCTGGTTAATTGGGTTGGGTTAGCTGCATCTAGATTGGGCACCCAAGTTCAATCGTGTTAAACCTGCATTGTATTTCACCGACATTCAAAGGCACTGAGCTTCCTGGGAGGCATCGCAGAGGGGAGGTATGGGTGGCTGGAATAAGCAGAGCGAGTGATTTGGCTGAGGGCGGAGGACGAGGAGGCGTGCGGGGAGGTTAGGTCCTCGCAAAAGAGGAGTTCTCAGCAATTACCCGGTGCCAGGACATGCGGTCGTATTGTTCTATATTCGCCTTTGACATGTCGACATGTGCAAGTTGTTTCATGCTTTGTCCGCGCTCTGATCTGCGCGATCATGTTAAATATGCACGTGGGCCAAACAGTCAGGGCACCAGCAACCCTCACGGACGCCACGATTAGTGGACCGATTATAGAATGCGTGTTGCCGGGCCCGGTTCTGGAGTAGCCTCCACCACTACGGAAGGGTTCCAGGGGGAACCATAAAAGCCCATGTCGCCCCTCGAGGCCGGCCGCATCTGCCCGGGGAACCAGTAGGAGCCTGCAAATGAAGTGTCCGGGACTAAGCGATGGGATTTCTAAGTGTGTAATCATTTGTTGCTCCACTGGGCTAGACGGGTGAACGCTGGCTAATTCGGCGAAATCCGAGCGGTTCAGAAATCTCATTAAGGTCCTGCATGCGCCGGTGGAGCTGCATCACGATGGCATTTTTCTCCTGGAGCCCAGGCAGCAGCAGGAGCAGACACGGCCGGATTTGGTATTGGATAATAGTATTGGTTTTACGTCACGTGAAGAGCAGGAAGGTGTCCATAAATAACCATTTGGGGTCAGCTGAACGCTCCCTTTCTTTGCTTCTTTCTTTCCTTCTCTCCCAGTGGTTCTCCCTCTTGCACTCTCTCTTGGTTTATATTCCTCTCTTGCTCCCTGTCGTTTTCTCTTCCTCTATCCTTCTCATTCTTTCGCGCTCTCTGTCTCTCGCTGTATCACCCTTTTTCACTCTCAATCCCGTTCTCCCAATCTTTCTCTGCGTGCTTCTCTTTCTTTCTCTCCAACTTTATCACTCTAGCAGTCTTTTCATCCCTGTCCCAATCTATCTGTGGTTCTTTCTCTCCTCCCTCTCAATCACTTTTTCCTTCTCTCTCCTACTCTTTCTCTCATCATCTTCCCTCTCTCTACCACCTCCTCCGTTGCTGTAATTATTAAGTCCATTCACTCAGGCCACCGGAATAACATTGATTTTCCATTCTGTCTGGCAGGTTCCTGCTGGGAAGGTCTTGTCGGTTGACTGCTTCACAGGCCTGACCTACAGTGTTGCACTGTGATATCGATGTGATTCTGTTGTTTGGTTTTTCCCTAAACAACGCGTGCGAACAAGGTGCTGTCACAGTACCTGTCCCAAGCGAGGAGGCGGTCTATCGAGTCTTGGGGAACAGCCCATCTGGACAAGGGCTCGTCACAGTTATTTTGTTCAACGTTCTTCCGCTGTAGGTACACACTGAAAGTGTTTTATTGATAATGAGGAACTCGAGATGACTGACACTGACCTCTTGATCGCTCCGTGTCCAGTAACTGTGAAACACAGCCTCCAGCGTCCAGGCCAGACGATTCTGTGCATCATGTCCATAATGTCTGATGAGATCCGCTTGGGGTGACCTTTGGGAGATGACCTCCAGGCCAAGGCACAACCCCCATCCGGGGCAGATGGAGAAGCAGCACTGTGAGAGGTTGTTCAGAACGTGATCAGCGATCAAGGAAGAGGTTATTATTACACCGTCTCTATGCGCGCCTTAATCTGAATGGTTTTCTGGCGCACACATTTCAGTTTCGTTTGCCAGGGACTGTTCTGCGTTCCTCGGATTAGCATAACAGAGTTCAAAGGTCAAATCCATGTCGTGGTCTGTAAGAGCTAATAGTCAGTGACAGTAAAAGTTAGTCACAATGCATTTAACCCTAACCCGGTTTCCACAACACAGGGAGCTCAAATAGTCAACTCAATGTCAACATTTGACCACAGAACGTTAATGCCCTTCAGGTCCCCAGAACCAAGTTTGGGAAATGCGCTAGTGCGAAAGGACGTTCACATCAGCGGTTAGCGTTGGACGATGCAGTCAAATTCATTACCAGGCGATAATTCAACAGTCAAAGAGCCCCGCCTTTTTCCAAGCAGCTGCCAATCACGGCCAGTCTAATGCGCCCCGGGCTGAGTGCTGCTGATTGGCTCATTATAGAAACAGTCGGCTGATTGGCTCATTACAAAAACATCCATGTTCGAGGGGGGCAGTGTGTCCTGTCGGCCCCAGGCACGAAGAGATGCGTTCCTCTGAAGCAAAGACCCGTCTAAAAATATGGTAGGAAACCCTGGGCTCAGCCAGGTAGCCGAATAATGAGGTTTTGTTGGTTGTTTGTTAAAACAGCACTCACACAGAATGGCACGAGCAACTGAACGGGTAGAGAGAGGTTATTTTACTACTACCTTAATTATTTTGTTCACAGCAAGACATCACTTACGGTGGTCTCCATGAAATGTGTCACGGCACAGATGTAAAATGAAGCAGAGCGAGATTAACATTCAAAAAAACGGTCAAAGGTCAAGGATGAGGTTATCGCCATGTGCACAGTAGGCAGCTCCACAAAGGCCCGATCTGGATCTGTTGAACTGCCGTCCGCCAGGGAAGGTGATGCATAACTCAGATTACCATAGACCAATGTGGGGTTAGAGTTCAAAGGTCAAATCAGTGTCAGGGTTAGCAAAACATGCTGTCAATCTTCTGTTGTTTTAATGATGCCTTCCCACTGTCTTCTCCTCATTCGCTCCTCAACGAGCTCCCCCCGGGGTGGGGAAATATTCTATTGGACCACCGCGAGTAATAACTAAGGAGATTCACGTGGGTTTGATGGCAGCAAAGCAATAAGAAACGACCTGACCGAAGGGTAGAATCTGACCAAACGTCAACACCGTTTCTCCATTTATTTCCTTTGCATTCATTACATTCCTATTTAACCCAGTGCACGGTATCACTGTCATTAAACAGTGCTGGATCACAGTCCACAGTACTAACTTGGAACGCTGATCTCCTCCGCGCCGGATGCCAAGTTCTTATTTCTGCCTGTGCAGGAATAGGAATCAATATCACCACAGAGAATGAGCGGGGGGGGACTGAAATTGGAGTCAAGGAAAAACTGAAAGAAGTAAACCAAAGGAACACGCTCTAATTGTGAGTTGTTGTCCTCTGAGCTTCCGCAGCCGGGCTGTGTGTCTTTCATTTGTGTCGAACGGGAGGCTCAGGACTGTTCTAACGTAGAAAGAGTGGTGAAGGCCCGCACTGATATGACCACACTGATATGCCCGCGTTGATGTGACCGCGCTGATGTGACCGCACTGATGTGACCGCACTGATGTGACCGCGCTGATGTGACCGCGCTGATGTGAACGCGCTGATGTGACCGTGCTGATGTGACCGCGCTGATGTGACCGCACTGATGTGACTGCACTGATATGACCACACTGATATGCCCCCACTGATGTGACCGCGCTGATGTGACCGCGCTGATGTGACACACTGATGTAACCACGCTGATGTGACCACAGTGATATGACTGCACCGATATGACCGCACTGATGTGACCGCACTGATGTGACCGCGCTGATGTGACCGCGCTGATGTGATCGCACTGATATGACCGCACTGATATGACCGCACTGATATGACCACAGTGATATGACCGCACCGATATGACCGCACTGATGTGACCGCACTGATGTGACCGCACTGATGTAACTGCGCTGATGTGACCACAGTGATATGACCGCACCGATATGACAGCACTGATGTGACCGCACTGATGTGACTGCGCTGATGTGACCACAGTGATATGACCACCGAATTGTCTACTTACATCGCTAATGCGCATTGAGCTCGTGTTGAACCAGGCACAGTCCAGTCGTGTAATTGGCTCTGGTCAGCCAATGTGGTTGGGTTAAACGCGTTGGTACGTGGCTTCTGGTGACCAACATGCCAAACCCTCTCCTCATGGTCAGATATAAGGCGGTCACATGCAGCTGAGAACATGTTCAGAAGGTAGGAGAGTGCAGAGAAATACAGTAATACAAATCTGTACAGCAGCGGGAGTAAGAGAGTGAGAGAGAAAAAGAGAGCGTGAGAGAGAGAGGAGAGGGGAGAGAGCATTGGTAAATTCAGAAAGTGTCCTATCTCCTCTCACGCGGTCCCATCCGACGTAGCTGCTGCCAAATATCTCGTAGCCACCCTGTACTTCCACAAGCCTAACCCTCTTCATCTTCACTGGGATTATCTTCTGTAACATACGCTGTGTAGGTGGAAGGAGAGGAGAACCGTCTGGGCCGCCTGTTCCTTTGGCAACGCTTCTGCTTCCTCCTCCCGCACACTCTCTTGTGAATTTGACAACTTCAGGACACAGGTTTATTCATCCTCTCTCTCTGTTAGTGAGTCTGTGTGTGTGTGTGTGTGTGTGTGTGTGTGTGTGTGTGTGTGTGTGTGTGTGTGTGTGTGTGTGTGTGTGTGTGTGTGTGTGTGTGTGTGTGTGTGTGTGTGTGTGTGTGTGTGTGTGCGTGTGTGTGTATGTGAGTGTGTGAGTGAGTGTGTGTGTGTGTGTATGTGTGTGTGTGAGTGTGTGAGTGAGTGAGTGTGTGTGTGTGTGTTGTGTGTGTGTGTGTGTGTGTGTGTGTTTGAGTGTGTGAGTGGGGCGTCAGCAGCTTACCCATGATCCTCCCTGCCAGGCATGAAACAGAGCAGAGCAGGAAAGTCTCTGATGTCTTTGCTACATTTATTGAGGTTCACAGGTTTTATCTACGTTACATTTACTGACATTCGCAGGTTCTATCTACGTTACATTTACTGACGTTCACAGGTTCTATCTAAGTTACATCTACTGGCGTTCACAGGTTCTATCTACGTTACATCTACTGGCGTTCACAGGTTCTATCTACGTTACATTTACTGACATTCGCAGGTTCTATCTACGCTACATTTACTGACGTTCACAGGTTCTATCTACGCTACATTTACTGACGTTCACAGGTTCCATTGTCTGCACCTGTGAAGCTGAATGGATGTCTCAAGCCCTGTTCCTGTGTGTTATTTTACCATCTTTTCTCCCCTCTTAGGGACTATCTCTCTGTCTATTCTCTACCTTGCTTTTTCTTTCTTTATCTCTCAGACTATCATGAACTTCTGTCTCTCGCTCTCCATCTCTCTCTCTCTCCCTCTCTCTTTCCATCTCTCTCCATCTCTCTCTCTCTCCATCTCTCTCTCACTCCTTTTATCACTATTCTCTATTTTTTTGTTTCTCTTGTACCACCCACACACACATATACACACATACATACACACACACACACACACACACACACACATGTACAGTATCCTGGATTGAATAACAAGAATGAAGCGCTGATTGAAATAAGATTTTGAATTTCAGTATGTGCTGGGCAACTGTCACACAAACCTGTGACGTAGCAAAAACAACCACTCTGCATCTCGTTTTGGTAAATCTGGTCACTCCTCCTCTCAACGGGCTCCACGCTCCTCCTCCTATCCTAGTGGGGGGCAATGTTCTATTGTACCAACACGTCTACACACACGCACGCACACACAGACTGGTGAAGGCTACTGATGGCCAGATCCTCAGTGTGTTCCTGACTGATCCCGGACATCCCGGATTTGACTCTTCGCTTACGACCAAATTCACATCGCCACCAACCCTAATCTGCTTCTCTCTCCAATTCCTCGTCATTGGTGCTCAGTCACAGGTTGATTAGTAGCGCTACGCTAGCCTCCGGAGAATCTGCTGCGAACTACATTGGTCCTAGCTGTTTCATTCGACTACATTGGTCCTAGCTGTTTAATTGGACTACATTGGTCCTAGCTGTTTAATTGGACTACATTGGTCCTAGCTGTTTCATTGGACTACATTGGTCCTAGCTGTTTCATTGGACTACATTGGTCCTAGCTGTTTAATTGGACTACATTGGTCCTAGCTGTTTCTTTGGACTACATTGGTCCTAGCTGTTTAATTGGACTCTATTGGTCCTAGCTGTTTAATTGGACTACATTGGTCCTAGCTGTTTCTTTGGACTACATTGGTCCTAGCTGTTTAATTGGACTCTATTGGTCCTAGCTGTTTAATTGGACTCTATTGGTCCTAGCTGTTTAATTGGACTCTATTGGTCCAAGCTGTTTCGTTGGAGTTATTCAGGAGAGCGTTGCCACGTGAACTTACAGGAACGCAGGAGCGGGCTGAGACATGAGTTATGACACGTCCCCGATAATGCTGTCAGCGCTGTGGGTTTGGCAGCCCAACGAGGCGGTCCCATGGCGATGTCATGGCAACGACACACTGCAGGGGCGAGGGGGCCAACAGGGGACGGGGGGGGCGGACGAGGGGCGGACGGGAGCCTTCTGCATCGTGTTCGCGTTGATAGAGGAAGCGTTTCCATGCTTTGTCTCTCCGTGCCCCTCGTTCAGACGACCACCGGGGCGGGACTGAAGCACGGGATCTGTGTTCATTGTGTACCAGATGTGTTTCTGTGGTGAGAGTGATTGTTTCCGAGTCCTAAGAGGATTACTGCACACTGGGGTGGGGTGTGAGTGGTGGTGGGGGGTTACATGCTGGCTTAATTACCCTGGATTGGTCCCATTATGTCATTAGAACATCTCGTCCGCCGGTATGTTACGTCGTTATTCTCATCCTACCGACCAACTTACTCTGGGTCGGGAACGAGATGGATGGAAACGTAACACCCCGTTGGACAACTGAGTTACATGTAACATGAAATGATGATTGGCCGTCCTGTAAAGCATGTCTGTTGTGAGTCATCATCTCAGTCGCTCGTGTTAAAGGTCTAACAAGCCAGACGTGTCCACCCTAAGAACCACGCTGGTGCCTGGTCATTTTTCCTGGGATGATTGGGGACTCAAAGAGGTACAGATGGATGGTTTGAGTGACCGCCGACACCTGACGAAGCAGGGTGTTGGTTCCTCGGCTGGAGCAGGTCATCAATTGAGCTTTTGTCGGGAAAAGGGCAACGGTGGCTGTCCAGATTGTCGAGTCAGCGGACCTGAGAAACAGGGGTTGTTCTGGGACATAACTGGGACATAACGGCCCGCGGCCTGGCCTCGCTCACCCTGACCCACACACTCCCCTCCTGCATGTCCTCCACCGACTGGAACAAGGAGACGGAGAAGCTAGCTAGCGCCAAGTGCCGAGCCAAAGGGGCCCGCTGCCACCACACTGCCAGGCCCAGTGAGGCCCACGCTAACTCTCATCCAGAGACCGCGAAGCCTGGACAGACACCCGCAACCGCAAGGGCTTGGAGAGCAACACACAGACCAGCAAAGTTCCCTCGTTTAGGCACACTGGTTTTTTCCTTCTGCCTACCTCTTCCTCTCCTCATCTTTCCTGGACCTCTCTCCGTCTCTCTCTCCCTCTCTCTCTCTCTCTCTCCTCTCTCTCTCCCTCTCTCTCTCCCTCTCTCCCTCCCTCTCTCTCCCCACGGCTGGCCCACTTGAATGTCGATGTGCAAAACCTATTAAATATTCCCCACACTTAAAAAATGTAGCATGGTCAAATAACTTGGAAAATTATAGCTTTGCTTAATGTTGGGGTGAAGATGAAACTGTACTATTTATGAGCAAAGAACAAATAAACCGGCTTTGAGGCTCGGCCTGGACTTCTAGAGAAGTATCAGCTGGACTCAGAAAGTCACCTCCCGAAATACCATCCTGTCTCTCTCTCTCTCTCTCTCTGTTTTATAGTCGCACAACGTTTGTAATGAACAAAGGCCATGATCACGATCTCTCACACAAAAAGAGAAGGTTCCTGGTATGGCTCACTTGAGCTTGCCAGAGAAGCATTTAAATCCAGGACTTAATTTAATATGGCCTTTTCTCTCTCTCCCCCACGCTGTTCCTGCTTCTGACCCCTCTCCATCCTTCTGTCCCTCTTCCTACCCCTCCCTTTGTCTCTTCCTGTCTCTCCCTTGCTGACTTTGCTCCGTGCCAGAACCAGACGCACAGATAATGTCTGTATCTACATGGTCGGCCGATCAGCACAGATTTATTCCGACTTCGCCGTTCACTGTCCCGGGCCAACGGGATCGGCATCGGACCCCCTGAGTGCTGACCAGCAACAAGAACAGAACGGGGTGAACCTGGGAACGAAGCACCAGGGCATGTCTGGCGGGAGAACGGGCGCGTCCGCGAGCTTGGGCCACGCTGAGATCAGTCACCGGGAGTGCCCACCGTCTCTATAAGCTTCTCGATGAACTCCACAGTATTATACAGACGCAGACTTTACCGTGGACGAGGTCAGATTTGCTAAGTGACATTCATTGTAACATCTTTTCGCTGACATTCATATAGCCATGGAATTCGTTCTGTGGAATAGCGATAGGATGAGTTCTCGAGATTGAACAAGGTCGGACACCTTTCGGCACAAATTCCGATTCCTCTCTCAATCACGACATCGCTCCAGATTTTCTTTTTAATCACAAGTAGGCCTTCAAACCTCAGCCTGAATTACATAACAAGGTCTATATGGCAACCTAGTCGGATGCTAAAAAAAGCTTTTATAAGCGACTTGTCAAAAAGTCTGTAGCTAGATAATTGTATAATGTTTTTAAGCCGCCCCAAGCAAGCTGAGTCGACGCTCTACTTTAAAGCGTAAATTAACATTCTCCACGGTGCTCACCACATCCAAGTAATAAGCCACGGCTAACCGTACCCCTTTAGATCCGAGCACCACGCCACAGGCCTCGACTTTGCGATGGCACCAGCTTTTTTTGTTAGCAGATCCAGGAGCGGTCTGGCTCAGCCGCTGACTTCGCCGATCGTCGTCCGTGCTAATTTCACAGCCCTTGTGTTGTGACCGGGTAATATCTCTCCGTCCCTCTTACTCTCACCAACACGGGCCACAGCAGGCGCCCCCCGCTAAAGGTTAGCCGGCCTAGCTAGCTCCCAGGCTCTGTTAGTTCCCCGCTATTAGCATTGTATTGTTAATAGCCTAGATGAGTATGCTTGGCTGGGGAGAGAGAGGCAAGAAACGCTAGGTAACATGATTAAGGTTCACATGCACTGACTGGAGTCTCACAAAGAGAAGAGCCAGGCAACAGATTTTAAACTCTCAGTGACTCAGCTGCTTGCTGGGGATTCGTGGGTCTTTACTGCCACCTGGTGGGCAGTGGGAGTATCAGTAAAGAGAATGGAAATGTTGGGTTAAGCATAGCAAGTAGTCTCTGTGAGTTGAATCAAACTTTAGTCAAAAATATTTAAAAAAATTGTAATGATGACAATACTTGTTAGTTTAACTCGGACGTTCATTGCTCAATCGGTGAAAATAGATTTTTTTAAGTTACAATCCCTACCCAACTGTCAGGCCTAACAAAACCATCGGCAACACTTCATCAGGTCATTGGCTGTAGAATGTTTTTTTAATAGTTTTACGTGAATTTTTTTTATTTATTACATTCATTTCACAGAAAATTAAATAAACACATTTAAAAACGTCATGAACAAATCGATTTAATTAAACTGGATTTGGCTAGACACTGGTCCCAAATCCATCTGTGCCGGGAACACTTTCAGAAAGCATTGAATGGGCACTTTACTATCCATCACTTCCACAGAGAGAAATGAGTCTCCTTATACAAAAGGAAGATGAAAAATCAGCTGAAATTCTAAGATTTGTTGATGGATTATGAACTATAAATGTATAACAAATGATCTGTGTCAGGGGGGGGTCTAGGACTGTGTCAGGGGGGGAGGTCTAGGACGGCCAGGCCTGCTCAATCCATCACTGTCTGTTTAACCAGCCAGCAGGCAGCGTCTTGTAGGGTCTGGGGTGATGGAGAGACGGAGCTGGAGGTTTAGCAGGCGCTAACCTCTAATACACAGTGCAACCCGTATGTCTAGATAAAGAGCAGCTTGACTTTGTTATGTGAAAATTGCCTAATACAGTGGAATTTGTCTTTTTTTTATCTGAGCAGAGATGTCAGGTCAAACGTAATTGGGCATTTTGACCGGCGTTTTTTCTCCATGCGTGTCAACAGTGTAGTTATCTGAATAGCATGTTCTAATAGGGGCACATGCATAAATAAGCATGATGTACTAACATAATAACACATCTGTCTTGCAAGTCATCCTTTTCACCAGACAGAACGTGGTTCATAGAGCCATTTGTTACATGGTTTCTCTCACTCTTCATCTCTCTCTCTCTCTCTCTCTCTCTCTCTCTCTCTTGCTCTTTATATGTTCTTTCTCTTTGTCCCTTTTCTCTTATTCACCTCACGTTCCTTCAAACATTACTCATATTGTCCTCCCTATGAAGGTATGATCTGAGAGAGACAGAATGGTTCTTGACTTCCACCCCACTGTTCTCCAGACAACAACTCCCCCACACCCGACCTACATCACCCCTCGGAGGTGAATCCACCCTGCATGCCCTCCCTTTTCCCCACAGATGGTGCTGTGAGGTGCGGGTGAAGCTCCGGGTTTAGCCCCGGGTTTAGCCGTGTCCATTAAACACATTGCTGAGAGGCCCGGTTCTGTCAGGGTCCAGCGGGTCACAATGACACAACCGTGTGCGTCCGGTCTGCCGCCGGGCCTCCATGGAAATGAGCCTATTGTCAACGTCTGGGACTCTACAATGGGACAGAGGGGAGGCCCAGTGGGTTCTGGTCCCCACCAGCAGGACCCTTTAGAGAGGCAGAGAGGTGTGGGGCAGTGTAATGCTGATACACACACACACACACACACACACACGTGACTGCTCATATGTGGATTACACCTAGAGACATAGACACTAATATATATAGATATAAACACACACAGACACACACACACACACGCATACACACACATATGATATAAACACACACAGACACACACAGACACACACACACACATGCATACACACACATATGATATAAACACACACAGACACACACAGACACACACACACACATGCATACACACACATATGATATAAACACACACACAGATTCACACACAGAGTCAAATATGTAGATAACCACACACTGTATACAAGTACTCACGCGCATAGATAAACACACATGTAGCTAAATAGTTACAGTGCCCTCAAAGAACAAAACCAACTTCCAAACATAAGGTGTTTTCAATAATTGTTTGAAAACACATTATATCCAAAACCCAGCATGCCACAATTAACTGGCACCCCTAAAACACATGTCATAAACGCGCTGTACCTCCTTCGGTCTGATTAGACAACACTTTGCCTATAGAGAACAAACACCAGAGGTGGTGCAGAATATAACTATATCGCCACGTTGTAGATTGGTGGCGGCCCTGTGATGTGGTGGGTCTGTTTTTCTTCTAACGGCCCTTTGAACCATGTTTAGATGCCTGGCAACAAGGACTCGTCAAGTGGCAGGAGATCGAATGGCCATCACAGTCTCCAAACCTAAATCTAATTAAAGCATGTTGGGTAAGCTAAAGTCCAGTAGCATGGACCAAGAACTCAGATCCCATTCTAAGTATTCTCTTCATATAAAACATTATAGACGACGACTTAGAGCTATTTTCTTGGCAAAGGAGGTTGCACAAAGTACAAAATGCAGAGGTGCTATTTAATGTGGCACACTTTTTGAACAGATAGAATCACACAAAGGTATCTATGTAGGATCAGTGGCGTCTTTACACATATTTAATAATACTAATACTTCTGGAGGGCTTTGTGTAGTCACGCTCACCCAGAAACACACAGTGCTTATGAGAAGAACAGCTTGACACCGCCACAGAAATCAACTCTCTCCCACCGGCACCCCGTTCCACCAAAACCTCCTCACCACACCCCCGGGCCTCATCAACCGCGCCAGTGTCTCCAGTCTCATATCCACATGAAAGACGAATCCTCAGTCATACGCCCCTCCCCGGACACTCCCTCCTCTTCGTCTGACGAAGGTGGGCCTGGCAGAGAAACAGTCGTTAGTGACCTCAGCGGTAACGACAGCCATGATTACAGGCTATCCATCTACCTCCCACTCCTGTGTTGATCCGCGTCCAAAAGCCGAGCAGCGTCGCGTCGGAGCCCACGGCCGAACTTGTGCCCAGAGGCTGTTTCGTTAGCCGCGTTGAAAGCTCATATTGCGTTATGAGCTTTCTGTCGACTGAATGTTAAGAGAAAAGCTCATGTGGTTTCCATGGAATGTACGTATACACCGATTGCATTGCTATGTGTTATGAACTGTCTAATATACTGCTGGACCTACACGTTCGGAAAAATAGTGACGACCCGCAGAGACATGGACTCTTGAAGACCCCTGATTGTGTCCTGTGGTATCTGGCTCCAAGACATTAAGACCCCTGAAGGTGTCCTGTGGTATCTGGCACCAAGACATTAAGACCCCTGAAGGTGTCCTGTGGTATTCAGCACCAAGACATTAAGACCCCCTGAAGGTGTCCTGTGGTATTCAGCACCAAGACATTAAGACCCCCTGAAGGTGTCCTGTGGTATTCAGCACCAAGACATTAAGACCCCCAATGGTGTCCTGTGGTATCTGGCACCAAGACATTAATACCCACTGAAGGTGTCCTGTGGTATCTGGCACCAAGACATTAAGACCCCCAATGGTGTCCTGTGGTATCTGGCACCAAGACATTAATACCCACTGAAGGTGTCCTGTGGTATCTGGCACCAAGACAGTAAGACCCCCTGAAGGTGTCCTGTGGTATCTGGCACCAAGACATTAAGACCCCCTGAAGGTGTCCTGTGGTATCTGGCACCAAGACAGTAAGACCCCCTGAAGGTGTCCTGTGGTATCTGGCACCAAGACATTAAGACCCCTTGAAGGTGTCCTGTGGTATCTGGCACCAAGACAGTAAGACCCCCGAAGGTGTCCTGTGGTATCTGGCACCAAGACATTAAGACCCCCTGAAGGTGTCCTGTGGTATCTGGCACCAAGACATTAAGACCCCCAATGGTGTCCTGTGGTATCTGGCACCAATACATTAATACCCCCTGAAGGTGTCCTGTGGTATCTGGCACCAAGACATTAAGACCCCCTGAAGGTGTCCTGTGGACCAAGACATTAAGACCCCCTGAAGGTGTCCTGTGGTATCTGGCACCAAGACATTAAGACCCCTTGAAGGTGTCCTGTGGTATCTGGCACCAAGACAGTAAGACCCCCGAAGGTGTCCTGTGGTATCTGGCACCAAGACATTAAGACCCCCTGAAGGTGTCCTGTGGTATCTGGCACCAAGACATTAAGACCCCCAATGGTGTCCTGTGGTATCTGGCACCAATACATTAATACCCCCTGAAGGTGTCCTGTGGTATCTGGCACCAAGACAGTAAGACCCCCTGAAGGTGTTCTGTGGTATCTGGCACCAAGACATTAAGACCCCCTGAAGGTGTCCTGTGTTATCTGGCACCAAGACATTAAGACCCCTTGAAGGTGTCCTGTGGTATCTGGCACCACGACAGTAAGACCCCCGAAGGTGTCCTGTGGTATCTGGCACCAAGACATTAAGACCCCCTGAAGGTGTCCTGTGGTATCTGGCACCAAGACATTAAGACCCCCAATGGTGTCCTGTGGTATCTGGCACCAATGCATGAATACCCCCTGAAGGTGTCCTGTGGTATCTGGCACAAGGCAGTAAGACCCCCTGAAGGTGTTCTGTGGTATCTGGCACCAAGACATTAAGACCCCCTGAAGGTGTCCTGTGTTATCTGGCACCAAGACATTAAGACCCCTTGAAGGTGTCCTGTGGTATCTGGCACCACGACAGTAAGACCCCCGAAGGTGTCCTGTGGTATCTGGCACCAAGACATTAAGACCCCCTGAAGGTGTCCTGTGGTATCTGGCACCAAGAGATTAAGACCCCCAATGGTCTCCTGTGGTATCTGGCACCAAGACATTAAGACCCCTTGAAGGTGTCCTGTGGTATCTGGCACCAAGACATTAAGACCCCCTGAAGGTGTCCTGTGGTATCTGGCACCAAGACATTAAGACCCCTGAAGGTGTCCTGTGGTATCTGGCACCAAGACATTAAGACCCCCTGAAGGTGTCCTGTGGTATCTGGCACCAAGACATTAAGACCCCTGAAGGTGTCCTGTGGTATCTGGCACCAAGACAGTAGCAGGCTAGCAGCAGATCTTTCATGGCACCGTGGTTCGGACTCGGACCTTGAACTCTCCATCATGTTCCTCCAAGCATTCTCAAACAATGTGTTATTATGTGTATTATTGTCCGTTGTAGATCCTGCTCTGCCTTTGTGCGTATTCAGACTCCAGACAGAGTGGTGGAACTGGGATTTGACCCCCTGGGGCACAGAGAAAGAGAGGGAAAATGGGGATAAATCATCTCTCTGGAAACAAAGAAGAAGAGAGATGAAGGGATTTGGGAGTAAATGTCTGGTGTGTGTGTGTGTGTGTGTGTGTGTGTGTGTGTGTGTGTGTGTGTGTGTGTGTGTGTGTGTGTGTGTGTGTGTGTGTGTGTGTGTGTGTGTGTGTGTGTGTGTGTGTGTGTGTGTGTGTGTGTGTGTGTGTGTGTGTGTGCTATGTTTGAGCATCCAAGAAAAAAAGGTTATATATCTTCAAAACAGGCACTATTTGATATCAGTGTATCTACTTTATTATGTGACACAGAATCCTACAAACAATGTTTTTTTCTTATTTCATGTGAACTATAGCAGAGCTTGCCTCCCCTGCTACAGACTTGATTTAAAGATGACATTGTCAAAGAAAATGAAAGCAATTCAGGGCAAAAATAATGGTATCCCAGGCGGCTGAGGTAGTCAGATGGACTGCTTCAAGATTAGCATGTTTGTCGAGATTTTGACACTCTTTCTCACTCTCTCTGTTTCTCTCCATCCAGATCGACCGTGGCCTGACGGCTATTGTTTGTTGTCCTCTGCATTTTCTCCCTGCAGCGGATTCATCTGTTTTTCTTCCTGGTTCCTGGCTCAAGGTCGGCACGCCCCATCCCTTTCTCTCCAGGAGTATCGATGCCAGCAGAGCAGCCGAGCTGGAACTCTTGGCAGCAAAGCCACAATCGATATCCCTGAGCGCTGGGTGCTAGCTCTCTAATATCCCCCACACAGCACCTGCCAAAATATGTATACTGTACTTAGGGCTGACGCCTAAAGAAAAGAGACAAGGGAAATGGGGTCTCTCCAAAATATGTATACTGTACTTAGGGCTGACGCCTAAAGAAAAGAGACAAGGGAAATGGGGTCTCTCCAAAATATGTATACTGTACTTTGGGCTGACGCCTAAAAGAAAAGAGACAAGGGAAATGGGGTCTCTCCAAAATATGTATACTGTACTTAGGGCTGACGCCTAAAAGAAAAGAGACATGGGAAATGGAGTTGGGGGCGGGGTGCTCTCAGAAGAGGGATCTTGAAACTCATATTAGTTCAGGATATATTGTGTTTGTGGTTTTCAGGCCTGGGGAGCTAGCAGGCTCCAGTAGAGTTCTGGTCGTAGTTCCTGGTTCTTCAATTTGAACAAAATAGATTAAACAAAGACTGATATTAAAACACACCAACATGGAAACAGGCAGAAACCATGCAAAACAAAATTAAATCAAGTTATTTCTTTGGCTTTGCGACACCAAACTTTGGTTTAAAGTTACAGAATTATAACTCGTATTCCATTGCGGAATAACCATGTGCATAATACAGCATGTGTTGTACATAGTCTTGCCATTGAAACTTACAATAGTATTTTAACAATTGGCCTCACTTGGCGTCTCTTATAAAGCAGGTGTTTTAGTTTGACACAAGGCGTGCATGTTTGGCTGGTGAAGTTCTCATCATGAAGCAAAAACACTAGTCAGCCGCAAGACTGGATAGCCTAAAAAAGTTTTTTATTAAATGCACATAACAAGAACACACGCTAGTCCTGGCCGCCGCCGGTTTCCATTCCAAAGCAGAAGTTCAGCGGTGCATCAGCGCGTGGAGGAGGGCGTATTGATGGTTTGACCTCATGCCTTGATAAAGTGCACTGGTACTTTATTCTTCGGCTCACACAAAAGGAGGTGCAGCGGAGGGCAGGGGTGAGTTCTTGGGAAACATGTTGCCTTTGTGTCCCCATCACCCAAAGTGTGGACGCACAGAGGACAGAGATGAGGGCATTGTGGTTAACATGCAAATGAATGTGGTCATGAGTCCTAAAGAGGCAGCAGAGGTCAAAGTGCATGATGACTCAATGTCAGTTTAAGATGGCTGGGTGCGTGTGTGTGTGTGTGTGTGTGTGTGTGTGTGTGTGTGTGTGTTTGTGTTGGGGCGGACACTGCCTGATGCATGCACATCACAAAACAGCCAGGCCCTCCTGAACCTCATAAATCACACGGACGTTTAAAAAAAACTCCCTCATCAGAGAAACAGACAGAGATAGAACGACAGACAGATATTCGACAGACAGATATTCAGACCGAGAGACAGACAGAGAGACAGAGAGAGAGAGGAGATTGCTATGTGGGTTCTGGGTTGTTTGAGGACGATCCATTTTTTATGATTTCTGTTTTATTTTATTGATATGTACCCTGGGGAGGTAAATGCCATCATGGGCCCTGCTATGGATGTCTGCTTGGGGACGATTGATTGCTCTGCCATTTGATCCTGTGGCTCTCTCTGAACGGTGGGGGGGCGGCAGAGCCATGAGAACCAGAGAGGGCCTTTCTCCGTCCCCTCATCCCCTTCTCCCTCCATGCCACCATCTCTACTACATCTCCCTAACCTTCCACTCTCCCTCTCTAACCTTCCTCTCCGCTTCCCTATCTCTCCCTAACCTTCCCCATCTCTCCCTAACCTTCCCCATATCTCCCTAACCTTCTTCATCCCTCCCTAACCTTCCACTCTCCCTCCCTCTCTACCCTTCCTCTCTCCTTCCTCATCCTTCCCTAACCTTCCCCATCCCTCCCTGAACTCCCCCTCCCTCCGTCCCTCTACTCCCCCATGCTGCTGTGTCCTGGCTCTGTCTCTCCCCTCAGTAAGTGCCTCTTTAAAGACCTGGGAATGTGTGGTTTTTGGTTTAATGAATTCGCCCCGTTCTCTATTGTGTTAAGAGCCATATAAACGGCCGCCGGTCACCCCGGTGGTAGTAATGGCCATCCATAAAGAATCCCTGTCAGCTGTCCTCGCTGTTAATTCCTGCCCGGAATGTGATTTAGGGATCATCATTCTATTCCCTTCTGTGGAATGATGCAGCTGACACTATCTAATTCCCTAAGTAGCCCGGCTGAGGTCAAACGGATTCTTACTTCACATCAGCCGGTG
Organism: Dallia pectoralis; assembly: GCA_029465975.1. NCBI lineage: Eukaryota > Metazoa > Chordata > Actinopteri > Esociformes > Umbridae > Dallia > Dallia pectoralis. The sequence goes on along the minus strand of CM055738.1, from coordinate 4,158,179 downwards.
CCGAGCCAACTGACGATGATTCACACATGGGTGCGTGACCCAAGACCGGTTAATTACGCTAAATCCTCGAGATTGGCTGATGACTGGAAAATAATCTGCATGATTAGTGTATGAAGTGTATGTCAGACCTATACAGTGTAAACGGGTGAGGGAGAATACGTGACAGACGTTCAGGAGCTCTCTGAAATAACCGACGTGAATCATTTGATACAACGTTGAGGTTTGCAGTGTACCACTCCAAATGGAGCGAACTGCATGGGAAGTTGACTAGCACAGTAGAGGTTTTAGACAGGCAACACTGCCACCTAGAGGATTTTGCCCAATGTTTTGGAAAAAAAATATTGTTTCAAGAATTTCTTATCTGCTGTTTTTCCTCTGCCTTTTCTGTGTTTTTCTGGGAACCCGTTCCATTTAGGAATTTTTCATAAGCATCTATCCCTGAAACCCAGTAGATATTGAAGCGTATTGATTTAGTTATGGAGTTATACGTAGAGATACATATATTACGCAGATGACCAAAGTTTGTTGTTAACTGACTACAGTAAAAATACAGTAAATAATCTAACTAGAATGAAACCTCACCCAACTAAAAACACGCCGCCCAGCAGTTTGTAACAACTTAGCCCGACTCACACAAACAGATCACCAGACACCTGGCAGAAAACATAAATATGTCTACCCAGGAGTTAAACTAAAGGAATGTGAGGGGAGAAGGGTCTGCGCGAAGTCACTCTTATCACCGCCACCTCCTGGATCCCATATATTACGCAATTGCACAACATGTTCTTGGCTCATTGTTTTTAAAAGTCATAACCTTAATCCCGTCCTAATCTTCACTGAGAGGGCGATATAGGATGTACTGTGTTTTGAGTATGACACAAATTTAGAACGAAGTAAAATAGGAAGATGCTTTCTGGAACTGAGTAGTATCTCAACAATCTAACTTCATCATTTTGGATCTTGAGGTTCGCCAGGTGGCCATGAATCAACTGGATGAATGTAATGGATTAAACGGCCTTCAAACTACTGTCCACACATGATCAGGTGGACCAGTACGTCGTGCGATATTGTAAATAAACCTAGAAAAATAAAATGCAAACGCTTTGCATTGGGTGGACTTCTGCTGAGACATTTATTTCTACGCGAATAACAAATTTGTGTGAAAATTGGGGGAAATCTGACATCTAAACGTTTGTTTAAAAGCGGAACATATATAACGTGTATGTGTTTCTACCGGAAGCATTTCAATGTAACACTAAAACCAAACATGGAGGACGTTGAGATTAAATTAACATATACGTCCTGTGTTTCTTTATTTTCTCAATAGTATATGTGTTGTCACATCATTTACATCTACAAACAGTGGCATATTATAGCGTAACGTCCTTTGGTAAGTGTATTTATTTATTAATGTTTAAGGGTTTTCAGGTAAAGATGTCGGAGCATCTAGGAGATGTTTCTTAGTACTTCAGTATTCGTATTTATTTCAAGATCAACTGGTATAATATTATTATTAATAATAATGGCACTGACCGCAGTTTTGTGGAAACAAATGTGATGTTGTCTTAGATTACTAATGTATTTATATTTAGTTTTTCTGTCGTATATAGGTTTACTTGTATATCGATCTCTTATTTGCATGTAACGGGTAAACAACGCCATGTATTTATAAAGTGGCTGGATTCAGTTCAGGGACACATGATGTGGTCTTATTCAGGTCCACGGGTCTGGGCTGGAGCTCCCTATGCAAACTATGGTGCGGGTTGGGTTGATGACTAGTTATAGTGGCAATAAGTGCGTTTGTGGACCGCTCGCTTTACCCAGATATACTGCCATTGGTTGCTTTACCCAGATATACTGCCATTGGTTGCTTTACCCAGATATACTGCCATTGGTTGCTTTACCCAGATATACTGCCATTGGTTGCTTTACCCAGATATACTGCCATTGGTTGCTTACTTGCTTTACCCAGATATACTGCCATTGGTTGCTTTACCCAGATATACTGCCATTGGTTGCTTTACCCAGATATACTGCCATTGGTTGCTTTACCCAGATATACTGCCATTGGTTGCTTTACCCAGATATACTGCCATTGGTTGCTTACTTGCTTTACCCAGATATACTGCCATTGGTTGCTTTACCCAGATATACTGCCATTGGTTGCTTTACCCAGATATACTGCCATTGGTTGCTTTACCCAGATATACTGCCATTGCTTGCTTTTCCCAGATATCCTGCCATTGCTTGCCGATAGCAACAGTAAAATAGGTCACGAGTGCTGATGTTCATGTCATTGCATGGATGCAGAGTGAGTGATACAACACGAGTAGTTGTCTAATTCCAACTGCCAGGATGCATCTCTCTGTCACTCAAACAACGAAGCACCAGTTTTTAACCAATGAACGGATATGTTCCCCGTCCGTATCGACAGATGAGATGGAGGTGGCAGATATTAAGCTTCCGGACCACTGCACATTGTGTCAGTAAAATCTAACAGGTTTGAAAACACCTGAAACACTTGTATCCTATCCTGAGGAACTTTCTGAGGCATCATTATCTTTCTATCCTCTGACCTGAGGTTTTGGTCAACTCTTTGTAGGCTAATTGTCCCACCAAGCTATCCTAAGATAACTTCACTAATTGTAGTGGATTCTGGATGGCTGCGTATGTTTTAACAGTCTTGCATAAAAGTACAGTAGATATTCACTAGGTCCAAAATTATCCCACTGTAAGGTGCATTTCATACTCTTATATCTTTAGGACCCAACTAGTAAGTTGTCACAAATGTCATTCTACAAAGCAGTCTCATAAGCGGCTTCGTTTGATCAGTAAAACTAGTCCTTTTTTCAAAATGCTGGCATTATCACAAAGGGTTTTTCTAATGACCATTAGCTTTTTGAAATAATGAACTTGGATTAGCAAACACAATATGACATTGTAACACAGGAGTAATGGTTGCTGATAATGGGCCTCTGTAGATCTATGTAACTGGAGATAATCCATCGAACGTCGTTTACAGCTACAATAGTCAATTACAAAATGGCTAGGTCTTTACTCTATTTTTTACTGGTAGTGCAGAAATTAAACTTTCATTTTTTTTAACTAGGCAATAAGGGAGACCGGCGTCTCTGAGAATTTCATGATAGTGAGTTATATTATTTGGCAAAGTTTGATCTAAGTTATCGGGTTAATTTAGCACGTAATCCTGTATTACAGATGCATTTTTTCAAGTCTGGTTGTGTGATAAATGGTTCATAAAACTGACATAAAGTTGACATAGTTGAGTAGTTGATGATGGCATGGGGCACATAAATGACAAAATACTCAACACATTATTTCCAAGGTGATTTTCTAACAAGGTTTGTTTGTACAAAGTCGTGGGTCCTTTTCGATCTGTAGAAAAATGTGTCATTGTTCACGTTAATTAAGCGATGTTTGAGCTGGACTGAACGTGCACGTTTTCGAACAATGTGCATTATTGTCTTCAAACTGCTTGCAGATACTTTATTGCCATTATATTTCCTCAAAACCATGTCTTTTACATCTTTTGCAGCTCACCCAAAAACAGGTCAAGATGTTCTGCCGAAGGCTGGGGAAATTTCTAAAGCCGGGGACTGGGTTTTGGACTGTGTCTCAGGAAGGTGCTCACAAGCTGGCATCTTTTCAGCAAGCTTCTCTGCTCCCGGAGAGGAAGCTCCAGGGCCTGCTTTTCCCCTTCACTGAGCTAGAGCCCTACCTGGCTAAAACAGCGACCAGTGGACAGTTTCAGCTCTTCCAGCCCAGCGTGGAGGACATAGCCCGGGCAGAGAAACTGTTTTCCCCGTCAGCCTCGCACATGATCGATTACCACACCTCCGCTGTGAGAATAGATCATGCACCCTCATTACCCCAGCCAGAGGTGTGTTTGTGTGTGTGGTGTGTTAACATATTAGTTAGAGGTCGCGTGTGTGCGTGCGTGTGCGTGTGTGTGTGTGGTGTGTTAACATATTAGTTAGAGGTCGCGTGTGTGCGTGCGTGTGTGCGTGTGTGTGTGTGGTGTGTTAACATATCAGTTAGAGGTCGAGGTGTGTGTGTGTGTAGTGTGTGTGTGTGGTGTGTGTGTTAACATATCAGTCAGAGGTCGAGGTGTGTGTGTGTGTGTGTGTGTGTGTGTGTGTGTGTGTGTGTGTGTTAACATATCAGTCAGAGGTCGAGGTGTGTGTGTGTGTGGTGTGTGTGTTAACATATCAGTCAGAGGTCGAGGTGTGTGTGTGTGGTGTGTGTGTTAACATATCAGTCAGAGGTCGAGGTGTGTGTGTGGTGTGTGTGTTAACATATCAGTCAGAGGTCGAGGTGTGTGTGTGGTGTGTGTGTTAACATATCAGTCAGAGGTCGAGGTGTGTGTGTGTGTGTGTGTGTGTGTGTGTGTGTGTGTGTGTGTGTGTGTGTGTGTGTGTGTGTGTGTGTGTGTGTGTGTGTGTGTGTGTGTGTGTGTGTGTGTGTGTGTGTGTGTGTGTGTGTGTGTGTGTGTGTGTGTGTGTGTGTGTGTGTGTGTGTGTGTGTGTGTGTGTGTGTGTGTGTGTGTGTGTGTGTGTGTGTGTGTGTGTGTGTGTGTGTGTGTGTGTGTGTGTGTGTACCAGGCACGGTCGGGGAAGATAAGTGTGGTTGAGGAGTGGGCTGTCTGTTTGGTTTGAAGGGTGGGAGGCCCGATCCGGAGGAGGAGGAGGCGACGGATGTTCTGAAATGTATTAATGCTTCGTCCTTCCTGCCAAGCTGACGGAGAAACGTCAACCGCAGCTTTTTCAAGGCTTTTTTATAGACGCAGCTGGAATGGGACAGAGACTCTGCCTCGCCGTTCCAAATGGAAAGTGTTTTGTGCGGAGGAGCGGAGGGAGCGCCAGAGTTCAGCGACTGAGACACATGGTTTTAGTTACTGCTCCGCTCACCACTTCCCCTGCCACGGCGTGATTTATCCTCGGGCCTGCAGGAAGCTGCTCCTTGCATCCATCTTCTGTCAGACAGACTCCATCTTGTGTCAGAGAGACGGATGGCTCCAGTGGGTCTGATTGTCCCCCGGGACTTCTGGGATATTACAGTAGCACGCTGTCACGTCCCTACAAATGACTGCTGCTTGTCATGGCTGGCAGCACACGCTGGAAACAAGCAGGCAGCACACACTGGCAGTACATGCTGGAAACACAAGCAGGCAGCACACACTGGCAGTACATGCTGGAAACACAAGCAGGCAGCACACACTGGCAGTACACACTGGAAACACAAGCAGGCATCACACACTGGAAACACAAGCAGGCAGCACACACTGGCAGTACACACTGGAAACACAAGCAGGCAGCACATACTGGCAGTACACGCTGGAAACGCAAGCAGGCAGTACATGCTGGCAACATAAGCAGACAATACAAGAGGACAATACACACTGAGGGCAATACACACTGAGGGGGAAACACACTGAGGGCAATACATATACAAGAGGGCAATACACACTGAGGGCAATACATATACAAGAGGGCAATACACACTGAGGGCAATACACACTGAGGGCAATACATACACACTGAGGGCAATACACACTGAGGGCAATACATATGCAAGAGGGCAATACACACTGAGGGCAATACACACTGAGGGCAATACATATACAAGAGGGCAATACACACTGAGGGCAATACATATACAAGAGGGCAATACACACTGAGGGCAATACATATGCAAGAGGGCAATACACATGCATGAGGGCAATACATATGCAAGAGGGCAATACATATGCAAGAGGGCAATACATATGCAAGAGGGCAATACACACTGCAGGGCAATACACACTGAGGGCAATACACACTGAGGGCAATAAATATGCAAGAGGGCAATACACACTGAGGGCAATACATATACAAGAGGGCAATACACACCGAGGGCAATACATATGCAAGAGGGCATTACATATGCAAGAGGGCAATACACACTGAGGGCAATACACACTGAGGGCAATACATATGCAAGAGGGCAATACACACTGAGGGCAATACATATACAAGAGGGCAATACACACTGGCAACATAACGTGGCAATCCTGTTCACACAGCTTCTACATCACAGATTTTTGGCACCTTTCAGGGAGACGTCTCTGTTTTAAAGCCTGGTTTAATGACCTATGCCTTCAGCATAATGACTAGAATATAAATAGTGACACAGAACACCTGATTGACAATTAGGCAACTCTCTGTTACAAATAACTAATTTAGCTGTTGTTGATTTCCCTTGTTTGTGAGGGCATTCTTTCTCCTACATTGTTGATCTTGTACTGTGAGTCTAATATTGTTGGTGCCCTTCTCTATCAACCGAGATAACCACTGTACTGTCTTTCTATCGTAGGGTTAATAACTATGGTAATGTTTTTTTCCAGGTATGTTTTATTGGCAGGAGTAACGTTGGGAAGTCCTCTCTTATTAGAGCTCTGTTTTCCCTGGCTCCTGAGGTCGAAGTCAGGGTCTCTAAAACACCGGTGAGTTAACCAGCGTCTGGGGCTTTGGTTCTGGTTGGGTGAGTTAACCAGCATCTGGGGCTTTGGTTCTGGTTGGGTGAGTTAACCAGCATCTGGGGCTTTGGTTCTGGTTGGGTGAGTTAACCAGCATCTGGGGCTTTGGTTCTGGTTATGTGAGTTAATCGGAATGCGCAAAGTACGGAATGCAGGGGTGACAATTATTGTGAGACACTTCAGCTAGATGCTCCCCTTACACTCTCCATCTCTCTGTCTATCTGTCTCTTTCTCTCCATATATCTCCCTCTCTCCGTTTGTCTCTCTTTCAGGGCCATACCAAAAAGATGAACTTCTTCAAGGTTGGCAAGGCTTTCACCCTGGTGGACATGCCTGGGTATGGATACAAGGCTCCGCAGGACTTTGTGGAGATGGTGGAGCCCTATCTTGACACCCGGAAAAAGTAAGTGTGTCTCCAGGATCACAGCATGTCTGAGTGTTACCGGAGAAAGTAAGTGTGTCTCCATGATCACAGCGTGTCTCAGAGTTTGTCTGTAATATGATCCATGTCACCTTTCTGTCAGTCTCGTCAGAACCTTCCTGTTGGTGGACGGCAACGTTGGACTGCAGAAGGCGGACATGGTTGCCTTGGAAATGTGTGAGGAGTTTCGTCGGCCTTATGTGGTAAGGGATACAGACCTCGTCCTAGAGAGACCTCGTCCTAGAGAGACCTCGTCCTAGAGAGACCTCGTCCTAGAGAGACCTCGTCCTAGAGAGACCTCGTCCTAGAGAGACCTTCTTTCCTTTCAGTTCTCCTTCAACCCGCATTTAGGTTCAGTTTTTGATTGCCAGTTGACCTTGATGTCGGGTCAGTTATAGATGAGGGAAGGGCCATTCAGGCTGTGAATTGAAATGATCATTTAATAGCTGAATACAAAGGCAGCTTCACAATTAACCAAAGAGATGGCATTAGAATTTACCCAGCCCATGTAATTCCCTGTTCCTCCTGCTCCCTGGTTCCATCACGCGGACGGTGCTGCGGTTTAATGTGGAACCATTCATTACGGTATATATTATAGAACATGCAAACTATTTAAAAACCGCAATCGTGTACCAAGTCGTTATTGAGCGGCCCTGTCGTCCACTCTGATGCACGAGGCCGTGAATTATTAATTCAATGGAGTTATTAAGCACTTTCACCACAACTACCATGATGTGAAGCGGTACCGTGATGGAGCTGCTGTCATTTGGGATGAGGGGGGGGGTTGATGTGGGGTTGATGTGGCTAACATACGGGAAGATATGACAGATAATGACAGATAATTGAAACCTTGTGGATCAACTGCATCGATTGTTGGCTTTAGATGAAATTGTGTATGAATGTAAAAGAGCCTTGGCTGTGTTGCCTGTTGTTTCCAGGAGCTTTCAGTGGGTTACTGAGGAGGCCTGTGTGTTGTGTGTCACGCTGTGTGTTGTGTGTCACGCTGTGTGTTGTGTGTCACGCAGGTTGTCGTGACCAAGATCGATAAGTGCCGCCAGGGGGCGCTGTTGAGTAGCCTGCTGGAACTTCAGGAAACTTTAAGTAAAACCGCCGGTTGCTTCCCACAGCCCTTCCTGGTCAGGTGAGACACACACACACACACACACACACACAGATATGTAGACATATGCCCGTTTGTAGACTGCTGAGATACTCAGTGGGTCTTTGCCATGTCACTGTTACACACACACCGCATTTGTCAAGGACATTAAGCGTTGGTCAAAGTCTGAATTGTATTTGGCTAGAGACCAACTGACACACCCTGACAGTATTCTCTTCAGTTCATTTGGGACTGGAGTCTTGCGGTCACGCCAGAGTCTTTTATTGTCCCATGTGACTTTTCAATTTTAATTGATTTGACATGAAGTGCCCAGCTAAACTTTAATGGGATAATGAATTTCATATTGTAAATGAAAACAATGGCCTGTCTGTTTTATTTTTACTGCAGATCAGGTGTTGTAAAATGTGTGATGGTAGGTTACAGTTTAGAGAGGCATGGCCTCACTTGTATTGTTTGGAGGGCATTCACACTGTCTGAAAGTGAAGGAGGGCGGTCACACTGTCTGAAAGTGAAGGAGGGCGGTCACACTGTCTGTGAAGGAGGGCGGTCACACTGTCTGTGAAGGAGGGCGGTCACACTTTCTGAAAGTGAAGGAGGGCGGTCACACTGTCTGAAAGTGAAGGAGGGCAGTCACACTGTCTGAAAGTGAAGGAGGGCGGTCACACTGTCTGAAAGTGAAGGTGGCAGTCACACTGTCTGTGAAGGAAAAAACAGTACAGTGATTTATCCCGAGGCTGGGAAATATTGACATATTATATGGACACGTTATATGGACATATCACCACAATAGTGTATCACAGTGACATATATCAATTAGAAGTTATAGTGTATCACTGTGATATATATCAATTAGAAGTTATAGTGTATCACTGTGACATATATCAATTAGAAGTTATAGTGTATCACAGTGACATATATCAATTAGAAGTTATAGTGTATCACAGTGACATATATCAATTTGAAGTGATAGTGTATTACTGTGACATATATCAATTAGACGTTATAGTGTATCACAGTAACATATATCAATTAGAAGTTATAGTGTATCACAGTGACATATATCAAGTAGAAGTGATAGTGTATTACTGTGACATATATCAAGTAGAAGTGATAGTGTATTACTGTGACATATATCAATTAGCACTGAGTGTTCCAAATCTTGAGCTAAATGCCTTTCCATATGTGTCAGATGTTGCCTAACTGTAATGTCTGCTTTGAAAAGGTTCACAGGGAAAGCTTTTATTATCACTTTATTCTCCTCTGGCACCAAACGAATAATGTTTTGCTGGCAAATAAGTCGTTGTCGGTTTATCAGATATGACTTCCAATCCTGCATTTATGTCCACTAGGTCTAAGTGCTAGTTCTAGATCATAGACCATTTACACAATCTGAGGAGAATAAAATAGATGTCCTGCAGGTATCGTAACATTATATTTTGTTTTATGTATTGGCACTGGCCTGATTACAGGAATGGGGCACTGTACAGAACATGCTGTCACTTCAAATGCACAAACTCATGCACGTAAAGCATTATTGGGATTTCCAGACCCTTTTCGATGACCATCTGATTTGTTTTTCAGTCCTGATAAAAAAAAACTGTGTTTGGGGTGGAGCTTATTTGAATAATAATACCCAGAAAATATTTAGCATTTGCTCCAACTAAGGTTTGTGTGTAACCACGTTACTATGGTCACAAAGCCATTAGTTACAGTTGTAACGGTCTCTCTGTTTTATTCGGGGTGTGTGGGTTCATGTATGCAGTGTGCTGACAATTACAGCAACACAATTACATTTTTAATCATACATTTTCTAACTTTGGTTTGTATGTTTTTTCATAATTCAGTGTTCAGTGCAAACGTGTGCCTGTAAATGGAACACACGGTCTTGGTTAGGCCCTTAGCCCTGGTATATCTGAAATATTTTAGAGGCTTTGAGATGCTTTACTGGCACCATAAACTGATTTACTGTCATAATTAGAACAGTAAAACTAAAATGTATTGCCTTTGGTGCACTGTGTGATATGCTGTATCGCTCGGCCAAAATTTGGGACTCATAGCCATAGGACTATACCAAATTTATAAAGCAATACTTTTATACTCTTATTTTTGGCGGGGAATTTACAAATAAGGGTTACGGTGTATTTTCTATATTATTTAATCTGAGTTGGACTGCAATTTAGTTTCCGTTGTTGTTATCTGCCCTACACCATTTGGGTAATCTATCGCATATAGATTGGCTCAGATGCATATCAGTGATCAGATAAGACTGCTAACCATCCTTGATATTGAAGGACATGGGCTAGAGATTAACAGTGTTCGTGAGAGATTGACTACCAAAAATAAACCTTTCTATCTGAAGAAACGTTTTTCATTGGTGCTTTGTGAGCTAAAGAGTTCTGCCTAAAACCAATAAAATCCAAATAACTTTTTGTTACATCTGTAAGTAATGTTGCCTAAAGAAACATATTACAATACCGATTATGGTTTTATCAAAACACATGAATTGTCTGAGATGTTGCACAGTCATGCCTGTTTCAGGGACTTTGTTGAGAGTTCTGGGCGTGTTCTTCCAACTCACGCTGCACTTTAAATCTGGAGCTCCGAGAGTAGATTGGTTCTCCTTAAACAGATCTGTCAGTCCCGTTCTGGGTTGTACTTTGTCCATGCTCACCAACCAAGCGTCCGCACAACCTTGGAATGAAAGTGAGGCAGAAATATCATTTGGTAACTTGATGAGGAAGCTCCCACCTTTTTCGACTGTGTTGAGATTTGCCAGCAACTCTGTTCAGAACAACCAAGCATCGTCATCGAGTTCAGCAACTTTTCTGCCAACCTTGCACTCTTCTTGCCAGTTGCTCTGCTGAGAACTGCAGCTGTTCATTTGGGGATTTTGTGGACGTCCCCACTAAACTGCAGGAGGTGTCTTTTTCGGATCCTGTATATAAATACTATGTAGATAAAAGTTGTGTTTGCACCTGAGCTAGTTGGACATCACATTTCAAATCCATGAGCATTAATACGGAATTGTCCCCCACCCTCCTGCACCTATAACAGTCGCCACTCTTCTGGGAATGCTTTCCAAAATATTTTTGAGCGTGAGGTCAGGCACTGACGTTGGAACGAGGTGGCCCGGCTTCATGTCGCTGTTTCTTGATCCCAAAGAGAGGTTCAATGGAGTTGAGGTCAGGTGCTGGTCACTCGAGTTCCTTCACTGCAAATCTGTCCCCAGAACACCTTTTGCACTGAGATGCTGGAACAGCACAGTTCCTTCCCCTACGTTTTGCCACAAAGTTGGAAGCACCCAATTGTCTAAAATGTCAATGTAGCACGTAGCATTAAGATGACCCTTCTTTGGAACTAAGGGGCCAATTCCAAATCTTGAAAAACAGCCCCAGAGCATTATTCCTCCTTCACCAAGCTTAGTAGACACCACTATGCAGCCAAGTCACAATGTGGAAAACCACGACAAGCCTGCCTAAAAATCATGTGTCGCGTCGCTCACGCAGAGTTCCAAACTGCCTCTGTAAGCAAGGCGGCATCAGGAGATTCACAAAATTGGTTTCCATGGCCACGCAGTTATACACAAGCCTCACATCAACAAACACAATGCCAACCATGCTTCTGGGCACTTTCACTTCACATAGTTCTAGCACTCACAGTTGACCGAAGCCGATATAGAGGGGCAGCCATTTTACAGACTGACTATAAGATGGCATTTTAAGACGTGGCATGGTCCACGTCTGTTTTACTGCCAAGGTTTGTCTCTGGAGATGTAATGGTCATGTGCTGCACATGTTGTATATTACTGTTCAACCAGACCCGCTCCATCTCCTTCATGGAGTTGTTCATGGAGGTACTATGCATTAATTAGCACTAAAAATAATAAATTATCTTAAATGTATTTAAAATAATAAATGAGCTAAAAATTTAATTAAAATAATAAATGAGCTTAAATTTATTTAAAATAATAAATTAGCTTAAATGTATTTAAATAATCGACCTGCACCTTTTTGCATCCTCCTTCTGAAATGTCTTGTGTTACATGTTGTTGTGTGGTCTTATCAAATATTTACAGAACGATAAAAGGGATTCCTTTATTCTAGTTTTATTTAGTTGGGGCAGGTTAGCGTAACCAAAGGCCTTGGTGATTTTGACATTTTAATTCCGTAAAGGTTAAGTGTCAGGCAGCCGTTATAGAACAGACAACAGACATACTGAACTGCTACTCAACAAATACCTGCACCCCAATACACTAGTTACTAACACTAAAGGTGTGTAATGGCTTGTAAACTGTCCTAACACACGTTGTGTGCACTACTCAGATATCTCACTTTTTGTCTCTCTTTTTCAACAGCTCTGTCAATTTTTCTGGGATTTATCTGCTTAGGTGTTTTATTGGTCATGTGACTGGGAGCATTCAACTGGGCGACACCAAACAAAGCTGATCTGAGGCCTGTTATCCCTGTATTCACCTTGACCACTGCTGAGTACTCCTTTGTGATCATTTCATCACGTTATGAACACTCACTGCTGGTACAGTGCTGAGAATACATTTGAAAGTGACTGGACTCCGTTGTCATGGTCACAATATATGCTGCTCCAGGGTTTCTGTTCAACTCCTAATTCAATAGCAAAGACTGCTGATCTGAGAAGACCTCCGTCCGGGTAATTGTCTTCAAATGATGCATTTGGGTCATTTTCAGTATGAAAATGTGAAGACGTTTTTATGGAAAACTGATCACAGAGACGGTGCTACATCTGTGTACTGCTGTTATGTTTGTGCTTCAGTGTTGTAATAAAAATAAGATGAAAACCCTTTTGGTGTTTGTCTATACAGTAATTACGGATTACAAAAAACAAGAGCTGTAATCCGTTACAATACAAGCAATTTTTTTTAAAATAATAACAATATTGTATAATAACAATTTCAAAACATTGGTTTCAATAATGTATAAACAAAAATGAAAGCAATATTACGGAAGCGTATTGCATTCACTTAAGAAAGAAAAATTTACTCTGTTTTTCTGAATTAACGAGTTCAACTGATCCTGGAGAAACACAGCAATGTCAAGCAGATCAGAATGTTCTTTACGATGCTGGAACAGCACAGTTCCTTCCCCTACGTTTTGCCACAAAGTTGGAAGCACCCAATTGTCTAAAATGTCAATGTAGCACGTAGCATTAAGATGACCCTTCTTTGGAACTAAGGGGCCAATTCCAAATCTTGAAAAACAGCCCCAGAGCATTATTCCTCCTCCACCAAGCTTAGTAGACACCACTATGCAGCCAAGTCACAATGTGGAAAACCACGACAAGCCTGCCTAAAAATCATGTGTCGCGTCGCTCACGCAGAGTTCCAAACTGCCTCTGTAAGCAAGGCGGCATCAGGAGATTCACAAAATTGGTTTCCATGGCCACGCAGTTATACACAAGCCTCACATCAACAAACACAATGCCAACCATGCTTCTGGGCACTTTCACTTCACATAGTTCTAGCACTCACAGTTGACCGAAGCCGATATAGAGGGGCAGCCATTTTACAGACTGACTATAAGATGGCATTTTAAGACGTGGCATGGTCCACGTCTGTTTTACTGCCAAGGTTTGTCTCTGGAGATGTAATGGTCATGTGCTGCACATGTTGTATATTACTGTTCAACCAGACCCGCTCCATCTCCTTCATGGAGTTGTTCATGGAGGTACTATGCATTAATTAGCACTAAAAATAATAAATTAGCTTAAATGTATTTAAAATAATAAATGAGCTAAAAAAATTATTAAAATAATAAATGAGCTTAAATTTATTTAAAATAATAAATTAGCTTAAATGTATTTAAATAATCGACCTGCACCTTTTTGCATCCTCCTTCTGAAATGTCTTGTGTTACATGTTGTTGTGTGGTCTTATCAAATATTTACAGAACGATAAAAGGGATTCCTTTATTCTAGTTTTATTTAGTTGGGGCAGGTTAGCGTAACCAAAGGCCTTGGTGATTTTGACATTTTAATTCCGTAAAGGTTAAGTGTCAGGCAGCCGTTATAGAACAGACAACAGACATACTGAACTGCTACTCAACAAATACCTGCACCCCAATACACTAGTTACTAACACTAAAGGTGTGTAATGGCTTGTAAACTGTCCTAACACACGTTGTGTGCACTACTCAGATATCTCACTTTTTGTCTCTCTTTTTCAACAGCTCTGTCAATTTTTCTGGGATTTATCTGCTTAGGTGTTTTATTGGTCATGTGACTGGGAGCATTCAACTGGGCGACACCAAACAAAGCTGATCTGAGGCCTGTTATCCCTGTATTCACCTTGACCACTGCTGAGTACTCCTTTGTGATCATTTCATCACGTTATGAACACTCACTGCTGGTACAGTGCTGAGAATACATTTGAAAGTGACTGGACTCCGTTGTCATGGTCACAATATATGCTGCTCCAGGGTTTCTGTTCAACTCCTAATTCAATAGCAAAGACTGCTGATCTGAGAAGACCTCCGTCCGGGTAATTGTCTTCAAATGATGTATTTGGGTCATTTTCAGTATGAAAATGTGAAGACGTTTTTATGGAAAACTGATCACAGAGACGGTGCTACATCTGTGTACTGCTGTTATGTTTGTGCTTCAGTGTTGTAATAAAAATAAGATGAAAACCCTTTTGGTGTTTGTCTATACAGTAATTACGGATTACAAAAAACAAGAGCTGTAATCCGTTACAATACAAGCAATTTTTTTTAAAATAATAACAATATTGTATAATAACAATTTCAAAACATTGGTTTCAATAATGTATAAACAAAATTGAAAGCAATATTACGGAAGCGTATTGCATTCACTTAAGAAAGAAAAATGTACTCTGTTTTTCTGAATTAACGAGTTCAACTGATCCTGGAGAAACACAGCAATGTCAAGCAGATCAGAATGTTCTTTACGTCTGAACAGGCGCAAAGTCTTGAGGTGTCTGTGCAAAGTTGACACACTAATAACAATACCATTTATAGTACTTAAAGACAGCAGTCTCCCAATGTCTCAAACCCAAAGTAAAATAAAACCGTATTAAACTTGAAAGGCGTGACATGTTTACTTCCATGCAATCCAGCTAAAATCGAGCTCCTGGCAGGATTCTGAGGGATCTCATTAATTCAGAAAAACAGAGCAAAAACTTTTTTTTTCAAGAAAAATTCTCATAATTTTGAGATAATTCAGCCATTAATTCAGAAAAACAGAGCAAAAACTTTTTATTTGTGACAAGTTATCTCGTAATTCTGAGATAATTAACTCGTTAATTCAGAAAAACAGCTGTTATGTCACAATTTTTTAGAATTGTGTAAACTGTACATGATTTGAACCTAGATGTGAAATGTAGACAGTCACATACCACGATGTAATGTTTGAAATGTACATGATTCCAGTAAACAGGTTCCTATGAATATAAAATGCATGTCTTTTTTTCTTTTTATCTTTGCACATTGAATTGCTTTCATGTATGAATCGTGCTATATAAATGCAATTGCTTTCTTGCTTGTTTTATACGCAAGAACAACATCATGATATGCTTATTGCTGGATTAACTCAAAAGTACTGGTAGCCTCTTTCTGGTATTCAATGTTAGAAACATAGACATAAACAGTGCAGCAGGGAAGTCAGGTTGGTCTGGTTACACACTTTAACTTCAATGTCCAGCATCCAACTTTGTGCAATGAAGTCTACATTTTCTGCCAAACCAGTTACATCCTTCTCCATAGTTACGTCCTTCTCCATAGTTACGTCCTTCTCCATAGTTACGTCCTTCTCCATAGTTACATCCTTCTCCATAGTTACGTCCTTCTCCATAGTTACATCCTTCTCCATAGTTACGTCCTTCTCCATAGTTACGTCCTTCTCCATAGTTACGTCCTTCTCCATAGTTACGTCCTTCTCCATAGTTACATCCTTCTCCATAGTTACGTCCTTCTCCATAGTTACGTCCTTCTCCATAGTTACGTCCTTCTCCATAGTTACGTCCTTCTCCATAGTTACGTCCTTCTCCATAGTTACGTCCTTCTCCATAGTTACGTCCTTCTCCATAGTTACGTCATTCTCCATAGTTACGTCCTTCTCCATAGTTACGTCCTTCTCCATAGTTACATCCTTCTCCATAGTTACGTCCTTCTCCATAGTTACGTCCTTCTCCATAGTTACATCCTTCTCCATAGTTACATCCTTCTCCATAGTTACGTCCTTCTCCATAGTTACGTCCTTCTCCATAGTTACGTCCTTCTCCATAGTTACGTCCTTCTCCATAGTTACGTCCTTCTCCATAGTTACATCCTTCTCCATAGTTACGTCCTTCTCCATAGTTACGTCCTTCTCCATAGTTACATCCTTCTCCATAGTTACATCCTTCTCCATAGTTACATCCTTCTCCATAGTTACGTCCTTCTCCATAGTTACGTCCTTCTCCATAGTTACGTCCTTCTCCATAGTTACATCCTTCTCCATTGTTACATCCTTCTCCATAGTTACATCCTTCTCCATAGTTACGTCCTTCTCCATAGTTACGTCCTTCTCCATAGTTACGTCCTTCTCCATAGTTACGTCCTTCTCCATAGTTACGTCCTTCTCCATAGTTACGTCCTTCTCCATAGTTACGTCCTTCTCCATAGTTACGTCCTTCTCCATAGTTACGTCCTTCTCCATAGTTACGTCCTTCTCCATAGTTACGTCCTTCTCCATAGTTACGTCCTTCTCCATAGTTACGTCCTTCTCCATAGTTACGTCCTTCTCCATAGTTACGTCCTTCTCCATAGATACATCCTTCTCCATAGTTACATCCTTCTCCATAGTTACGTCCTTCTCCATAGTTACGTCCTTCTCCATAGTTACGTCCTTCTCCATAGATACATCCTTCTCCATTGTTACATCCTTCTCCATAGTTACATCCTTCTCCATAGTTACATCCTTCTCCATAGTTACATCCTTCTCCATAGTTACATCCTTCTCCATAGTTACTTCTCCATAGTTACATCCTTCTCCATAGTTACATCCTTCTCCATAGTTACATCCTTCTCCATAGTTACATCCTTCTCCATAGTTACATCCTTCTCCATAGTTACATCCTTCTCCATTGTTACGTCCTTCTCCATAGTTACATCCTTCTCCATTAGTTACATCCTTCTCCATAGTTACATCCTTCTCCATAGTTACATCCTTCTCCATAGTTACATCCTTCTCCATAGTTACGTCCTTCTCCATAGTTACGTCCTTCTCCATAGTTACGTCCTTCTCCATAGTTACGTCCTTCTCCATAGATACATCCTTCTCCATTGTTACATCCTTCTCCATAGTTACATCCTTCTCCATAGTTACGTCCTTCTCCAAAGCTACATCCTTTTAGAGCTGAATTGACGAAAATGATTGCGATGATGCAATCCCACTTGTTGTACCCTAAGTGGAAAGAGCTTCTCGGTTATTTGCTTGCGTTTGCATGTGGACAATGACCTCATAAAATGGCACAAGTTAATTTTTGATTTTTAGATTACTTTGTGTGAGGAGTCGGTGTGTATCAAAGACCAGGTACTCAAAGTGGTCTTCACCTGTGTGGATACAGGAGTAAGTTGAGGAACGGCCAACTACAGGACGGACTTTACCTTCTCCTGTCCACTCCGTAACCCATTCCGGAGTATTTCAACTGAGATCTGTAAGAAATATATTCTCCACACAACTTCCATCACTAGATTTGTTTATTATGAATGAGACAATGTCTGCCGTGGCATCCAACACCTGCCACTCCAACTCCACAGTATGCTCCGGGACGTCCTGTCTGGTTCCAGGAAGTGACGACGGTGAGGTCACGAGAAAGAGTATCAGCATCTTCATGACCGTCATGGTGTCTTTGGTCATGTTTGCCATGGGCTGCAATGTGGAGGCCAGGAAGCTGTGGGGACACATCAGAAGACCCTGGGGAATCGCTATCGGCTTCCTGTGCCAGTTTGGCATCATGCCTTTCACTGCCTTCGCCCTGTCGCTGGCCTTCAACGTGTTGCCTGTCCAGGCCATCGTCATCATCATCATGGGCTGCTGTCCTGGGGGCTCCAGTTCCAACATCATCGCCTACTGGCTGGATGGAGACATGGACCTCAGGTGAGACCGACTGGACTAAAGACAGGGGCACTCCTCCACAAAGGACAATCTGTTTTTTGGACCCAGTCAGAACATTTTGGGGTTCCATTTGTTTATGATATGGATTAGGGATGGCCCCTGTCTCTAAATGCGTCCTGATGTACTAAGGTGGCGGCTCTTCCCCTCTCTCCAGTATCAGCATGACAACGTGCTCCTCTGTCTTCGCCATGGGGATGATGCCTCTGTGTCTGCTCATTTATACGTCTGTCTGGATCCCTGCTGACACCATCCAGATCCCCTACCGGAGCATAGGTAGCTATCAGGGCTGAAACGCACCAGTTCTCCTAATTCTGTCATCGATTGTGATGGCTGGGGTCATGTGAGGTAAGGGAAAGGCACTCACTGTCCTGGAGACCAGACACCCCACGAAACTGAGTAAAAGCTTCAGTTCAGCGACTGATAAATGTAACACCCATTAGTTTCCGGTTTGGTTAAACCGAAGGCACATTGTTCATTTCAGATCTTTATGTGCTGCTTATATTTCATAATATTTAATTATGGCAACACCTTTAAAAACGGAAAAGCTTTTGATTGGTTTAGCATAAATATCGACCACGTGCATTGTCTCCTACGTGGTCTGTATGCACTGTGTCTCATGCCTTTTGAAATGCCTGTGCTGATTTGCGTTTCCAGTTGTACTGGACGCTGACGGACATTGTGGATGTGTTTCTCCTCAGGTATCACCCTGTTGTCTCTCCTCATCCCTGTCGGCTTGGGAAGTCTCTTCAAAAGAAATTTTCCCAACGTGGCCAAGAAGATGCTCCTGGTGAGATTAAACCCCGTTCCTAGACAGCCTAAACACCATTGTCTACATTGCGTTGTTAATTAGCATTTACATGTGGATGGACTACCTTCTTTCAGCTGGGACTTTTTGTAAAGACCTACATGTGAATTCAAGCAGACACAGTGTGTGTGTGTGTGCAGATTGGTTCCATCTTGGGCGTGCTCTTCATCATCGCCATCACGGTGGTTGGGGCGGTGCAGTACCAGTCCTCCTGGACCGTCTCTTCTTCTCTCTGGATCATCGGAGCTGTCTACCCTGCTTTGGGGTTCGTCCTGGGCTTCTTCATGGCCCGCTTTGTGGGATTCCCATGGCACAGGTAGCAGTGCACTGATACATTATCCAATTTAGACTACTGTGAACTAGCTTTTATTTACTCCAAAGGTGTTCTGGGAAAACAACTGTGCAAATGAATGACTGAATATCAAGTTCTTCACTAAAGTAACCCTGAACTCTGTGGTAATCAAGTCCATCACTGACCCAGTACTAGACACACTGCAGTTTCCATACAGAGCTAACATTTCTGTAGATGACAAAATCAGCATGACTCTTCACTTCATCCTCCAATCTCTAGACTCCCTGAAACCTACACCAGAATCTTGTTTGTGGAACCAAAATGAATACAGCCTGGTCCACACATTCACATAGAACTCTCACTGGACATTTGCACCATATATATTTACATATTACATATTTTAGTATTTGATTGTAGTTTAATGTTCTTATTTGTTTATTACTGGTGTTTTAATTATTGCAGGGGCCTGAACAAATTCCTAGTTCTGATTACTGACCTAACCTTCTGATTACTGACCTAACCTTCTGATTACTGACCTAACATTCTGATTACTGACCTAACCTTCTGATTACTGACCTAACATTCTGATTACTGACATAACCCTCTGATTACTGACCTAACCTTCTGATTACTGACCTAACATTCTGATTACTGCCCTAACCTTTTGATTACTGACCTAACATTCTGATTACTGACCTAACATTTTGATTACTGACCTAACATTCTGATTACTGACCTAACATTCTGATTACTGACCTAACCTTCTGATTACTGCCCTAACCTTCTGATTACTGACCTAACCTTCTGATTACTGACCTAATATTCTGATTACTGACATAACCTTCTGATTACTGACCCAATCTTCTGATTACTGACCCAACTGCCAAGCTAGTCTAAATACATCCTGAAAAACAGACACAGAGATATGTTTGGATTCACCTTTTTTTGTTTAGGTGTCGTACCATCGCCCTGGAAACAGGCTTCCAGAACTCACAGCTGTGCAGCACGATAATCCAGCTGTCGTTCACAGCCGAACAGCTGGAGCTCACGTTCGCCTTCCCACTGATTTATAGACTCTTCCAACTGGTAGTGGCCGGCATGTTTGTAGGAGGTGAGTCAGAGGTTTATAACGCGAACGAGGCTTGCAGAATCATTATGTTATTATTATGACACTATTATATAATCTACCCCGAGGACTATGTATCATAAGGCTACCCCGCAAAGGTGAGACTGCGATTGACTAATGAGGTGACCCAAACGGTGAAACAAGACCTGAATAATGAGGCGACTTGCAAGGCCCCAAGCGAGTTCAGAATAACGAGGTTACCCGCAAAGGTGAATATAGAAATAACTAACGAGGTGTCATGGTCAGCTGAGAATAGAACTGACTGAATATCGGCTCGTTTTTAGGAATGCATCAATTTGGATAAGGTACAGTAAGTGTCTGGATATCCCACTGGACACAGTCGGATCAATAATGACATTATACCAGTTAAATCACGCCTAGCAGCCAGACGCGTAGTTTCAATCTCTTCAATCTTTGTGAAAGAGCTTTTGAAGGAGTTCAGTGTGTGAACGTTGAGTGATGGTGCGCAAATCAATCATATGAATAAATGTGCATAAAACTGTCCTTTGGTAGGGGAATGGGGCAGGGGGGGGCGGGTAGGCTGTTAAAAAAAGATTTTCTTCTACAAACACACATAGAGCTGTGGACACAATTGTATGATGTCACACCGTTTATTCTGGAAGACGGACTTAAGAGACTTGTGATGTGGATTAACCCTTAATGTGACTGTAGCGTTTGTCTGTATATTTATCATCAGGTTTAGGGGGACTGCCATGGTGAAATGTACAATAAAAACAGTCAAATCCTGGCTGATGATTGGTGTCAGTCAGATCGTTAACTTCATTTATAGTTTACCATGTCTAGGTTAAATGCTTTTCACTGGTCATTGATATACAGAGATGTGTCTATAACGCTGCTCAGATAGTGGGTGTGACTGGAGTCTTTTTCCTCCTACAGGTTATCAGATTTATAAGAGGAGGTGTAAAGGGAGTTCATCAGAGTCAGACTGCCAGGATGTGGACGATGAGAAACTTCCATCCAAGGACAAACAGAAGTACGCCCTGGAAAATGGAGGCTTTGTTTGTGACGAGAACGGCAAAACTGGTGTAAAGCCTAAAATCACCCAGTTGTGAGCATGAACAGGTCACCGGACTCTTGGTCAGTACGCAGCGTCCTGGGATCATCAGCTAGAGATCGTCTGGTCGACCACGCCGTCCATCGACAAACACTGCCCTCTACTGGCTGGAGGTGTGCATGTCCCTGCAGCCTTATTTATAAGTGTTTACCTTTCAGCAGTAGGATACAATCTACAAAGTCTGGGTTCTCCTGTACATACAGTGTAACCTAGCAGAGACCTCACTGGTTCTCATGGGTTCTCCTGTACATACAGTGTAAACTAGCAGAGACCTCACTGGTTCTCATGGGTTCTCCTGTACATACAGTGTAAACTAGCAGAGACCTCACTGGTTCTCATGGGTTCTCCTGTACATACAGTGTAAACTAGACGAGACCTCACTGGTTCTCATGGGTTCTCCTGTACATACAGTGTAAACTAGCAGAGACCTCACTGGTTCTCATGGGTTCTCCTGTACATACAGTGTAAACTAGCAGAGACCTCACTGGTTCTCATGGGTTCTCCTGTACATACAGTGTAAACTAGCAGAGACCTCACTGGTTCTCATGGGTTCTCCTGTACATACAGTGTAAACTAGCAGAGACCTCACTGAGGCCTGGGCAACAGTGTGACAGTGACAAAGCTGAGATATTGTGAGCTTTATTGAGAGTCATCCTCTTTAGCTTCACAAAATACACAGGAGGATAATAATACTGTTCACTATGAAAAGGTTCCTGTTTGGTCACTCATATTAGACACACAATAATGTTTAAAATAATATGTAGGCAATAAGACATGGGAGACAATGGCCTATATAGCACACCTAAGGCAGGACGTTTTGCTGATTGCACAGAGGCTGCATTTAGCTGTGATATATGGCTTGTTACTACCATGTTGTGACTACTTTAAACTTTTGAGCTTCATAGCAAACAAGGGTGCAATGCAGAACTTATCCCGCCCGTGGCAATAAAATGTATGGTTGATCCGGATGCCCTGACACAATCCAGGCTCGAGGGGCAAACTACCCACCCAAATAGTCATTAGTGTTAATATCTTCAGGTTTGTTAATTGTTATTAACACCTGTCTGTCTATTGACGAGATAAGAGTGACAAAACTAAAGCCTCACTCGGTTTGATTTACTGTGGACAGATTTAGCAGAATGCTGGAGAGTTGCAAAGTTATATTTTACTGACTGGTCAGTAAAAAGAAAGATGGGCATACGAACATAGCCACTAGATTTAGGAAAACTCCACCTAGACCTACAAGTCCGGCATCACGGTGTCGCTTTTACTCGGTCTATGTTGAGGCTGTTTTTTGCGGCTACTATTTTATGAAGTTGCCTGTTGAGGACATGTGAGGCGTCTATTTCTCAAACTAGACCTTTAAATACATCTGTCTTGTTGCTCAGTTGTGCACCGGGGCCTCCCACTCCTCTTTCTAGTCTGGTCTGTGAAGGGAGTAGTTCACAGTGCTGTACGAGATCTTAAATTACTTGTACATTATCTGCATGCAATAGCCTTAATTTCTAAGAACAAGAATAGACGGATGAGTTTCAGAATCAAGTTCTTTGTTTCAGGCAACTTTGAGCTGATGCTCCACGTCTTGAAACGGTCTAATATGCTTATGATGTATCCTTGTGCAGTGTCGCTGAGGGCAAAGAAAGGCGCCTTTAAATAAAATGTATTGTTATTAGTAAAGAAAAGTGCCTTTCAGCTTTAACCTGAGCATTATTTTATGAATATCTGATGAACCATGTAGAAAGAAACAGCACCGTTTGTGATTGTAAATGCTAAAAATAAATTGTCTTTGCTTATGTCTGTTATTTGGCGGGTGTGTTTTTATTGAAATGTAGCAGTGTGGTAAACTGCCCGAGATAAAACCAAAAAGTACATTTCAGAGCTTTGAAGATTAGCCTTTTCTGGGAAGAAGTAATTGGTAGTAAACTTACAGCTCTGTGCAGCAATCGAAGCATAATAATCACTTGAAGCCATTGCTAACAGGTGTTGATTATGTACAAACCCTGTCTGTATATAATCAGTTTTGGAACAAACTGTGTAATTATGTGTAAGTATTATATGGACAGTATCGGACTGCTGGGATTAGCCAATTGCAATCACAGAGGTGGGAAAATGGCAATTATAAATCTTAAAAGTGTAAGTTCTTAGAGAAAATGCAAAGAAAGTACAGTTTTAATGAGTACATTTGCAGACACCTTCAAAAGGCACTTTGGCAGACCTAAAAACCACAACAGAATCAGAAGACAAGTTTCTGAGAGTGAACTGCTTTGAGCACTGCCTTACATTGGTCAAAGTGTCTCAGTATCCACTGTGAAGAGAAGACCATAGATATTTTAGCTGTGCCATGTAATATCCTCCACAGCTTTTAGCTGTACCATGAAATAACCTCCACAGCTTTTAGCTGTGCCATGTAATAACCTCCACAGCTTTTAGCTGTACCATGAAATAACCTCCACAGCTTTTAGCTGTGCCATGTAATATCCTCCACAGCTTTTAGCTGTGCCATGAAATAACCTCCACAGCTTTTAGCTGTACCATGAAATAACCTCCACAGCTTTTAGCTGTGCCATGTAATATCCTCCACAGCTTTTAGCTGTACCATGAAATAACCTCCACAGCTTTTAGCTGTACCATGTAATAACCTCCACAGCTTTTAGCTGTACCATGAAATAACCTCCACAGCTTTTAGCTATGCCATGTAATATCCTCCACAGCTTTTAGCTGTACCATGAAATAACCTCCACAGCTTTTAGCTGTACCATGTAATAACCTCCACAGCTTTTAGCTGTGCCATGTAATATCCTCCACAGCTTTTAGCTGTGCCATGTAATAACCTTTGTGGTACGTCTGACATATTTATTCTGGGGTTCATCCTTCAGCAAGATAATGACTCAAGACATTACCAGGTTGTATCAGAACTACATTAGAAGAATATAACCAGACAGATGAATCAAGGAATGGCCAGCACAGACTCCAGACTTTCAGCACATTGACCTGGTTTGGGCTGAACTCAGCAGAAGGATGGAATAAAAGCAACATACACGCACGACACGTGATTTTAATTAGCAGGACAAATTGTGAATGAGTGTGTTCAACTGTTAAAATATTTGTCTAACATGGACAATAAAAAATACTCCAAAGTGAAATCTGACAGACTGCACTTTAAACCCATGCATTTAGTTGTATCATTTCGACTTTAAAGTAATTATATACGGACACATGTATGCAGGGCGGCTCACATATGGTTATTAATGACCTGTACTCACTCCTTGACTGACAGGGACATTATTTACGTTCCCCCCACCAAGGACCTTATGAGACAGACGTTATGGGGAGAATATCGGAACAACAAAAAGCTGTGACATGTTGTATTTTACTAAGCTAGGCTTCAAGCTAGGAGAATTCAGATGGCTTCTGCAATTGTGATGTTTGGCCCTCACATATTCAGAGATCTAATACATCTGGAGAGTGGACCAGGCCGGCTTGGAACCATAGAACCAGGTGGTTTCCATGTCATACTTAATTTACTAACTGTTTTTTGATTCAAACTCTCTATGATAACATATGGTAAAAATATTCTTTACAGTCTCCCAGTTTTATAGTCCCAACTCTCAGCGGGGGGAACGTGACGGTGACACACGGAGAAGAGGACCTTGGGCACACACTCACCAGGTAGCGGCAGAGACCCCTCCTTTGGTGTCATAGCTGTGACTAAAAGAGGACAATAAACATTTAAGAGCTGAAGAGCGATAAAAATTAAGATGGTGCAATCATACTTATTGTACTTAAAGTTTAAACAACTTCTCTGTTCTTTGCTTGCGTTTTTATGTGGACAATGACCCCATAAAAAATGTAAGGTACAAGTTAATTTTTGATTTTCTCAGATTATCCTCCTGGTTTTAATTTGGAATCGCTGGGTATTAAAGGCTTGGATAAGCGTTGAGCTGTCTCAATGCTGGCTGAACCTGTGTGGATACAGGATTAAGCAGACAGAAGAACGGCCAACTACAGGAGGGACTTCACCTTATTCTGTCCACTCCATAACACACTTTGGAGTACTTCAACTGAGATCTTTAATCTTTAAGAAATATATTCTCCACACAACTTCCACCACTAGATTAGTTTATTATGAATGAGACCATGACTGCCGTGGCATCCAACACCTGCCACTCCAACTCCACAGTATGCTCCGGGACGTCCTGTCTGGTTCCAGCAAGCAACTACAATGAGGTCCTGGGCCTGGTTCTCAGCATCGTCCTGACCGTCATGCTGGCTATGGTCATGTTTGCCATGGGCTGCAATGTGGAGGCCAGGAAGCTGTGGGGACACATCCGAAGACCCTGGGGAATCGCTATCGGCTTCCTGTGCCAGTTTGGCATCATGCCTTTCACTGCCTTTGCCCTGTCACTGGCCTTCAACGTGTTGCCTGTCCAGGCCGTCGTCATCATCATTATGGGCTGCTGTCCTGGGGGCTCCAGTTCCAACATCATCGCCTACTGGCTGGATGGAGACATGGACCTCAGGTGAGACCGACTGGACTAAAGACAGGGGCACTCCTCCACAAAGGACAATCTGTTCTTTGATACCAGGCAGAGCTTTTTACAATGAATTTATCACATTTATTCTACGAAGCAGCAAAAGTTGTGCCCAGCCTGAAACCCGACAGAGCGAGTTGATACAGCGCGACTTGGAGTACTTCCTGATGGGTCAAATATAGAAAGAAACATAGAGAGGAACCATGGCTCTGAGGAGTGGCCAGTCTTCTTATGGATGTCCGGGTTGAACCAATAGTTTAAAAATTATGAAATACATTTTTTGGAGTTCGGACCGGACCGGTAATGTTTGTGTAAAGAATTAATGTTCTTGGGGAAATTATATTAACTTTAGAAAGGGACAGAATTTTGTATATAATTCATTTATTCGTATATGTTGGTTTCAATTCTTGCTCTATTATGTTTGCGATTTGACTTTCGGTTATGTGAAGTGTGTCCTCAGCCTGATCTAATGTGCCGGGTCTTCCTCTCTCTCTCCAGTATCAGCATGACAACGTGCTCCTCTATCCTCGCCCTAGGGATGATGCCTCTGTGTCTGCTCATTTACACATCTGTCTGGACCTCCTCCGACACCATCGCGATCCCCTACGACAGCATAGGTGGCTATAAGTGCTGAAACGCACTCTTGTCTTAATACGGATGATTTACTACATGTTCGATAAGGGGAAGACGACCCTGTTCCAGGCAAACTTCATGGAGCTGAGGCTTTGGTTCTGCGACCGAATCAATTCGCCACCCCCAAGGTTTATCGTTTGGTTAAATCCAAGATAACCTGTTGATATTGTTACGTCAGATGTGCAATTGGTTCCAGTAGGACTTGTGACAGCATCAGGTTGATTCCATCAAGATGCGCTGATACCAAAAAACTGTTCAGAACTACACTGTTTCCTAGGTGACATTTCTTATTATACGGTTTTGGTAAGATGGGCAGATGTTGAAGCCAATGGATAAAAATGTGTCTGTTTGAAACGCCAGTTCTGGTTTGTGGCCCCAGTCCCTGGATGCTGATCTAATGGATGTGTTTCTCCTCAGGTATCACCCTGGTGTCTGTCCTCATCCCCGTCGGTGTGGGAATCTTCATCAAAAGCAAGTATCCCAGCGTAGCTAAGAAGATCCTCAAGGTGAGATCAAACCCCCATCCTGAGCAACAGCTGTGGTGACTATAGCCTAACGTCTGATGTCAGGACGCTCTTGGACCAACTGGATCTGTATGGATCTGTTTATCTGCTAACATTCATTGGATCAATTAGCTGACGAGGTTGACGGAGGGGACTAAATTGGTTTTCTTTGGTGTGTCCCGGATAAAAGCGTATAGAGCTTTCATGTTACGTTGGGTTTTTAACTGAAGTGTAAAACATATTGAATATAGTATAGTTTCAAGTCTTGTTACTGGTGAGTTTGTTTCATTGGGCACAGCAGTTGTCAGTTGGGTGATTAGCTAGGCTATTAGTTCACTGGGGATATAGGCAGAGGATACTACTTTTCATCTAGTGTCTGTATGTCATCAACACATTTTTTGATGCTCGTGGGAGACAAAATGTTATCTTGCCAATCATTCAAGTTCGCCCAAAATAGACCGTTTTGCCTCACATTGTTTTAACTTCTTGTCACATAGGAAATGAAAGGCCAGATTTGCCAAACAGTACATCTTTCTGTGGATGTGTTTGTATTTGTGTGTGTGTGCAGGTGGGTTCAATCGCTGGCTTGCTGCTAATCGTCATCATTGCGGTGGTTGGTGCGGTGCTGTACCAGTCCTCCTGGACCATCTCTACTTCTCTCTGGATTATCGGAGCCGTCTACCCTGTTTTGGGATTCGTCCTGGGCTTCTTTATGGCCCGCACAGTTGGACAGCCCTGGCACAGGTACCACAGAAGCACAATATACATGAACACCGGGGCTGACTGCTGTCAACTGACCTTAATTTGCTCCAAAGGCATTCTGGGAAAACAACCCAGGACATTATCTTTGTTTTTTTCAACATACCAAAAAGTGATTTGCTGAAATTTCAAACTACTTCGCTAGACAACCTGTACCCTAACAAATGACTTAGAGACATTGGCATTTCAATTATTTTGGTTTAGATGTCGTACCATCGCCCTGGAAACAGGCTTCCAGAACTCTCAGCTGTGCAGCACGATTGTCCAGCTGTCGTTTTCCCCTGAAGACCTGGAGGTCATGTTCGCCTTCCCCTTGATCTACAGCATCTTCCAACTGGTTGTGGCCGTCACTTTCGTAGCAGGTGAGTCAAAGGTTAATACGCATGTAGGACTGACTGATAACAGCTGTAACTATGTGGATCACAGGAATGTGGTTTAGGGCGGATTAACTACTATCATTTTGTTATCAATATTAACAACAGGTATTTCACATTCTAGCAGATGATAGTTGCCAGCCTGATTTACTTATTGTATAGTCTTTTTTCAAATCTCATGGATGTTTTTACTGTTTACCGATAAAAAAAAGATGTTGCTGAAATGCTGCTCTGACTGTAGATGAAACATGTGTGGTTTTCCCTCCTACAGGTTATCAGATTTATAAGAGGAAGTGTAAAGGGAGTTCATCAGAGTCAGACTGCCAGGAAGCAAAGACGGACGATGAGACATCTTCCAAAGACAAACAGCAGTACGCCCTGGAAAATGGAGGCTTTAAATGTGATGGGATTGGCAAAACTGGTGCAATCCACCAGATATGAGCAAAAAGAGGTCAAATGACTTTTAGGCAATATGGAGCATGCAGCGTCTAGGCATCATCAGCTAAAGACCAACAAGGTTGTCGACAAACACCGCCCTCTACTGGCTGGAGGTGTGCATTACAGGTACTTTGATTACTCTCAACATGGTGAAGGCGTCCCTGAATGTCCACCACATGTAATAGCACATACCATTTAGCAGTAGAAAAACATTGACCATTATCTGTATTGTAAAAAGCAGAGACCTCACGGAGGCCTGGGTAGCAGTGACAAAGCTGAGCTATTGTGAGCTTATTTGAAAGGTCAAAGTGTCATCCTCTTGACCACGAAAATGATTCGCTTTGGTCACTCTATCAAACATACAATGCCGATTAAAATATAAGTAAGCAATAAAGGCTAGTACGGTTATGAGCTGTGGTATATTAGTGATGTGTCACAAATACCCAAGATGTCCGTTTTTTACAAAATTACAGCAATTCAGTCAATTTGATGTTATACTCATGGTTTATGACAAAATCCAATCAGAAGACCACATTTAAACAACCTTTTAAATTATGTGTATCATATCAGTCAACTTGTTTATTAGCTATCTCACATGAAGCACAGGCACTTTTCATTAAATTTCACATGGACCCTTCAGAAAATTATAAGAACGCTTCATTCACTGAATATCCTGTATGCAATTCTTGATGCAGAAGTGTTGTGCGTTTTCAGTGCGTTAATGAATAAGTGTAGCATGTAACACGTTTGTAACCTCATGGGACATTTCTAAATGTTATATCATTGATGTAATCCAGAAAGTATACTGTAATATAATATTTTGTTTATTAAAGAAAATGTCAGGAACTTTTTGTTTCATGTGAATTTCAATAAATATCAAACGTTCACATAGTGTCTAAAGCGGTGTGTCAACAGATTTTATTTTACAAACTCGTAGGCTTAAAGATCATTTGAAAACAAAAAATATCTAGCTCTGATTTCCAGCACTTTGGATTGACATGTTTCAATGACTTTGTGATTGAAGTGTAGATTTTCAGTTTGAATCAGAAAATACAGTGTGATTAACAAGTACTCACTTGCCACAGAGTTTCAAACGGCCTCTGGAAGCCATATCAGCACAAGATCTGGAACGATCAATGACACTTCATTCTCTGGCAGTTTGATGGACAAATGTGGCTGTGGCGAATGTCAGGAGACTTGCTACCTACTAGTACCTACTGTAAGGCTGGCTGGAGGAGGGATAATGGTCTGGGGCTGTGTTTTGGGAGTTCGGACTACCCCCTTAGTTCCAGTAAAAGGTCGACTTAATCCGAAATACCAAGATATTTTAGACAAAATGTTGCATTTTTGAGTTAGCGTAATCATCCATTATTATATCAGCCGTTGACCAAAACATTCGACACTGTACATTTAACAAAAAAAACTATTTTTTATTCTAGAATACTGTCATAGGTCTTGCATAAAACCTGAGAAATCACAGACACAACCAAATAAACGTTGGGTCAATTTCTGAGCCTCAAAAACCTATGGAGGCAAAGATGGCGTCGATATCACTCTGGTTCATGTTCGAAGGTTTCTGAACTGCGGTGTCACACAGGCTAGAACTTCCGTCGCTAGGCTCAGGGCGAAGCAACGGCCCAGTCATAGTGACCCCGCCCCCCACCGAGCCTCGATTGGACACACCCCGGTCGGGGCGCGGCAACGTTTTTCTAAGGGCAGAGTCGGCGGTCCGGATTGGTGCAGAACGGTTCTTGGTGTACTGAACGCAAGTTCTAGGGTGAGCCCTCCTCCACAGAGTCTTCAGTGGAAGACAGGTTATGGGTATGTTACCTCCCAAGTTCAGGGCCCAGGAAACCTCTTGCTTGAATCTCCTTAGCTTTCCCTGTACTCTGCCATGACCAAGAACAAACAAACAATACTTAATCTAATCAATAAAATAAACAACAACATGAGCCCAGCTGTCTGGAATCGTTAACGCTGCTTCAAACAACATGTGAAGTGTCACTTTACCTGAAGCCCTCAGATTCCAGATGTTTCATCCGCCGGCACTTCAGGTGGAGAAATTTCAGACGTCCCATCACTCCACGCCACAGTTTCCTACTGTGACACCATTGCATCACTTCCTCTAGATGGGTGGCCATTTTGCTAAAACTGATCGGTGTTCTCAGCTGCTTCAGAAAGCTCCTTTTCTGATCATTCACAGAAGTGTTGACTGATGAAGGCTGCACTTTTTCCATTGACGTCTTCACACAACAAAACAAAATAAAATAAACAACAAACATTACTTTGGGTTTTTAATGTATAGTCACTTTAGTTCTGACATAAAAAACAACCCATCGTACCTCTGTGTCATTAACCATGGTTTGTTTTAGCAAGGCCTTCAAATCAATTCCAGAGACCTCACCTGAAACGTGGAGATTATTTTTTCAATACCCGATATTCAGACGACATAATAACCTGTACTAGATGAGCTCAAAAACAGGTCAACGAATGTTTAATTAACTATGTAAAGAACGCCCATGTACATCAGCAGTCACCCCGAGCAAACCAGAGAACATCAACTAGTATCACCTGAACTTCGGCGTAAGACCGCAGTTCCAAGATCCACCTTTTTGCCTGTCCTGTTCGACGGACCCCCCACAGCCTGCCTCCTGTTCGCCACCCCCTCCTGTCTGAACAGTCGGCGAAGCACTGATGAGCCAGAGGCGCCCTTCACACTCATGCCTTTTGCAGAACAGGAAAACTCCAACAGGCAGGAGTCAGAGGGCCCAAGGAACTCTGCCATGCCTGCGGGCAGCTGGAAGTCCGTAAGGAAGGGCACAGACTGAGCTTTGGACACCTCCTTCAGGAGATCCAAGAGACCCTGGTAAAGAGGGCTCAGACGGCCTAGGATGCCACGGAAAAACACCCTGAAGAGCAGATAGTGGACAGGTGTGACTTCTTCACTAGTGAACTGTAGGTCAGGCACATCAATTTCATTTAAGGCGACAACATCTATGAATGTTTTTATTTGCGAGGCCCCTTGAGAGCACATAGCATCTGCAACGTCACGTACATTTCTCAAAGTTCAAATTATTTCCCTCAAACGGTCATCGGTTAAGTGATGAGCGCTTGGACAAGGCCCAGGAGCCCCAGGACTCACCACAGTCGACTGAGCACACTGGTGAACACCACGTTCAGCAGAATGAACTCTTTGGATCGGAGGTGTTGTCTGACTAGCCTGGAAAATGTCTGGGTCAAGGGAACAACGGGTTCATACTTCTAGACAAGGAGCAGAGTTACACATCGGTTTAATTTCTGCAGTGACATAAGTGAATATCATGTAATGTAACCACACACACACACACACAGTTGGCATTTACTGGCTAGCCACACCCGTCAGTGAGAGTGACCAGTGCCTCCCATAGCCACTCTACATCAGCAGAGTGTGGGCTTGAACAATAATAATACCGTGGTTCTAAGGATACATGACGGCTCCGGTGCAGCGGCCGAGCAGACATGCCGTAAGCCGGGCCGCTCCCAGCACCTTCAGACACAACCACTCCAGCGTAGGTTGACTGGGGATGTCACACAGCCCACAATCCAGCGCCATCTGCCTGCGTCAGAGTTACGGTGACGTCAGGGTCACATTGATGTTAGGGCAAGTGATCATAGCATACGTATTTGCAATGTAGTTCACGGAGAACCGGGAACCGAAGAGCTTAAAAGCACAACAGGGTATTTAAGAACGTGTGTGCATGCTAACAGTTACATCGACAACATGTCTGGTTAGCTAGTACCTTTGAATTTTGTTTGGACATAGCTCTTTCAGGTCCTGAAGAGCCGCGTCCAGCTTCATCTGCTTTACTCGATTTATGCATTGCTCGACCTGCAGATGTAACCCGAAAGAGGGACACACTTTGGTAAACTGTATTACCTTAGCAAGTGCAACAGTCATTTAGACGTACTTGTTTAAGCAGCATAAAGAATAAAATGACATTGTGCAACAATTGCATTAATTAATCTTTACCTGTTTGATAATCCTAAACGGCTTGTGTTGTCTGAGGCTGTTGTTGAGCACGAACAGAAGCTCGTACAGGATGCGGATCTCAGTCTGCAGGACTTTGCTTCTGAGCAGCTTCAGTACCTTTTCATTTTCCCGTAGAACCTGTTGTACTAATGCATCTAGACACCAACAGACAATATAAACACATAGATAACCAGTGATACATGGTGCAAACAAGCATCCCCTTGATACACAAAATGTTACATGTACATTTTACTTTACAGTGAGTGCGGATCAATGTCACCCTGCATTCAGTTCTCATAACATGTTGTAGGCCCGCGTCCCTCAGGTTGAATGCTCATTTGTCCCCACGTGTTGAGCATGTTTTCATTCACGTTAGCATGTTTTCATTGATAATCGCGTGTTACAAAACAGTGAAGATTTTTGTTAATAATTGATGCACATATATGTTCAGAACAACCTACCTGTGGAGATATTAAACGGTATACGGACAGTTGAAACCGCACTGGGGAAAGGAATGTTTACTTTATTCCACGGTTCTTCAGCCATGCTTCCTTTTGCACGCAGAACTAGGAAGTGAACGCTAGCCAATTAGAAACGAGGAAATACGTGCGTCATCACCATGAATTAAAGGCGCAGTGTCACATTTGTTCCGTGAAAGACATTGATCTGCTTTGTAAAGGAAACCAGAAGGTAGATAATTTACTGGCAATCTAGTTGTTTTCCCAGTTTTCCCAAAATAAATATATTCAAAATATGTTTCCACATTTTAAACACAATACTGAACAATGATGGCACATGCATTATGATAAAACACGTATGTTGAGCGTATCATTGAATGTCAGGTATGGCCGACCAAAAACAAAGACAACTCATGTGAGTTAATTTATTGATCCAGCACAGATTCCTCAAACCTTCTCTTTATGGCAAGCCTATGGCAGGCTGCTTTCATTCACTAAACTGTTGCTGGAGACTTCATGAGTGTACAATCCATATACAGTGTAATTCCCACTCTGTAGGCTACAATGCAATACTCAGTGTGTCAACGCAAATTGCATTATAACAAAAAGCAGACCATGAAATGAAGCATGGCTTTTGAGAAATATTCATTAAGTGTGTAGGATTCATGTATAGGATTATATTCATGTATATGTATTTAAAACACTCTAGTGAGTGATTCTCAAATGTCATGTTCCATTTTCATTTGCAAAGGATACCTTGGCATGAGGTGGGTCACATTAAACGAATGTAAAGACTAGCTCATATTCTCTAGAACTTGACCGTGTGACCTTGTGGTGTCTCAATACATCGAAGAAAACACAAATAGTCTTAACATGTCAAAAATGAAAAAAATATTTATTATAAAATTGCAGAAACGTATCTTGAGGGTAACAAGCTGATATATTGCACTTCACAAATTATTTTGTCCCATAGGAATATCATATAAAATTCAATCATTTCATTAATGAACAGTCGACAAATCACAATTCCTCCTTGGCCTGTAAAAAGAAAGAGAAAGAGTCAAATATGAAAGTCAAATTTCATATGTAAACTATTTTGTTTATTCAATGAAATATTTATTTAATTGAATTAACAAAATATATATATATACCATTTTAAATTACAAAACAGGGATCAATTCAGGCTAACTGTTATTTTCATACAAATAAAGCTACATTCAAACTTTCATATAACATAGCGGTTTTACATACGTTTACTGGTATTCTCTCATTTCATTTGATAAACACACAACACTTTGAAGGTGCAAAATTTTGTTATAAAGAAAATGGCCTGTTCATGCTTAGGTCATCCATATTTGGTACAAATACAGCTGGCAGTGGCAGGTATGAAGAGTCTGTCTTATTGGTCTGTCTGTGTCTGTCTGTCCATCTGATTGGTCTGTCTGTCCATCTGATCGGTCTGTCTGTGTCTGTCTGTCCATCTGATTGGTCTGTCTGTGTCTGTCTGTCCATCTGATTGGTCTGTCTGAGCCTTGTGTGCCCAATACCCTGTCGCCGTTTTTTTTTTTTTTTTTTTTTTTTAAATATAAAGTATTTGTTATTATAACTTTTATTTAACCAGGAAAGTTTCATTGAGTTCATATTGGCGCCCTGTTGTTAAAGTAACAATAAAAATGCTTTAAAACATTATATATATATATACACAACATTGTTTGCCAAATACTTTTCATGTCACATTTATCTGCCAGGAAAAAACATTCATTATCCTCGTAGACACAGATATCATATATCCTAATCTGCTGATGTCAAAACACAAATATATAAATAACACAGATATAAATCCCGCCCGGCACTCTATGCTGCAAAACTACATACAACTGCAGGAAATTAGCTCCAAGACAGCAGCATATTCCCAGGTCCCACATGTGAATAAAAAAGTCAAACTGATTTCCATCAAGAAATTTGGTTGAGTCCATACGGAGACATGAGGACCAGACTTCCTGTTTCCTGTGGCAGAGAGATTGCTCTGTGTGTTGATAATTCTTACCTGTTTTGACCTTTGGCAAGAGCACGGAAAAAGGTCATCAGCAGGCTGCTCCACACGTTCCATTCCTTCTCTGACCTTGGGCTCATTCACCTGCAGCTTGGCATATTCCTGATTAGGACACACTTTATTACGCAATGACAAATCTTATTTCCGAGCCTAAGTTAAGTTAGTAAGTTAGATTAGATGGTCATTACTGTTCTGATAATCAATAAGGCAGCAGCATCTATTGAGTGTTAGCAACCGTTGCTAAGGTGACGAACATCAGACCTGAAGCCCATTAGAAACAAAGGTGACACGGGGTAAGACAAATCCCACCAATATCTCCGTTTCAAACAAGGACACCGACCCATCTTTCAGCTACCTGACTTTATGGCTATCTGCTTCAAGGGAAGAACTTAAGGAAGAACTGATTACACAGAAATGAGCGCAATTCATGTTTTATAGGCCGTAATAAAGGACTCAAATGGAGCACATATTTGCCACGATCGCCGTGTCCCATTCCCAGGGACATGTGGGTGGTGCTCCCAAAACAGGCATGTACAGTCACACACAAAACCCTCAGAAGTTCTGGAACAGGTTTATTTTATACTTTACACTTTTGGATTTGAAAAACAAAGAAGTTATGGTCGACGCATACATCTTCAAACAGTTTGAGTATGAGAAATTTATTAACCGTCCAAGTACTCAAAGGAGTTGGGCCAAGAGTTAGAGAAGTTGCCATGTTACCAATTTTATCCCTAGGATTAGGTGATGCAACCATGTGAAAGCATCTCCCAACAGCTGCCCACAGGGTTCTCTTAGTCTATAGCTACTTTTAATAGACATTGTCGATTAGAAAAAACAGGAATTGCAACCTACGTTTTAATGCTGACAATGTAATTAATTAACCACAAATTATTTTCCCAAAGGCTGACGGGCTGGCTAGTAGAATAGTTACTATAGGAAATTAGTGAACTCAAGAACTTGTGAAACTAAAAGTGATCCTACAAAGCCAAAGGACCTGCTGGAGAACAACCAACCTAAACTAAGCCTGGATGAGAAACTTGGCAAACACGTTATTAACTTTAGAAGATCTGTCGCACATCTGTCCGCGGCTACGGTGTCCTGTCCGCGGCTACCGTGATTACGGAATTAGCTAACCCTGATAATGCTAGACGTGAGCAGTAGCCCAACCTAGATACCTGGCCTAGATACACACGTAACTACTGTCCTTGACGTGGGGGCATAAATGTAGCAAGAAGAGATACGACAGATAAGAGATAAGATAAACAACATCTGAGAGGATGACGAGAAGACAGACTTTTATTACATCGTCCTGAAGCGTAGCAACAATACAACACCAGGTTAGTTGACTGTGAAGACGACGCGTTAGGCTTCTCTCATTCCTGCACACACAAGTACAAGGATTATGGAAAAGGGGTTGGGTTTGTGGTATAAAGTAAAGAGTTACCTGGAAGAGTTTGTAGTAGTAGCAAAATATGCTGTCTCCCATTAGGTGAATTCGGGCAAATTGTTGACCTGCTGCTGCGATTTTCCTAACCTAAAGAAGAAATGTTTCAGAGTCAGCTCTTGATAAACACTCGCACACAATTTGCCCACATACACCTTATGGCTATAACACAATGTATTCCATATAACATATTGCATATAACGCTTTCCATATTCCATATAAATTATTCCATAATGTATTCCATATGACGTCAGTAGGACCTCAAGAAATCCCTAGATGGGCTGCATTTTAGGTTTTCCAGCAGAGCACATTTGAGACGGACAGGTAGTTGTAGATTAACACTACAATATGTCGTCGACACTCAAAGAGAAATGGTTTTTATTTCAGTAAATATGTGCTGACGTCGTTGTCTGTGCTGTCATGTGGCATTATTTGTCCCTGTAATATTCCTGGCTTATTGTTTTATGTACACGATACATATGTTTAAAGCATACAGACCCAACAGTGCATCATGCTTGTGAACGTAGCAGGTAAGTAGAATTACATATCCAACGTCACAAATCCAACGTCACATTCATAATAAATATCACTTAATCCCACAATTGAAGTCGGGATCATAATTCATCAACCATATTAACCAAGGCTCACTCCACGACCGTCATCACCTCTTCGTCGTGCCCACGGGCCCACAGTATCTTCTCCGGCAGGTCTGCCAGGTCCGCCCTGATGGGGATATACTGTTCCCAGGGCCTGAGCTGGCTGTAGAAGTGCTCGTAGTAGCCAGACTCCTGTTTCAGAACCACACTGTCACCGGCCAGAAGGTAGGGCAGTCTGTAGGCCGCCACAGTGCCGTCCACGTTGACCTGGTACTTGTACTGCGAGGTGAAACGAACGAGACGTGTCGGGTTGGTCATTCAGTTTCACTTGCAAAAGCTCATTCAGGACGTTAATCGTGACTGGGCACAAAAAAGAGTGTCAGAAAAAAGTGTCACAAAAAAAGTGTGTCAGTTCACTGTAAGACCGACGAATGCTTAATAAAACGTTATATGGCCGGCGAAACGAAAACCGTCGAAACAAAGCATGTCAAGCACCTGTTCTAACCTGGACAAACGTGTATGGTTTCAGATTCATGATAAAGTAAGTACTGGAGAGAAGGAGACCGGCCCGCTTACACCCCGTCCGCCTTACCTTGAAGAAGTCAAAGAAGGAGACGTGTTTGACCAGCGGACCGTACAGGCTCTCGTCGTGTTTGAAGAAGAAGAAGTTGGTAAAGGCGGCGTCCACCAGGTCGGGGCGGGCCCGAGACAGTTTCACCAGCTCCAGGCGCTCCTTACGACTGTCCCGCCCGCGCCAGAACGCGGTGGCATTCTTCTCCCTCCACGGCGGACCGGTGTTGGCTTGAACAGACATCATGTCAAGGCTTACTCTGCATAGTGGAGGACAAACTGTGTCAGTAGGATGGAGCAAACAGACATTTCACCAGCACACTGAGCTGGAAAACACGGTCATGTGAGACTAGTGTCACCGACCGCTATTTGCTGATAACCTGTGAACCTCATTTTGGAACAAACTTGGAAGCTTTAGTGAAATGACTGAAGTGGCCAATGAGAAGCGACTATGACTCTTGCCTTCCCATGGTCTCCAGGACCGACTCAGTGAGGTCGTAGGTTGGCATGACAATGTCACTGGTGTCGTTGGAGCCGCACCAGGAGAAAATGGGATGAAGCCTCTCTGAAGGTCTTCTCTTCTCCAGGGGCCAGTCCCCCAGGTTCACGAAGAACTCCACATCCGGAACCCGCACCTAAACACAGACAGCAGAGAGAGAGAGTAGAGACTGTTTAATTTCCTATGTGTCAAACACTAGTGGCTGCACTACACAATAACAATGTGATCCAGTCTAGTCCAGTCTTGTCCTGTTTTGTCTGGCCTAGTGTGGTCCTGTCTGGTCCAGTGTGATCCAGTGTTGGTCTGGTTTATTCAGTTCTAGTAGTCAATGTGTTGGTTTCCGGAGAAATGGGGAGGAGTAAAGACCTGAGCAACTTTGACACGGGCCAAATTGTTACGGTCAGAAGACTGGGTCAGAGCAGCTCTGTGGTCTGACCAACCAACTGTGGTCCTAGCAGAGACAAACCACAAACGTGTGACAAGGTGTTGAGCGCCCAAAGCAATGTGCAAGGGCAAAA
Organism: Dallia pectoralis; assembly: GCA_029465975.1. NCBI lineage: Eukaryota > Metazoa > Chordata > Actinopteri > Esociformes > Umbridae > Dallia > Dallia pectoralis. The sequence goes on along the minus strand of CM055738.1, from coordinate 4,119,273 downwards.
ACAGACTATCCCTGCTGGTTCGAACTGTCAAAAGGTCAAGTGTGGCATTAGTCAAACAAAATGCTAAATCCTGAACATCTCTGGGACGTGCTGGACTGACAAGTCTGGTCCACAATGACTCCACCTCGCAATCTAAGGACTTTATAGATCTGCTGTTAACGTCTTGGTGTCAGATATCACACAACACCTTCAGGGGTCTTGTAGAGTCCATGGCGTGGCATGTCTGCACGCCGAGGACCAACAGCATATTAGCATCATGTTTTGGCTCATCAGTGTGCAAATCTTCTCAACTTCACAAGCCTGTTCTGCCCTCTAGTGGCCTCTGGGATAAATGACAACACAACGCAGCACTGCTCAGAAACAACCCTAAACTTCTTCTAAATGGCCGACTCAGTGATCTCGAGTGCAGGCAATTCCCTCAAATGCATACAATTTAATAGTGTTATTCCCTATCTCCAACAAATGCACTAGATGACGTACACTGTTGTTCAAATGTTTGGTCAGCAGATTCTTAATGAAATATCTACATAGGCTTTTAGAATATGTATTAGCATAGTGTTAATTAATCAAGCCTTATTTAAACCAGCTAAACATTTGGAAAATCAGCAATTTTAGGGTCAATTACAGCCTTGAAATGTCCAGAAACAAAGAACTTTATTCTGAAACTCGTCAGTCTGTCCCCGTTTTGAAAAAGGAAAACTATTCCACGCTATAAATATTTAAGTGACTAAAGATCAGGTACAGCGATGTGTACTACTCCTGTTAAAGCTCTAACTAGGTCTAAGCTCTGTCTAGTTTAACAAACAGACGTCTCACAGTTCCTCAACTGACCATCAACATTTGAAAGCCCTCCATTAAAGAGCTAACTGTGTCTAATGGCATTTACCTTCCTCCCAAACAACGCAGTCCAACCGTTTCAGAATGTGGGTTCTGACTGAGCGAACAGTTAAACGAAGTGGAAAATTAGACAGTTTGAGAAATAATTGTAAAAGTGAACAACTCACCTTCCTGGTTAAAGAAAGTAGGAAGGCGTCCATGAAGATCCTAAATCCCACATGCTGCCCTAAAGTCTTAATGTACACCTGCAGGGAGAAACAGAAACAAGCTGTTTGGTAATAAGTTAGTATCATATCACCACAGTGTTCTGTTGGTAATAAGTTAGTATCATATCACCAGTGTTCTGTTGGTAATAAGTTAGTATCATATCACCAGTGTTCTGTTGGTAATAAGTTAGTATCATATCACCAGTGTTCTGTTGGTAATAAGTTAGTATCATATCACCAGTGTTCTGTTGGTAATAAGTTAGTATCATATCACCACAGTGTTCTGTTGGTAATAAGTTAGTATCATATCACCAGTGTTCTGTTGGTAATAAGTTAGTATCATATCACCACAGTGTTCTGTTGGTAATAAGTTAGTATCATATCACCACAGTGTTCTGTTGGTAATAAGTTAGTATCATATCACCAGTGTTCTGTTGGTAATAAGTTAGTATCATATCACCACAGTGTTCTGTTGGTAATAAGTTAGTATCATATCACCAGTGTTCTGTTGGTAATAAGTTAGTATCATATCACCACAGTGTTCTGTTGGTAATAAGTTAGTATCATATCACCAGTGTTCTGTTGGTAATAAGTTAGTATCATATCACCACAGTGTTCTGTTGGTAATAAGTTAGTATCATATCACCACAGTGTTCTGTTGGTAATAAGTTAGTATCATATCACCACAGTGTTCTGTTGGTAATAAGTTAGTATCATATCACCAGTGTTCTGTTGGTAATACGTTAGTATCATATCACCACAGTGTTCTGTTGGTAATAAGTTAGTATCATATCACCAGTGTTCTGTTGGTAATAAGTTAGTATCATATCACCAGTGTTCTGTTGGTAATAAGTTAGTATCATATCACCAGTGTTCTGTTGGTAATAAGTTAGTATCATATCACCACAGTGTTCTGTTGGTAATAAGTTAGTATCATATCACCACAGTGTTCTGTTGGTAATAAGTTAGTATCATATCACCACAGTGTTCTGTTGGTAATAAGTTAGTATCATATCACCAGTGTTCTGTTGGTAATAAGTTAGTATCATATCACCACAGTGTTCTGTTGGTAATAAGTTAGTATCATATCACCAGTGTTCTGTTGGTAATAAGTTAGTATCATATCACCACAGTGTTCTGTTGGTAATAAGTTAGTATCATATCACCACAGTGTTCTGTTGGTAATAAGTTAGTATCATATCACCAGTGTTCTGTTGGTAATAAGTTAGTATCATATCACCACAGTGTTCTGTTGGTAATAAGTTAGTATCATATCACCAGTGTTCTGTTGGTAATAAGTTAGTATCATATCACCACAGTGTTCTGTTGGTAATAAGTTAGTATCATATCACCACAGTGTTCTGTTGGTAATAAGTTAGTATCATATCACCAGTGTTCTGTTGGTAATAAGTTAGTATCATATCACCACAGTGTTCTGTTGGTAATAAGTTAGTATCATATCACCAGTGTTCTGTTGGTAGTTAGTATCATATCACCAGTGTTCTGTTGGTAATAAGTTAGTATCATATCACCAGTGTTCTGTTGGTAATAAGTTAGTATCATATCACCAGTGTTCTGTTGGTAATAAGTTAGTATCATATCACCACAGTGTTCTGTTGGTAATAAGTTAGTATCATATCACCAGTGTTCTGTTGGTAATACGTTAGTATCATATCACCACAGTTTTCTGTTGGTAATAAGTTAGTATCATATCACCACAGTGTTCTGTTGGTAATAAGTTAGTATCATATCACCAGTGTTCTGTTGGTAATAAGTTAGTATCATATCACCAGTGTTCTGTTCTGTTGGTAATAAGTTAGTATCATATCACCACAGTGTTCTCAGTACTGGCAGACATCAGTAGTTCCCCTGCACGTTTTCACAACATGAGGCCAACCTCCATAACCTCGTACCTCGTTGTTTTTGACCGTGTAGTGGCACAGGCTCTGTCTCTGCCCGAAGCGCAGTGGCACCTCGGCGGCGTTGCGGTCTGGATCCACCCGGGGGAACAGGGCCAGGTCCCGCTCTATCTGGGGAAAGGACAAAGGACAGTGCATGTCCTGCTCCCACACAGAGCCGCTGGGCTGAGGACAGTCACAACCGTCGTGGTACACGGGACCTGCACACAGGAGTGGGGGGGGCTCAAGTTCGCCGCATGTGGACAGAGAACGGGGCGAACGCCAGGAGGGCAGAGAGGGGTCACTTATGAGAGCGATGGAATGAGACGGAGTGTGTGTGGGGTGTTTACCTTTCAGGATAAAAGGGGACATGGCGACGTGCAGCTGGTTGAACAGCACGTGGACACTTAGGTCAGTGTAGCTGGCGTACATCCTGTAGCGCACGAGAAAGGAACCGTCGCTGCGATCCAGAACCTGGACCCAGGTCCTGGTGAACTGTTCCGCAGGGGACGCGATCTTCACGTCGAACGTGTTCTCCCCGGGGGACGACGTGAAACTGAACGACGCACGCACGTACGCACACACACAGATACATAAATACATAACATTCGAGAACCTTGTGATTCGAGAAAAAAAATGGTATCTGTGATACTAGATATAAAAGTTCAACATGATTTATGAACCCAGACATTAGCTCCCAGAACACCCAATTGGCCCCTAATTCTGGGAGAGGGATGGGTGTGTGTGTCCCAATGTTAGACTACACCCACTCCCGGGTCTATGACCACATGCAGCTTCGCATTGTCTGCCATCCTGGATCAATAAGGACTTACTTTCTCCCCGAGCTGTCCACGGCCTGAATGAAAAAGAACCGAGCCGGAAGAACAATATTCGCCTCCAGTCCGGGACCCCATACCAGCGTGTGTGCGGCACTGGGCACCGCGTCTGTGGGAGCCCCGGGGGAGGGCGTGGTGGGAGCCCCGGGGGAGGGCGTGGTGGGAGCCCCGGGGGAGGGCGTGGTGGGAGCCCCGGGGGGCGTGGTGGGAGACCCGGGGGGTGTGGTGGGAGACCCGGGGGGTGTCTGACCCGACAAACCCGGAGAGCAAAACGCAAAGCACCAAAGCAACGCACGCAACATGTCCGTGCGCCTAGGCTCGTCTGGAAACACGTCGGGCCAACGGTCGGGTGTCCTTGGTCTGGTGCGAACTGTTCTCCGACAGGGAAATTTCAACCGTGTAGACGACCCATTTGGACATCTGTCCGCCAGCCGTGTAGATGGGCTCCGTGGATCCAGACTAACGCATTTTGCGGACACACCGATTTAATACGAGTGTCACGGCTGTATGCGACACATTATATATCACATATCATATATCACATATGTATCCGTGCGCTGGGGTCGCTGTCAGATGTCAGAGTTCAGAGTTCACCGGTTAAGTTTCTCATAATAAACACGCGAAAACATTATAAACGTTACGGTGTTGAGAAGGACTGCGCGCGCAGACGGGCGAGCCTGGCTCTCTGATTGGTCTGAGTCGGGCGAGGCTGGCCTTCTGATTGGTCAATCCCACCGAGTCCGCGTTGGGATGCGGAACGGGAAGCTGATTGGGCCCGGGGAAAGGGAAAAGGCGGGACATGTTCTGTCTGCGTTGGTTAAGGCTTGGGATGCTGGGAATTACCGGCGCCTGCGACTACACGCTGGGTGTGCGTTTATGGATACAGTGTTTTGTAATCCTATGAAATAGTAACACAGTAATAACATATAACTGCACATAATACCAACGCACATTTGTCCGATTTCAGTTATCTTCCAAAAAGCTCCATGCATCTATATCACAAAATGTCATATGTATAGCCTGCAATAAAATACTTGTGTTGGAAAAAAAACATTACAGGATTGTCTGTGTGTACATCAATCAATGTTTATTTCAGTTTTTGATTTATTTGCATCAACACATTTTCAGTTCACTTTTCCCCCAGCAATCTCTATTACACTACTATATTATCAACAGGAACCATAGATGGTAGAATTCCATTTATTAAACAAGACAGACTTCACTGTCGCCGCGGAGGTAACGACGAGAGAGACGGTCGGCTTGGCCAGAAAACGACAGCGAAAACAGGAGTTCCAGTGACTTGAGACAGAGCCAAAACGCCGGGACAGTACCATGACCCAATAAACAGGCCCAACGTCTATATAGAAATAAAACCACAAGAACCGCTTTTTTCTTTGTTTTTGTGTTTTTCTTTTCACCCACCCGGTCAGCTTTATTGTACAGTTGATATAAAAACAAAAATATTAAAAAAACACCCTGTGTTTCTGTAGAATGTTTTTTTGTTTGTTTTCTATTTTTCAACCATTGTAGTTCACGGTACTGATACTCACTCCACCTTATGGCGGGTGATCTTGTCCAGAAGACCTAATCCCAATTCATAAGACCACACTTCTTAATGAACAATGGCCTTTATATTAGCCGCACCTGGGTACAGACAGGATTGTATACAGCTGGGAATAGAGATTATCTTCATCAAATACACAACAGGTTAGTAGAATCACCTGAACGGATAAAGATAAGACTAATGTTGGTTAGGAAGGAGATAGCAGTTACCTCAAATGGTCTCGTAACTCACAAAAATACACTTTGATCTGAAGCTGGATATCAACCAGGGGTTTGCGAAATTCCAGTTTGTTTTAAATGTTCACCTGTCCTGGTTTCAACTAACATCTTATATATCCAACTGTTCCCTTAACCAGGATTTTCTCAGAGAGGAAATCAGTGAATTAAATTACTTTTGATTAAATCTATCAACCCTAGCCTCAACATCTGCCGGCAGGTACTTGGGTCTGAGCGAAATCGACCCACTTGCTCCAGGTAGTCACAGTTAACTAGGCTGCCTGTCCTTCAGGGATGTAGATGCTGACTAGCCTGAGATGAAACAAGCTAGGTGAAACGATGGTGTTACATAATGTCGGCTGACGTCCCGGGCCAGTGGACGTACCAATCATTTTGACAATCGTATCATTTGCCAATGAAGAAAAACAACATGCCCTTTGAAAACAGAAAATTAATCAACGGTATTGTTTTTTTTATTGGTTACAACTGGCTTTGTTGCGTGTACAATTATTGACTTGTAGAAGCTACACAACAACACGTATCATAGAATAACGTTTGTACATGGTAGATGGGCGCGGAGAAAGAGTCTCAGACCTCCCACTGAGCCAAGGAATACAGGACTGGACGCGGAAGTCACCTGGAGAAATTACACGTAAAACCAAGAATAGAAACACAGATATGCTTCAAATTCATTTCAGTCTGGATTGGTTACACGTACTGTAATAATAAAATACCCATCTACTGTCAAATACCCACAACTGACAACAGCAAAGCCCGTAACGGCCAGTTCTCAGAAGTCTAAATAGGCTGCTATTAATTTCTCAATACAAATCACCAAGCACACCCAGAGCACGCCGCGGGATCTCCGATCCGGACTCGTGTTCTGGAGTTGATCACATTCCTAACTCGGTCTACTAGTTAGACCTACTGCTACTGAACATGACACCTGTGGACGTCCGAAGCATTGTTGAACGTTATATCGTAAACGAATACCATTCTGGATACCAAAATGTAAACACGGGACCGACCAGCGACGATAACACACAATGACATCCTACTCCCGATCAAAGGTTTCGCTCGGTCTCAGTTGCTTTGGCAGAAGCACGTTTTGTCTTTCCATGGGCTCGCATGAGACACAAAGTGGCTCACCAAACTCATACATAATTAAAAAAAACTGATTCGGTAGGAATAAAAAAATAAAACCATAACGGAGAATGAAATAATTCGGTCAGAAAAAAAATACAGGAACTCGTTTGAAACGACAGGCACCTATCAACACCTCAAATGAATTGCCTTAGGTAGCCTGATCTCTTCCACAGCAAACATACAGTTATTACCACATTGTGTTTTAGCTCTTTGCCAGTCGTAAGGGCAACCGTCTTGGTTTTATGGCACATTATTTATATATATATATATATATATATAAACACACTCAATACAGACGTCACAACTACAATCAGCATGGCACCTCAGCCAACGCAAATTCCCATATCCGGTTACATGTCAGAAATCACACTGTACGCTATTCTTCGTTCTTACATTTCTGCCAGGGAGGTTCAATTGACCTTTTTTTTCGGTTACAAAATAACAGCGGCAGCCATCTTAGTTAAATTAGTGTTAGTGGAAGGGACAGTTGTCCAGATGATGTGGAGCAATACGTGTTAAAGACGCAATTGTGTTTGGTTCTGTTTAGACATCAACGGTCTTCTTTAACGGCGGGCTATGGTTTGAGCGCGGCGTCTAATATGATTACTAGCATTGTCAGCAGTATTGTGTGAAGATAGTATTGATGCCTAAATGCTATAACTTCTTCAAACCAAATCAAAGGATTAAAAAAAAACATTTGGCTTTATAGCAATGCATGTATACGATTTTTTTTTAATATATATATATATATATATATATCTTTCCATATTTCAAAAAATATAAAAATTGTTTTCATACTTTCAGCTGTTGACTAACATTATTAAATAAATTTGTATTTCATATTTCCCTCTGTTGAAGTAGCATGCTGCCTGTTAATATGGCAGTTGTATTAATACTATTCATCCATGTTGTGTCATGCAGTCTGCTTGGTTTCTTAACATTATAGTATCTACACAGACAGGTCTGATTAATCCACGCGCACACACACACACACACACACCCAGACACACACACACACGCACGCGCACACACACACATACACACACACACATACACACACACACACACACACACACACACACACACACACACACTGCCACCATCCATTTTCACGGTTCCCCGTCTTATCAACTTACTTCCAGGTCTTTGTCCATCTTACTAAAGAGTCTAGACAAGTGACCACCCCATGTCTAATGACAATAATGTAGAGATAGCCTGCAAAGAGACAGCCTGCAAAGAGACAGTCTGCAAAGAGACAGCCTGCAAAGAGACAGCCTGCAAAGAGGACCATTAACACAACATTTTGTGTGTCTCCCTCTTGCACTCCATCTCCGTTTCTCTCCTGTCTGTAGAGTGAAAGTACATGTCCCAGCATAGCGTCCTAGCATAGCGTCCCAGCATAGCGTCCCAGCATAGCGTCCCAGCATAGCGTCCCAGCATAGCGTCCCAGCATAGCGCCCCCACCAGGTGAATGGGGCAGTGCCGACCCGCTGTCCTGCCACTTAAAGCTGATACCATTTCTTGTCCTTGTGTTTAAGCATCACCTGTGGAGATCAGATAGAGGACAGAGAGACAGATGTATGGGTTAACTTATGACACTCACATCCCTCTAGTCTTCCCCAGGGTCCTGCATCAACCAATCTGGCTGGATGACTGACTGGCTGGCAGGCTGATGCTGACTGGCAGACTGACTGGCAGCCTGAAACTGGCTGACCTACTGACTGGCTAATTATCTGACTGGCTGGCTGACTTACAGACTGGCTGGCTGATGCTGACTGACTTTCTGATGCTGACTGGCTGTCTCACTGACTGGCTGTCTGTCTCACTGACTGACTGTTTCACTGACTGGCTGTCTCACTGACTGGCTGTATCACTGACTGGCTGATGCTGACTGGCTGTCTCACTGACTGACTGACTGACTGACTGACGCTGACTGGCTGATGCTGACTGGCTGTCTCACTGACTGACTGGCTGATGCAGACTGGCTGTCTCACTGACTGGCTGATGCTGGCTGGCTGTCTCACTGACTGACTGGCTGATGCTGACTGGCTGATGCTGACAGACCGGCTGGCTGGTTTAGTGACTGGCTGTACCTGGTGAGCGTGTGTGGAGAAGACCTCAGCACTATTCATCATGAGGGCTGTTCGTTCCTCCAGCTCGCCCAGCCTCTCTCCTCTCTGATCCAGAGCGATTCTGGCCCGGGCCAGGTCCCCCACCACCCCACCCGCTGCAGTCTTCATGTTCTCCAAACCCATCGGACCGGGGATGTGCTGAGCCAAGCTCCGAGACGCTTTCCCCGCCGCCGCCTCCCCGACTACAGGGAGATAGAAAGGTGGATGGATGAAGGCGCTATATAGATGGTTGGAAATAGATGCATTTATTTTGCTGTTCTGGTAGGATTATTATTATTCTATCTGTTACTGCACACGTTTAGCCCAACTGGACCCAAACCATATAGAATAAAACCTACACAGCTCCTCTCTGTCGAAGGGCTGAGTGCTGCCTCCGAAGAAGCCCTTCAGGAATCCTTTGTTCTGGGACTCTGGTGTTTCTATTGGCGTGAACATGTCCCCGAGCATGTCCTGAATCAACACGCCGCACACGTGAATACACGCACATGTTAACACACACACACGCACATGTTAACACACACACACGTACATGTTAACACACGCACATGTTAGCACACACACACACGCACATGTTAACACACACACACGCACATGTTAACACACACACACACGCACATGTTAGCACACACACACACACATGTTAGCACACACGCACACGCACACACACAGACACACAGACACACACACACACGCACATGTTAACACACACACACAGGTTATTACACACCCGATCACACACACACGCACACACACACGCACACACACACACACAGACACACACAGGTTATTACACGCCCGATCACACACACGCACACACACAGACACAATTAGACATCAGTAATATTTTAAACAAGCATAAATAATTTTAACCAATTTCTGATGAAAATTCAAACCACACCACAGCGGAATACACACAAAGTTACTTTGGGGTTGGTATAAAAAAAGCCAATGAAAAAAAGATTTATATAAATTAAATAAACCCGCGTTGCTGTCTCCCTGGGCCAGCAGATGGCAGTACAGAGCAGTGTTATCAGTCATGCTGCTACAGGGGAGATGACAGCAGGTATGAACCTGTGTGCGTTCTATTAGGGCTCGCACAATACACACACGCACACACACACACACGATCACAAACAACATAACAGACAGATACACAAGCAAGAAGTCAGATAAACCATGACAAGCTTGATATTTCACTTCAGACATCACGGCTACGACCGGGCTCACCAATGGTATCAACTGTGGAACCAGTATATTTACTCAAGCGGTTGTTTGAAATCACTCGGGCAAAGCTTCAGGGGGCAATGTGCTTTCATGGAGCGATGAGATTACCAGTGACACACACACACAAACACACACACACATGAATGTGCACTCGTGTGGATGACTGTGGGAAGTCACTCTAAACACAAACAAGGACATGCACATTGTCAGGTAATCAGTATTCAAGTAACCTACAACAAACACAAACAGAGAACCACCTGAATGAAACAAATAACACACACACACACGCAGACGAACCTGTAGGTTATCTGCCATCTCCTGGCTGTATGTGATTCGTTGTATCTCCGTGGGGGAACTCAGGTACAGAGCCTGACCTCCGTTGGTAAAGACAAACGTCCGGGCGATACGCATGTCAGTTAGGGGAAGGTAGTTAATGTCCATCAGCGGTCTGAGACTTGGCAGACTGGAAGAAAAACACGTCAGCACTGGCAGCATGTGGAAGTACGACAATACATATGACTAGACTAAAAGGAGAGAGAGAGACAGGGAGAGATAGTGACAGGATGAGAGAGAGACAGGAAGAGAGAGATAGAGTGACAGGATGAGAGAGTGACAGGATGAGAGAGAGACAGGGAGAGAGAGACAGGGAGAGAGAGAGAGAGACAGGAAGAAAGAGAGAGAGACAGGAAGAAAGAGAGAGAGACAGGGAGAGAGAAACAGGTAGAGAGAGACAGACAGACAGGGAGAGAGAGACAGGAAGAGAGAGAGAGACAGGGAGAGAGAGAGACAGGGAGAGAGTGACATGATGAGAGAGAGACAGGAAGAAAGAGAGAGAGACAGGGAGAGAGAGAGAGAGAGAGACAGGGAGAGAGAGAGACAGGGAGAGAGTGACATGATGAGAGAGAGACAGGAAGAAAGAGAGAGAGACAGGGAGAGAGAAACAGGTAGAGACAGACAGACAGGGAGAGAGAGAGACAGGGAGAGAGAGAGACAGGAAGAGAGAGAGTGACAGGATGAGAGAGAGACAGGAAGAAAGAGAGAGAGACAGGGAGAGAGAAACAGGTAGAGTGAGACATGGAGAGTGAGAGAGGGAGGGAGAGAGAGAGGAGAGAAAGAACGCTGGAACAGGTGTGATGAGAGCTTGGAGAGAGAGAGAAACCCGACCTGAGGGTCATCACATGACCGTTGGCACAGAAGCAGGCCAGACAGACGCTGTTGCAGAGGGAGACGATGTCGGCCCGCAGGATGAAGGAGGACTCGGTGATGTTGTGGGTGAACAGGACGTTCTGACTGGGCATGAGCACCACCTTGGCCTGTTTCTCCGAGCACACCACGGCCATGTGACCGTCCATACAGGCCTCCAGGGAGGACGACAACGAGAAGTTCACAAGCTTGCGTCTGCGGGGCCGGTCCGGGTCCTCTGGATTGTTGGGGTCCCGCCAAACCTCATATGGACTCTGGATAAGAGCGCCCCCACAGTCCAGGAAGGCTAATCGCAGCACTGATCCCTTTAGCATCAGGACGGTGCCTGGGTGTTTATACAGAGAAAGAGATTTGTTTGGACTCTGTTAAAATATTCTCTAATTTCAATAATTCCTAAATGTCTATCATTTCTGATATATTTCCACCAAAATAAATAAACGAGGCCATATTAGGGACCAGCTTATTTCCAGGACATCTATAATTCCCAAGTCACCAATCAATCCTTCAGATCATAATAATTCTACGTCACCTATAATTCCTCCCCAGATCAGCTGTCATTATCCCCAGATCAGCTGTCATTATCCCCAGATCAGCTGTCATTATCTCCAGATCAGCTGTCATTATCCCCAGATCAGCTGTCATTATCCCCAGATCAGCTGTCATTATCCCAGATCAGCTGTCATTATCCCAGATCAGCAGATCAGCTGTCATTATCCCAGATCAGCTGTCATTATCCCCAGATCAGCTGTCATTATCCCCAGATCAGCTGTCATTATCCCAGATCAGCTGTCATTATCCCCGGATCAGCTGTAATTATCCCAGATCAGCTGTCATTATCCCCAGATCAGCTGTCATTATCCCAGATCAGCTGTAATTATCCCAGATCAGCTGTCATTATCCCCAGATCAGCTGTCATTATCCCCAGATCAGCTGTCATTATCCCCGGATCAGCTGTAATTATCCCCAGATCAGCTGTAATTATCCCCAGATCAGCTGTCATTATCCCCGGATCAGCTGTCAATTATCCCAGATCAGCTGTAATTATCCCAGATCAGCTGTAATTATCCCCAGATCAGCTGTCATTATCCCCAGATCAGCTGTAATTATCCCAGATCAGCTGTCATTATCCCCAGATCAGCTGTAATTATCCCAGATCAGCTGTCATTATCCCCAGATCAGCTGTCATTATCCCCAGATCAGCTGTCACAATCCCCAGATCAGCTCTGCAGTAGCTCACCACATGGCCCAATGGTGACGGGCTCTTCCATCCTGTCCTCGTCCTCTGCTGGGATGGATATGGGCAGGAGTAGGACCACACCCAGGCTGGTCCCCACCCACAAGCAGGCAGAGGGCAGAGGGTCTCCTTTACGGCCGTAGGACTCTCCGAACTGCAGGGTGGTCACCGCCTCCTTGGTGTCACGGTCGATGCTGGACACACTGGAGCTCCGCGAGCGGCTGAACGAATTCTCTCTGCTTTCTGCTGCGAGATTGGGATGAGAAGAGGAGGAACAGAGGGAAGTGGAGACGCATGAGGGAGTGGAGAATAGGGGAGGGAGAGGGTAGTGGAGACGCATGAAGGAGTGGAGGGAATAGGGAGACGCATGAGAGAGTGGAGGGGGGGGAGGGAGGGTGGAGACGCATGAGGGAGTGGAGAATAGGGGAGGAGGGGGAGAGGGAGGGTAGTGGAGACGCATGAAGGAGGAGGGGGGAGGGAGGGTGGAGAATGAGGGAGGGAGAATAGGGGGGGTAAGTGGAAGTGGAGAGAATAGGGGAGGAGGGGGGAGGGAGGGAAGTGGAGACGCATGAAGGGTGAATAGTGGTGAATGGAGAATAGGGGAGGGAGAGGGGGAGTGGAGACGCATGAAGGAGAATGGAGAATAGGGAGACGAGGGTGAGAGGGGGGGAAGTGGAGACGCATGAGGGAGTGGAGAATAGGGGAGGGAGAGGGGTAGGGAGGGAGGGAGTGGAGAATAGTGGAGACGCATGAGGGAGTGGAGAATAGGGGAGGGAGAGGGGGAAGTGGAGACGCATGAGGGAGTGGAGAAGAGGGTAGGGAGACGGAAGGGGGAGGGGGAGGGGGGAAGTGGAGACGCATGAGGGAGTGGAGAATGGAGACGCATGAAGGAGTGGAGAATAGACGGAGGGAGAGAATAGGGGGGGGGGAAGTGGAGACGCATGAAGAGAGTGGAGAATAGGGGAAGGGAGGGGGGGGGAGGGAGGGTAGTGGAGACGCATGAAGGAGAATAGGGAGGGAGAGGGGGAAGTGGAGAATAGGGAGAATAGGGGAGGGGGGGAGGGTAGTGGAGACGCATGAGGGAGTGGAGAATAGGGGAGGGAGAGGGGGAAGTGGAGACGCATGAGGGAGTGGAGAATAGGGGAAGAGGGGGGGAGGGAGGGTAGTGGAGACGCATGAGGGAGTGGAGAATAGGGGAGGGAGAGGGGTAAGTGGAGACGCATGAAGGAGGGGAGAATAGGGGAGGAGGGGGGGAGGGAGGGTAGTGGAGACGCATGAGGGAGTGGAGAATAGGGGAGGGAGGGGGAGGGTAGTGGAGAATAGGGGAGGGAGGGGGGGAGGGGAATAGGGGAGGGAGAGGGGGAGGGGAATAGGGGAGGGAGGGATGTACAGAGGGAATAGGAAGAAAGCGAGGGAGAGATGGACGAAGGAGAGATGGTTGTGATGAAGGTGTAGAGGGATGGACAGACGGGGGAGAAAAAAAAGAGGAAAGAAGAGAGTAGAATCAAGTAGAATGAGAGGAGAAATGATTACAGTGAGAATGGATAATGTCTGTTCAGACAGAGAGACTGACAGAGACACGACGACGTTCAAAGCTGAAACATAAAGACGAAGACAAGTGACACCATGTCAGACGCTGCTGGACCGGCGTCCACAAACACACACACGCGCACACACACGCACGTGCACACACACCAAACTTATACCACAGCTGTGACGCATAGTTACGGTTGATGGTGACAAAAAAGACAAGACGCACAGCTCTAGGACGCAATTTCGGACTTCCACAATTTCCCTTTTTATGTCCTCTAACTCGCTGCAAGTTCAAGAAATACCTCCACCAAAACAAAGACACACTTACACACAGAGGCACTCACACACAGAGATACTCACACACAGAGATACTCACACACAGAGACACTCACACACAGAGACACTCACACACAGTGACACTCACACTCACACATAGTGTCGACCTCTTGACTCTCAGGTATTCCATTATATATTTATACATTTTTCTTCTTGCTTCTACCAGACTTTTCTTTTTATTATTTATTTTATTGACCAAGAAGGATTCATGCACTGCATTATTTACAATCTGACTAGGTACTGGCTCCGAGGCTGAAAGAAAATATCTTCCTGTGTCATCGGCAATATACTGTAATTTAACAACAGCTAAGTATTTGGCCATTGTCCAACATTAACTAATAAAACAAGCTAATTGAGCAAATACATTAGCATGTCGGCACTTTGCCGTAATATCTGTCAGCAAGAAACTCCTAAATGTATCCGAAAGCACTGAGACCGGTAACGCAGGTTTAAAAATCGCGTCCGTTATACATTTCCCCGTGTCTTCCTGAATCGTCAGGGCAACGGACAGACGCGTGGGACAGACAGCGGAAACGCCACACGGAACAAAGGACACAGTTGTCTCTCGGACACAAACATCCCAAGAAGCCGCAGACAGATTGACCGTAGACAGATGAACACCTCACTGACCCCAGGACTGTGCGAACATCTTTAGACGTGGAGCGGGACAGACGACAGACGACTAACGGGGGTGTGGGGGACAGTGAGAGGCCCGTTTCGGCGGTACCTCCTTACCTCTCTCGCTCCAGTTGTAGGGCGCGGCGGTGGGGTGTTCGTCGTGGGAGTACATACTGACCCCATGCAACTGCTGAAGCATTGCTCTCCTGGACGCGTACCCACCTACTGCCAGTACAACACGACCCACATCCGAACCCAACAGCGCCAGGGGAGCGGCCCCGTGGCCCCGACAAACAGGACAGACACACACGGCAGAACCACGAGATGGACAGAGGAGAGAGAAAACACATCTCAGCTGGGACGACCACGGTTATGCAGAGTGAAAGGGCAAGCAGAACGGCGCCCCCACCTGGGTGAAAAACATTACTGCCTGCCCCCCTCCCTCTACGCCGTGGCTGCCGTTATCCCGGGCTGTGTCTAGTGGCAGCTCATGTTGCTGCAGTGGCGTGTGTCTGTGGCGTGTATCCGTGGCGTGTATCCGTGGCGTGTATCCGAAGCGTGTATTCGTAGCGTGTATCCGTGGCGTGTATCCGTAGCATGTATCCGTAGCGTGTATTCGTAGCGTGTATCACCGGGGTGTGTTTATAGATGGCAGAGCCTGCGGGATGTGAGCTAATGACAGCTAATGACGCACAGTGGCACTCTGACACGACATAGGAACCCAGATGAGGCGGAACAAAGATTCTGCAGGAGTTGAAAGGAGATGGGGACCTCATCCCTCACATGCACACAGAACCTCATCCCTCACATGCACACAGAACCTCATCCCTCACATGCACACAGAACCTCATCCCTCACATGCACGCAGAACCGCATCCCTCACATGCACGCAGAACCTCATCCCTCACATGCACAGAGAACCTTATCCCTCACATGACCACAGAACCTCATCCCTCACATGCACGCAGAACCCCATCCCTCACATGCGCTTTTTTATTAAAATCAGAAGACCATCGAGCAGAATTGTGCGCATGAACTCCATTTCTCACTTAAAAATTCACCTCTGTCTCCTACACACCTGGCCGACAAACCTCCCACACACCTGGCTGTCAAACCCTTCACAAAAACAACAAGTTGGCTCATTTATAAAAAAAAATGTTAGAACAATCTGGCTAAATAAAACAGGAAGACTATTCGGAATACCACGTGCAGAGTGCTGTCCGTTTAATTCCTCTGTCTGTGTCAACAGAACGGCCATTTCTGTGTCAGCATCTAAACACGTTCCGAGTGGGTGACTGTTTCTGGTTGCTATAACCGCCTATCATGTCACATCGGATTAATATTTAACTCTCTGCTAGACAGGGTTTAAGCTGTGCCTGTCCTTGCCCTGTCCCTGGTGTGTGTGTGTGTCGCCTGCTGGTGTGTCGCATTGTCAGGTGTGTGTGTATGTGTGTGTGTGTGTGTGTGTGTCAGGTCGCCTCATTAGAGGAACTCCACTCTTCGCGGATCTTTTTGACCTTTTGTTGTTCCCATGAGCCCCCGCTGCTACCTCGCCGTGGCAACGGCAGACTGCCCCTAAATGACAGAATCCCTTACTCAGGTGGTGTTTATATTAGGGTCCTGGAAAAACCACTGGGAACGGGACGACGATCAAAATGGGGTGTGTAGTCAATGGAAACAGTGTACGTGCAAATCCTTCTCCAAGTCCAGAGCGTAGGCATTCAGGCCTACATTTGACTGATCTCGGCTTTGGTGAGTCACAACACTTTTAATGACAGTACCCACGCAAATAGCTTTGGGAGGAAATGTTCATACTGACTTTATTATCATTGGCATCCGGGCGAATCTTAATATCTGAGGTCGCGAATACAAAGAGCCTGCCTGCTGATCGTTCACCAACTATTCATCTGTGTCCTGCTGTCATTCATTTGCCCCTGATGACCAGAAGCGCAGTCTCTGATGGAAAGCTACATGAAGGAAACAGCCTGTTACTCTTGGCTAAAGAGCATTTGTACTGACTTCTACTTCGACGCTCCTGGAACGAATGCGAGATAGCAAATTCCTAGCATGTTAGCATTCTTAGCATTAATAGCGTAATTTAGCTGGTAATGAAGCAGCGTACGCTAACAGTGGCGTCCATTAGGAGATGGAACACATTCTGATGAACACATTCTGATGAACACATTCTGATGAACACATTCTGATGAACACATTCTGATGAAAACATTCTGATGAAAACATTCTGATGAACACATTCTGATGAACACATTCTGATGAACACATTCTGATGAACACATTCTGATTAACACATTCTGATTAACACATTCTGATTAAAACATTCTGATGAAAACATTCTGATGAAAACATTCTGATGAAAACATTCTGATGAAAACATTCTGATGAACACATTCTGATGAACACATTCTGATGAAAACATTCTGATGAACACATTCTGATGAACACATTCTGATGAAAACATTCTGATGAAAACAGCGGAGACTCACAGAACCGCATGCGTTCCCCGCTGCGCGGCTAGCACCTTATAATGGATGACTTGTTCAGGGGTGGAAAGGCCACTACGACATCAGTGTTAATATGGAAAAAAGTGTTTGGTAAAAAGGACAAAAAAGCAAGAAAAACCGCCTAGAGATGTCTACGACGGAAAGAGTGTTATTTTTCCTCACAGTTCATTTATATCTTGAATGTCCGTGCCATGGTCGAAGCAGCTGTCTACTCAGTCAAGGCTGTCCACTCAGTCATGCCCGTTGGTTAATCAAACAAATGTCCGCTAGCCTGTGGCTGATCCTAGATGCAGGAGTTTCTGGGAACTCTCCCGGACATCCCGCCTGGTTCACCATCTGGTTGGTCTGAAGCTCCAGATCTGAAACTCTAGCAGCTCTAGAGCTCTCTGACACCAGGGCGGACAGCTAGACATATGACACTTTGGATGCTGACATTGTCCTCGCTGTGCAGCGAAGAGATTAGCTGTCTGTCGTCAGTCATTTGATTGGAAAAGTGTGGAAAATGGAGGAGGGGACTGGCCAAGTTGCAGTAGTGACGAATGGGAGAGTAAAAGATTTTGCTAGTCTACAAACGTAATTGTGTGATTTGACGGTAAGAAATGTGTCTGGGCTACGGCAGTAGAAGTTTGAAATGGACTGGGCTTGAACAATTTGAGTATTAAATGTACAGGAAGATATTTGATTTGGAAGTGATAGGATACATTAGACAGGAAGTAATTTCACTGTAAAGTGATAGTGTCAATTGGAAGTAATTTTAATTATGCGTGTTCTGACCAGAAAGCAGCTCACACACCATCAGATTAATACCAGGCTAACAGTGGGTTACTATCAGTTAGTTACTATCAGTGGGTTACTATGGTTACTATCAGTGGGTTACTATGGTTACTATCAGTGGGTTACTATGGTTACTATCAGTGGGTTACTATCAGTGGGTTACTATGGTTACTATCAGTGGGTTACTATGGTTACTATCAGTGGGTTACTATGGTTACTATCAGTGGGTTACTATCAGTGGGTTACTATGGTTACTATCAGTGGGTTACTATGGTTACTATCAGTGGGTTACTATGGTTACTATCAGTGGGTTACTATCAGTGGGTTACTATGGTTACTATCAGTGGGTTACTATGGTAACTATCAGTGGGTTACTATGGTTACTATCAGTGGGTTACTATGGTTACTATCAGTGGGTTACTATCAGTGGGTTACTATCAGTGGGTTACTATGGTTACTATCAGTGGGTTACTATGGTTACTATCAGTGGGTTACTATGGTTACTATCAGTGGGTTACTATGGTTACTATCAGTGGGTTACTATGGTTACTATCAGTTAGTTACAATCAGTGGGTTACTATCAGTGGGTTACTATGGTTACTATCAGTGGGTTACTATGGTTACTATCAGTGGGTTACTATGGTTACTATCAGTGGGTTACTGTGGTTACTATCAGTTAGTTACAATCAGTGGGTTACTATCAGTGGGTTACTATGGTTACTATCAGTGGGTTACTATGGTTACTATCAGTGGGTTACTATGGTTACTATCAGTGGGTTACTAGGGTTACTATCAGTGGGTTACTAGGGTTACTATCAGTGGGTTACTATCAGTGGGTTACTATGGTTACTATCAGTGGGTTACTATGGTTACTATCAGTGGGTTACTATGGTTACTATCAGTGGGTTACTATGGTTACTATCAGTGGGTTACTATGGTTACTATCAGTGGGTTACTATGGTTACTATCAGTGGGTTACTATGGTTACTATCAGTGGGTTACTATCAGTGGGTTACTATGGTTACTATCAGTGGGTTACTATGGTTACTATCAGTGGGTTACTATGGTTACTATCAGTGGGTTACTATCAGTGGGTTACTATGGTTACTGTGGTTACTATCATTTCTGAGACACACATCATATAACAACATTTCGACAGGCTACTTGTAAAACCAAGTGGTGCATGAAACAGAAAATTTGTCACATTACTTAAACGCTTAGACATCATTACTCAGAACGATGTTCGGTGTTTAGCGCGATTTGCCAATCTTTCAACAAGGCTTGTCCAGTAGGCTAATGATAAAGTGCCGGCGAATAAATCTCGATCTAATCCCCGGAAAAGAGGTCCGTGTTCTATAAAACCACTCAACGCATCTCTACACAGTCTATCTCTATGCGACAGCCCAGCAGCTCCTCTCTAAGTGCATCATGGGCCGCCGGTTTGCTAAGCTTAACGTGGCCCTCGCCGACACACACAGGCCGACCCAAATTCTCCCCGGCGGAACATTACCTTTGTGGATGTTACTTCCCGTTTAGGGTAATAGTTTGAGTCATCCACTCCAGCTCAACACTCTGGAAACATGTCACCGTAATGCTAAACACTTAGAGAAGATGACTCTCTACCCATTTGAAAACGGCCCTCTTAGAGAACGTTAACACGCTGTCTTTGACCGCAGGATCCCCAACGACAACCCACATCCAGCGCTAGTTTGCTCTCAGCGGGTGAACACAGTAGGGGATGTGTGGCCATTTGGGACACACAAGGTAAGATGTCGGGATGGACAGTGTTTGGTTTTGTCCCCGCTACGGCACTCTGACCGATGACGGGGAGAGCCGAGGTGATTGCCTGTAATGATGATGCCAACCCTGAGAGGGGCCATTTTCCGTCCCGGACGTTTCGCGGGGAGGAGGGAAACGTTTACGCTGGACAGCAGACAGAGCCGAGTGGACGCGAGGCGGCACTTGACAGTTTGTCACAGGAGAGCTTATCTTTGAGGTGACAGTGTTTTTTCACCCGACCGATCGCTTCTAGGTGCGCACGAGCCCCGACGAACAAACGCCTAACCACACGGGGTGGGTGGCTGGGTTAAGAGACTGTCATAGTGGTAGAAACGTCTGAAGGAGTAGAGCTGTCAGACAGAGCAGCTTCAGAGATGATACACACCTGCTGGCACTATAGGGACAGAGGCTTAGGTTAGGACACACACACCGACACACACGCACACACACACGCACATACACACGCACACGCACGCACACACACACACACACACAGACAGACACACACACCGTCAAACAAACCGACACAGTTGTTTGTTTTTCCTGAAAGGGGACTGGGGCATAACACAATACAAGCTAACCCTAACCTTAACCTCAATAGTGTAAATCTTTATGTCTAAATCTAAATAAAAAAAATATAAAATAATATAATATACAATAAATGTCTATAAACATAAAACCATCTGGTCATGCCGAAAACTAGACATAACCCTGACCTAGCTAATTATAAACTCAAAAACCTTTTTATGCCTAAACATAACCTGGCCCTGTCACGCTTAACCCTAAACCTAACCTGTGATGCTAAACCTAAACATAACCTGGCCCTGGCACGCTTAATGCTAAACCTAACCTGTGATGGCTAAACCTAAACATAACCTGGCCCTGGCACGCTTAATGCTAAACCTAACCTGTGATGGCTAAACCTAAACATAACCTGGCCCTGGCAGGCTTAACCCTAAACCTAACCTGTGATGGCTAAACCTAAACATAACCTGGCCCTGGCACGCGTAACCCTGAACCTAACCTGTGATGGCTGAACCCAAACGGGACCCAAACCCTGAGCCCAATTGCCCTGTTGTGCTACAGTAAAACTAAGCCCAGTTACACTTCAGCAAAGGCAGACAATCATTAATAAAGCAACCAGATTCCCCTTTGTACCCCCCGGCCAACCAGATGACGACGGGTGCATGCACTTAGAAGGGGGGGATGGGGTGATGAGGGGGTTAAGAGGGAGGGGTCAAGCACACACCTTCCGTGTGGGAGGAAACAGGCAAGGAGATCTCCATGCATGCGGCAGACTGGGCCTTTCTGAAGGGCGGTCGGCCGGGCCCTCTCCGGGTGTGCCGCGGGCCCTCAGGAACGCCGGGGACGCGTGGCTTCCCCATGGAGCAGGGTTGGGAGGTGGGGCTAGTGCAATGTCCGTTTACATGATCTGCAACAACGGCATAATGTTAGGAGACAACGTAAAGACCAAGAGGAGGAAACAGACATGACGGCTGAGAGAGAGAGAGAGAGAGAGAGAGAGGGAGAGAGAGAGAAAACTAGAGATGGAGAGAGATAAAGAAAGCCACAAAAAGAGCATTAAGAAATGAACAAGTGAAAGTAAGAGAGACGGTGACAGAGTGGATAGTGCGAGATGAGAACCAGAGAGCGGAACGCAGTCACAGACGACGGCAAACCACACGTGCCTCTGGATCAGAATGACCAGAACTAGTATCGATTCAAATGAACGAGAATATGGCAGATGACGGTGGAACACATTTGGTCAAACCAGGCATTGAACGGGGTTCAGAGACGTTCATCCTCACAGTGTGGTCGCATGATGGTCCACAAGGTGCCCATTATTGTTTATTTTGGACGAGCCGCGGCAGCTCAGGTACTCGGGTGCTCGGCATGGCGTGAGTGAGGGGCGGACGAGCCTATCCAAAATGCATGTGACCAGGGTACGTTGGACGGATCACGGAGTGAACTCACGTTTGGTCCACAGTTGGTTGATGCTGGCATACTGTGCAGGTCCATTATACACAGTACTGTAGGGCACGCCGTCTCCATGACAACGTGACTACATATCTAGTACCAGCACGGCTGTGTATATCAAAACACCACCAATATGCTATTGTGTGTGTGTGTGTGTGTTGGGTATCCATGTGTGTGTGTGTGTGTGTTTATGCAAGCGTGTGTGTACCCTTTTTGCGCCCGTGCTCTGCAATGGTATTTTGAGCCAAATGCATTATGCTAATGAGATGCAGTAAAACAACAAACATTGATTATCTGGGCTCGGCTACTGTTCCTGTTACTCTGCTCGTCAGCTTGCAGTTTTGTCAGGCGAATAGTAAAGCTTGGGCGCCGCCCAGAGACATGCTAATTAGGCAGCCGATGGCGTTGGCGTGAACGCCAGGCATTTGCCACTTTCATGTCTCGACTGTCAAGTAAACAACACTTTGACTCCTTGTTGACTGACAGCTTCGACTGAGGCCGCGCTACAGCTCAAAGCGCCATGCATTCGGTCTGACAGGGAAGCCTTCTTAGTTGAGGGCCGTAGTCATGAAGCGAGCAGGTCCGAGCCTGTTCTGCCATTCTCCTGCTGACTTCTTCTACAGTGGAGCGCGGGCGAGAGTACAACATGCCTCTGGGAACAGGTGACCTGGTGTGGCTTGCGTTAAAAGGAAAGCCTGACACTGGGTCGCCCTCACACCGGTCGGTCAACAGTCGTCTCCTGCACGTGGCATTAAGCCAAACCAGCTATAATAGAAGACGACATCCGATGGGGGTTCACCTGCTTGACTTTAAGAACGGGAATTAGGGCCACAGGGTTTCAAAAAAAATACGGAAAACTCCTTCTGTGACCCAGCAGGCTACGTTGGCCCTGCGTTAACGGAAAATACCCGGCGCCGTTGTCTGTTTGACGACAGTGATCTAAGCCAGCGCAAACGCCTTCGCTCCAAAACTCATTTTTCGGTCTACCGGTGCCAATCACGTGAGGATGAAAGCGTCTCTGTGTGGTTCCCAGTCCGGTGCTCCTCCAGCCCACGTTCACAGCAGGCTGTACCGGGGCAATATGCAGCGGGGAAACCAGGGATTACTGCCGTGCCGTACGCACGCCGATCCATTGTGTGTCTGGCAAACGGTTATTCACCACGGTCAAATGTGCCAATTAACCAACAGATGTTGCCCGGATACAGTCTGAAGGAAACTGGTCGACATCACCAAAAATGTCACTGAACCCCACACGTTTTCACGTATGCTTTCTCTCCATCTCTCACACACACACGCGCAGACACACACACACACACGCACACACACACGCACACAAGCGTGCACACAAACCTGCACTCATACATGCTGAAGCTAATGAACTGGAATGACACAGTCCCACTTCATAGCAGCTGGGTCTTCTACTAATGATAGACAGCTGCTATATATGATATTACAACTAATTACATGCATTACTATGTAGAAATACCAAACGGACTGTGAACACACTTGACAAAAAAGCTTTTCCCACTGCATTAACCAACAACTTAATACTACCTTTGAATTAGCTACCAATTACAAGTCAACATTAATAAAAGGGCTCTGCATATGTGTTCAGTTTGATTTCCTGATTTAAATGACTGCCTGTTTACTGTCATACTCCAAAAACAATTAACCTTAAAACCTGTTGAGGAAAACAGTTAGTGTCATAACAGATGATGGCATACTCATGTTAATGAAAGTAGTGAGACAGGGCTGAAGTATATGGGAGAGATGGACAGACAGACAGAGACAGAGACAGACAGACAGACAGAGAGAGAGAGAGAGAGAGAGAGAGAGAGAAACAGACAGACAGAGAGAGAAAGAGAGACAGACATAGAAAGTGATAGACAGACAGACAGAGAGAAACGGACAGACAGAGAGACATACACTGACAGACAGAGACAGACATAGAGACAGACAGACAGAGAAACAGACAGAGGCAGACAGACAGAGAGGCAGTGACAGACAGACAGAGACAGACAGGCAGAGAGAGAGACAGAGACAGACAGAAAAAGTAAGAGAGAGACAGACAAACAGACAGAAAGACAGACAGAGAGGCAGAGACAGACAGACAGACAGACAGATGGAGGCAGACAGACAGAGAGGCAGAGACAGACAGACAGACAGACAGACAGACAGACAGAGAGACAGACAGAGGACATGTGATGTAAATAGGTGAAAGGGTTAATGTGTGACAGAGATATCTCTCTAAAGGAAAGCAGGACGGTCCAATCCCAACTGTTTCTCCAATGTTGTCCTTGGATCCAGACAAACGTCTCTCATGTTTTTCTTTAATCATAACCTTTCATACCATGATTATATTAGCCAAAGGTCTGGGGTGGCTTGACTAATTGAATTAGGTGTGGCAGTTTATTTTAGAAATAGAGGTGAAAGACGAAAAATCTAGTGGGGCCTGAGTAAATGTTTGGATTGGGTAACCCTGGAGTAAGCCCAGAGTGACAGATGGAAATTATTCAATCACGATGGAGCAAGGCTGATATAAGTTAGAGAATGGTCCAATCACAGTACAGAGCAAAGCTGTGTGGAGATAGAAAATGGTCCAATTACAATAGTGCAAAGCTGTATAGAGAAAGAGAATGGTCCAATCACAGTACAGAGCCAGGCTGTGTAGAGTAAAAGAATGGTCCAATCGCGATGGAGCGAAAGTACGTTTAGAAATGCATCTCCCAATCTGATATGGGCGTGAGGTAAGGAACCACCTTTGAAAACACTTGCAAAATGTACAATTAACAAAAGGCTTTTGAAGGGTAAAAACAAATAAGTTAAGGTCAACGAGGAAGAAGAAAACAGGCCAACGGGTCTCAGAAGGAAGAAGAGGAGTGAGTGAAAATACTACTGACTGCGTGAAAAGAGAGCTACGGAAATTAAATGTCGTAAATAAAATCTGCGAATGACAGGACAAAATAGTAAGTAAAGTTATCAAATGAAAGAGGGTAACACTGCTGGCTTTCGCCTACCGTACCAAGATCAGGCTTAAGATCTGTTGGCAGACTTAACTTTCTGCCGGGTCCCTTTACTGAAACAAAAGAAATAGGAAAGAAAGGAGCAGTTAATCTTTTCGAAACTAGAATGAAATTTAACTTGTAGGCTTAACGATGCAGAAACAAAAATTCAAACAAACCAATAAAGTTGGATAAAAAACAAAACAAGAAACAAAGCGACAAAATTCTGAACGTGCAAAAGTGTGCAGTTGTTGCACAGGGCAGGCAGATGCAGAGGCATTTCCCATCATGCACCATGGTTTTCCCAGAGGCCAGTGCTCCCAGTTAAAAACGGATGAACTAGTTTCTCAAGTCTCCCAAGCTTCAGGCAGTCAATACTAACAGATTTACATAACTATGTGGTTAGTTTATTTTAATAATTGTGTTTAATGCTACCAGGGTTTGTTTGCTGCCAGGGCATTAGAAACAAATAAAAACAAATAAAATGGGGAACTCACTCAATATGAGCAAAACAAATAAACAAAGAAAAAAAAAAGTTCAACATTTTGCAAGCATTTTGCAGCAGATACGTAACTGCAAAGGGTTCATGTTGAGAGAGATGGCCGATTGTATTGTTTCAACTGATGACTTCACTCTAAGAACACTGATTTTGATTGGTCGGTTTGAAAATATGCCATAAGTATTCTTTGAAAAGATTCCATAACCTCATTCTAAGAACACTGGTTTGATTGGTTGGTTGAGTATTGTTTCGATCGATTCCAAAACCTCACTCTAAGAACACTGTTTTTGATTGGTTGGTTAATGAATCTAGTGATCCAGGTGCCTGGGATGTGTTAAAGAATCCACACTGTTTGCTCATCTTTGTCAAGTAATGTTGGAGGCAGCAAAGTTGGTTCAAATTATGGCTGTTTGACCGTAAGTGCCATCCAGAGCAATTTAACGTTTAAAGGTAGAAGACGTGTTTGGGCCCAAAAGTAACATTCGTTTTCACAAATACGAGTCAAAACTTTGAATTGGGGTAAAGTGGTGTTGCTGAGGCAGTATTTTATGGTCAATTACCCTGCTGGAACACAGGTGTGTGTGTGTTCGTGTGCACATGCTAACTGTGACCAGATGTTCCAGTCATGATGCGTATCAGCAAAATTGTGAGAGTGAGGAGAAAAATGAGATGGCAGCACTCCTTATCCAATAGCAATGTAATTTACAGGTGGATTCCTTCACTCCAATAAACATTTGCTTATAGGATTCTGGTTGGAACTAATTTGTTTGGGGTAAATGGATGTTTGAATGTTTTAACACTGTGTAGACATTTACATAGTTTTTGAAAACGTTTTACGCTGTTTTCGCCCAGTGATCCAACGCATGGTAAAGTACCTACTTATCCACAGCTACCTCCAGCTAACTCGAGACAGTCAAAATACATATATTGTAGCCAAATCCCTTATTTTCTTATCACGTTTCTCGGAAATCAGGACAGGAAACCTTGTGCGCCTGAAGGAATGCATTCTCTGGCTTTTTCCAACGCATTTCACAGGACAACAAGCCAGCAGCACATGGAGTCGCTAGGGTGCGCCAGGACCCTAACTTAGACAGCTGAGTTCTAGCCAATCACATCGCCCCTCTGTGGACACATTTGAACCCAATACTTGCAGTGGCATTCTGGGATGCCCTGAATTTTACGTTCAGGGGTTAGAGTGGGATTCGGAAAGTTGTGGAGCAACACTTTCTACTTTCCATTTGTATCGATAATGTGCAACTGATGGCTGGTGGAGGTATTTCAGATCAGCTCCCAATAGGTGTGTCATTTAGACCACACTCCTGTCCAATTTTATCCCTGATTATGTTACACTTCATACACCTGTTGAATATAACATAGTGATATTCAGAACTAATTACATATTTTAAGTTAGTAATATATTGTGATATATATATATATATATATAGTATAGGTTTTGGATTGTACTTTTTTTACAATGGATACAGGTTCATGGAAGTATTATACGTTGTTATTATGTTATAGATGGGTGGGTGTGATATTATACGTTGTTATTATGTTATAGATGGGTTGGTGTGATATTATACGTTGTTATTATGTTATAGATGGGTTGGTGTGATATTATTGTTATTATGTTATAGATGGGTCGTTGTTATTATGTTATAGATGGGTTGGTGTGATATTAGATGTTGTTATTATGTTATAAATGGGTTATAAATGGGTCGGTGTGATATTATACGTTGTTATTATGTTATAGATGGGTTGGTGTGAATATTATATGTGGTTATTATGTTATAGATGGGTTGGTGTGATATTAGATGTTGTTATTATGTTATAGATGGGTTGGTGTGATATTATACGTTGTTATTATGTTATAGATGGGTTGGTGTGAATATTATATGTGGTTATTATGTTATAGATGGGTTGGTGTGATATTAGATGTTGTTATTATGTTATAGATGGGTTGGTGTGATATTATACGTTGTTATTATGTTATAGATGGGTTGGTGTGAATATTATATGTTGTTATTATGTTATAGATGGGTTGGTGTGAATATTATATGTGGTTATTATGTTATAGATGGGTTGGTGTGAATATTATATGTGGTTATTATGTTATAGATGGGTTGGTGTGATATTAGATGTTGTTATTATGTTATAAATGGGTCGGTGTGAATACTATATGTGGTTATTAGGTTATAGATGGGTTGGTGTGATATTAGATGTTGTTATTATGTTATAGATGGGTTGGTGTGAATATTATATGTGGTTATTCTGTTATAGATGGGTTGGTGTGTGAATATGTTTAAGACACATGGGTGGTGGAATATTTGACGTGGTGGGTTGATGGGTAAAGATGTGTTTCAGTTATTACCGTGCAGATGGATATGTCACACATACATTGGTTGGTGATTATTAGTTGGCATGTTGGGATGAACATTGGACCTTGTTAATATTAAGTCAGGTGTGGATGGTGGATGAGAATCACAAAACAGGCAGCCAGTGTAACAGACGAACAAAAAGGACCATCCCACACACAACATCATGTGAGTGGCTTTCATAAAGAGAACAGGACAACAACATGACAACAACACAACAAGGTGTGGCTGTCATTTAGAAAAACATGACAACATCAAAACAACAACTAACAACAACAAACACACAACAGCAATAACAAACAAAACAGACACGACGGCCGGATGTCACGGAGGAGCAAACGAGTTACCGTGACGACCTCAGCACCTCAGCAAGGCCGATAATGGATGAACGGCCCCAGGACAAGAACAGACCCAGCACGGTACAGACATCGCCCCCTACAGCCGGGGCTGAGACAACGACGGATAACAAAGTCTTCACAGATGCATCAATCACGATGCGAAAGTCGGAACTGAAAAAGCCGGGACCTCACCCCATATGCTAGCATGCAAAGCCCCCCCACATACCCCACACACACACATCAAACCCTCCCCTCCCTTCATAAATCCCACCTTCACACCTCCACTGGACCCCCCCACACCCCCCCAGCGGTAGGACGGGACAGGGACGGATTTCCCAGAGACCTTCCTCTTACCATTGTCCAGTAAGTAAAAAACCGGACTGCAGTGGGTCGCCCTCAGACTGGCCAGGGGCTCGGGCATGGAACGTGGGTCACTGTGGAGGGAGCTTGGGTAGGGAACTGGAAGAGGAAATGCCACAGAACACACACACACAATCTATGTTCAGGTGGGGAAATAACCAGACAACGACGGTAAATTGGTTCGGAGATAAGCAGGTATTTTGATAGCATCAGTCGAGAGTGAGCGAAACTAGCGTGAACACGCTAACCGCTACAACATTCAGTACAGTGCTAATGCTACTGCCCAGTGCCACGAGTCACCATCGCAAGTTACAGAACTGCCTGGTGTGCAGTAGTTTCGCAAGAAACTTGCAAACCAGCCCGTCATTAAGTGCTCGTCAAGGACTAAAATACTTTGGTTCTGGAACTCATTTTGAAGCTAATATTCTTTAAGAGGATCAAGAGCTCAAGAAAAAAAATAACCTAAGCTCTTGGCCAGGTCACATCTGTCCCAGACAGGGGGCTTTAACGTTTACCAGTCAGCTTCCTAAAAACAGACAGGAAGTTCAGTAACTCCAACTCACACGTTGCCTCTCCTCTCGTTTGAACGTATCCGTTTGGGTCAGACCCACTCTCTGACATTTCAGCTCATTAACCCAACCTCGCCACCCATCACGGCCTACATAACGAGGTCTGCATTAATATATCGGACAGAGCCAAGGGTCCCCGATGGCGTCCAGGTGACCAGAGAACTGCCAGAAAGAGACAGCAAACAAACAAACAACGACGCAGCCAAGGCAGCAAGGAAGGATGAAAAGGAAGAAACAGCTTCAAAGATAAGCAGATCCCAATCACGGGAGCGAACGGGCCAAAGAAGAAAGCAGGTTACGCCTTGGTGTGGAAAAAGGGGAGACCGACAGAGGGCAGGAATAAATAGAATCTGTTCATTTACACACCAAAGTCGAGAGAGGGGGAGAGAGGGGGAGAGAGGGGGAGAGAGGAGGAGAGAAGAGAGGGAGCTGGGTGATGCTGTATGATTCGTGCAGGGTGTTGGTTCAGCCAGCGGTCGTCATAGTGACCCTGGGGTGAAGGGAGGGTCAGTTGGAGCCATCTGCTGCCTGGGAGGTAACCACTGACAGACCACCCTGCATCACCACTGACAGACCACCCTGCATCACCATTGACAGACCACCCTGCATCACCATTGACAGACCACCCTGCATCACCACTGACAGACCACCCTGCATCACCACTGACAGACCACCCTGCATCACCACTGACAGACCACCCTGCATCACCATTGACAGACCACCCTGCATCACCATTGACAGACCACCCTGCATCACCATTGACAGACCACCCTGCATCACCACTGACAGACCACCCTGCATCACCATTGACAGACCACCCTGCATCACCATTGACAGACCACCCTGCATCACCATTGACAGACCACCCTGCATCACCATTGACAGACCACCCTGCATCACCATTGACAGACCACCCCGCATCACCATTGACAGACCACCCTGCATCACCATTGACAGACCACCCTGCATCACCATTGACAGACCACCCTGCATCACCATTGACAGACCACCCTGCATCACCATTGACAGACCACCCTGCATCACCATTGACAGACCACCCTGCATCACCATTGACAGACCACCCTGCATCACCATTGACAGACCACCCTGCATCACCATTGAACCAGCCAGGCTTTCATCTGTCCATCTCCTCATTCATATCCTTTGACTTTTGTCTTCCACCTTTCTGGTGGATTTCTATATCTGTATTTGAGTATTTAATTATACATTGCTCTTCCATAACCTCATAACCTGTCTCACACCGTCCGACTTGTCTCACACCGCCCAACCTGTCTCACACTGTCTAACCTGTCTCACACGTCTCACACTGTCTAACCTGTCTCACACTGTCTAACCTGTCTCACACTGTCTAACCTGTCTCACACTGTCTAACCTGTCTCACACGTCTCACACTGTATAACCTGTCTCACAGTGTCTAACCTGTCTCACACTCTAACCTGTCTCACACTGTCTAACCTGTCTCACACGTCTCACACTGTATAACCTGTCTCACAGTGTCTAACCTGTCTCACACTGTATAACCTGTCTCACAGTGTCTAACCTGTCTCACACTGTCTAACCTGTCTCACACGTCTCACACTGTATAACCTGTCTCACAGTGTCTAACCTGTCTCACACGTCTCACACTGTCTAACCTGTCTCACACTGTCTAACCTGTCTCACACGTCTCACACTGTATAACCTGTCTCCTGTCTCACACGTCTCACACTGTCTAACCTGTCTCACACTGTCTAACCTGTCTCACACGTCTCACACTGTATAACCTGTCTCACAGTGTCTAACCTGTCTCACACTGTATAACCTGTCTCACAGTGTCTAACCTGTCTCACACTGTCTAACCTGTCTCACACTGTCTAACCTGTCTCACACGTCTCACAACCTGTCTAACCTGTCTCACACTGTCTAACCTGTCTCACACCTCACACTGTCTAACCTGTCTCACACGTCTCACACTGTCTAACCTGTCTCACACGTCTCACACTGTCTAACCTGTCTCACACTGTCTAACCTGTCTCACACTGTCTAACCTGTCTCACACGTCTCACACTGCCCAATCTGTCTCACGCTGTCCAACCTGTCTCACACCGTCTAACCTGTCTCACACCGTATAACCTGTCTCACACGTCTCACACTGTCTAACCTGTCTCACACGTCTCACACTGTCTAACCTGTCTCACACTGTCTAACCTGTCTCACACCGTATAACCTGTCTCACACGTCTCACACTGTCTAACCTGTCTCACACGTCTCACACTGTCTAACCTGTCTCACACGTCTCACACTGTCTAACCTGTCTCACACTGTCTAACCTGTCTCACACCCTGTCTCACACGTCTCACACTGTCTAACCTGTCTCACACGTCTCACACTGTCTAACCTGTCTCACACGTCTCACACTGTCTAACCTGTCTCACACGTCTCACACTGTCTAACCTGTCTCACACGTCTCACACTGTCTAACCTGTCTCACACGTCTCACACTGTCTAACCTGTCTCACACTGTCTAATCTGTCTAACCTGTCTCACACTGTCTAACCTGTCTCACACGTCTCACACTGTCTAACCTGTCTCACACGTCTCACACTGTCTAACCTGTCTCACACTGTCTAACCTGTCTCACACGTCTCACACTGTCTAATCTGTCTCACACTGCCCAATCTGTCTCAAACTGTAGTTTTTGAATAAAGACAGCAAAGATGATGTCAGGAAAACCCCAGAGCCCTGGGCAATATCACTTCAGGGAGAGAAACGTTTCATCAGAACAGCTGGGCTTTAATCCTTTCACCCTTCCTAAAACAGCGCACAAAACGTTTCCGATATTGAGTTTATTCATTGAGAAGTGCATTATTTTTTCCCAGAGAAAGTAGATGCTGGTTAAATAGCCTGTCTGCTTGAGTGCATGCAAATGGGCCACGTCCCCGCATCTCGTTTGGTATGCCAGAGCACGCGTGTGCTACAGACAGGTATCACGTGTGGTCACACACACACACACACTCCTGGTCACACACACACACTCCCGGTCACACACACATGCACGCACACACACACATGCACGCACACACACACACACACACTCCTGGTCACACACACATGCACGCACACACACACACTCCTGGTCACACACACATGCACGCACACACACACTCCTGGTCACACACACATGCACGCACACACACACTCCTGGTCACACACACATGCACGCACACACACACACGCACACACCTAGTCACACACACATGCACACACACACCTAGTCACACACACATGCACACACACACAACCGGTCACACGCACACATGCATGGCCACAAATCTCGGCCTGCGATTTAAAACCCCAATGCAAAACCCAATTGTAGGAACATCAGAACCCTGGGAGAAGGCCATGTCCTTCCCGTTTACTGCAGGCATCTCTGAACAGGCATCTTTATATCACCACACAGCCAGACGCGACTCAGTCAAAACAAACGGCAGACACCGGCACAATAGCAGTACTTCACCCGTCTCTTTCTCCCCCCTCTCTCTCACTCTCCCCCCGTTGCTTTCTCGCCCTCTCACTCCTGCCAGACATCAGAAGCTGCAGAGTAGCGCTCCGTGTTTGCTTTTGTGGGCTTTCCGTCTCTTTCAGTGGGAGAAAATACTAATATCGAACACTCAGCCGGTCTCAGTGCTCAAACACAGCTGGTGCACTCTTAGCGGAGAGCAGGAAAAGGGCAGTGGGAGACACCTTAATTGAACTTGTTCTACCGCCCACGCAGATGCACGCACGAACGCACGCACACACACACACTGAGCAGCGTGAAAGCCAATTCTCTGATCTGAGATCAGTCTAAAGCATTTAGGCCATATTCACTAACCCACTGGCTCCCTCCTACATTTGTCAAACAGGCCTGCGGGCCGTAGCTCTCCTCTCTGTATTATGTCTAACGGTTCTTTCTTCTCACCGGTTCGGCGTCTGACAGCTTTTTCCCTGTCGCATTAACACCTGATCAGCTGTGCCAACAGGCGACCGATGACACAACGGAACACGACATAGAAGTGCTGCTCCAGACCCTCAGGGGTAACCCAGGGTTACAGCTTCCTAGCTAACGCCAAGGAGGTAGCAACGAAGCGGACACTCCGAACCCAGAGGTCACGACCCGGCTGGAACCAGCTGACCACTGGGAACTTCAGCACTGAGCTCATGTGAGGTACTCTACCTGTGAGGGAAGATCTGTTGGGATTGTGTGTGTGTGTGTCTGCGGCGTTACCTGAAGTGGGCGACTTGGTTCTCTCCATGTCAACGGACACCTGGTTGTCGGAGAGTTCCGTAAGACCTGTCGTAGCCAATCGGATTTCAGATGAAACAGGAGGAGGGAGCGGAGCAGAGAAACGTCACGTCAGTCACGGCGTTGTAAAGAAAACACGGCGACACAACACACACAGGAGTCCGCTAACATACGTCGCCAACAGATACAAAGTACAGCCGTCGACACGTTGACAGCGTCCGTCGCCACGGTGATGTAGACCACGCTGACTCTAAAACCGCGCACAAGATTCCGTACGTAAGAAGACCACGTGCCGTGCCACAGCAGAGTGGCTTCGCTGCGTCTGATTGGTTACCAGGGTGTCACTCGTTTCAGGACCCCGTTTCAGGACACCCGTTTACCTGGACTGAGATGGGCTCAGTGTGGAGGTGAGGAATAATGTCTGGGGGAGTTCAGATTCAGCTTGGTTTATCATCCGTCTGCGTGGCCGCGGACACCGTGAGACAGGACGCGACGCCGTTGCTGCTAACAGGTTAGACACGCAAATTAAACTTGACCAATTTTCGGTTTGTTTCTCCTTGTTTTTTTCCGTGTGAGTCGACCGATGACAGATTGTCTTATACAGGCGAGCTGGGAGAAGTCAAATGTGACGTATCCCAACGAAACCCGACACGTCGTTGGTCAATATGGTGATTAACGTAGCCACATACGATTATAAAGCGGGTCAAACACACGCAGCAACGGCCTTATTCAACGGACAAACACGAGTAGAAAAAGAACGGACACAGACCTCATCACAGGACCAGTCAGCTTAACAGGTTGTCTAGTGAGCGCAAAGATCTCAAGTGAAATCTGAACGTTTCTTTTCCCCGTCCAAAGTGTAAGCGAATACGTCCTGACAGTCCAGCCGTAGCAATAGACCGCTACACGAAACCACCAAATCAGTTGAACGTGATCTACGTGACTCTTATACAGAGCTGTTTCTCTGTAACATTTCATGTATTCAAAGTGCCCTGTTCTGGCTGAGTAACTTTGTTGACACTCAACTCGGGAATCCAAAGTTGAAATGAATTATTGACTTAATTAAGGAACAAAAGCCTGAACTGTTTGGATGAGGCAATTACTCAAGTTAATTGGCTGCTCTCAAACCGCAAAAGGTGGGGAAAATGGAATTTTGATTAAATGCGTCCCGCAAAAAAGAGAATAATTAAATGTAACATTTCTCAGCTATAAATAGTGCACATAAAATGTAAATCACGATGTGAATTTAACGATTGAGAGTCTCGTTGCTCGCATCTCTATGTGTCATCGCTTTACAAAATGCTCGTTGGCTTTTTGACAACTGGTCACTTCATAAACGAAACACGTTGGACCCGTAAGCAAAAGGACACACTATATTGAGATGAATGGGACACTTTGGATTTCGGATCACTTGAAAGCCGCCAATAACAACACGTCTTTAGACGATAACGAGGTCCTCGATCAGATGATGGCCGCCGCTCTGATTTTGAGAGACAGCGCAGAGCTCCGCCCCTGAGCCGGTCCTGTTTGTCCAGTCATCTCTTGAGTACGTCCCCTTGCTGCCTTCCCCCTTCCCCCCTGGCCCCTCCTTCCCTCGCGCCCTAGACACCCCCCCCACATCCCCCCTGGCTCTCCTGGCCTCCTATGGGGAGGCGCGACTTACTCTGGTAGGACGTACGGATCCTTTTCTTTGAATCTGAATAAAAGTGAGACAGGCCACGCATGCAAAAGTCTGTAGGCAGGCCCTCATGCCCACACACCAGCAGCCAATGGGAAGGGAGGGAGAGAGAAGAACACAGAGGCACCGAGTGAAAAAGAAAGTCAAGGCAAGCGGAAACCCAGTTAGTGTACCGAAGGGAGAACGGACGGAAGAAAATACACTCAGAGAAAAATAGAAACCTACTAACGTAGACCCGAATTAGGCAGAACTAACTCGGTCTGGTCGGAGTACATATGCGGAAATATTTCAGAAATGTTCCCATTGGTTGAATGTGGACGTATAACTGAGTTTCTGTTAAATGCCGCGTTTATCAGTTAACTATTGCCACATTCTATTAATGTTCGATAAAAAAACAGAGATATATTCGCATATACACAAGATATTTGGATAGGAGAACTGCTAAATAATGTTTCAGATCGACAGCAGGAACAGGTCAAAGCTAGCTATTCCTTTGGTCTTATTTGACTTTGTTCTAGAGGAGATTTCACTGAAAATGAGAGGACTGTGTGAAGCACCTTGTCATATAATGAAAGGGCTCTCACGGGCACCAAATGTAAAGACCGGTTCAAAGCGTGGCCCTCTGGTGACCTCTGCTTCTAGAAAAATCCTGAATGCCTGTTAAGATTCTTCAGGTATATCAGATGAAAAGCCTTTCTAAGACAGCGTGGAGGTTTGAAAACGCTGAAAAACCTTGTCCTTCCAGAAATAATTCAAGGGTGACTCTTATTATGTTATTCAACCTATATACTTTATTTTAACTTCGTGTTTTTCCTCCGGATAGGGAGCAAAGTGAGGTTAGTGAATGTTTGTATCTATTCATGCTTATATTTGTTCTCCAGGCACATGCACAGGTGTGTGTGTCTGTGGGTGTGTGTGTGTGTACTGCCACTAGTTCCTGTCCAAGCTGGTCTCCAATCTGATGGTCAATCGGGGGCCGAACACAGAGAGAGAACAGAGAGGACAACATGCAAATGGAACGGGGCCTGTTACATGCACATCCCAGA
The DNA here is from genome assembly GCA_029465975.1 of Dallia pectoralis. NCBI lineage: Eukaryota > Metazoa > Chordata > Actinopteri > Esociformes > Umbridae > Dallia > Dallia pectoralis. The sequence continues at coordinate 4,083,087 of CM055738.1, read as the reverse complement.
GCAGTTTGGACAGTGTGTGTGTGTGTGTGTGTGTGTGTGTGTGTGTGTGTGTGTGTGTGTGTGTGTGTGTGTGTGTGTGTGTGTGTGTGTGGAGACAAAGACGTTCGGGAGAGGACAGTGTGTACTGTATGTTTTGGATATTTATACAGTATCTATGTGTTTTAGAGAGACCAGGAAGTTTGGAAAGAGACAATGATTATTTTTGTGTTCTAGGATGTAAAGATAGAGATGTTAGGAAAATGTTTGTGTTTGAGAGAAACATAAATGTTGGGACAAAGACAGGGATGTTAAGAGAGAGATGTTAGGAAATGAGAGCATGTCTGTTTGTGTTGTAGAGAAATGGAAATGTTGATATGTAGAAGACTGAGATGTTAGGAAAGAGACAGCAAATATGTATGTGTTGTAGGGAGACGAGAATGTTAGAAAAGAGACAGCAAATACGTGTGCGTTGTAGGGAGACGAGAATGTTAGAAAAGAGACAGCAAATATGTGTGTGTTGTAGGGAGACGAGAATGTTAGAAAAGAGACAGCAAATATGTATGTATTGTAGGGAGACGAGAATGTTAGAAAAGAGACAGCAAATATGTGTGTGTTGTAGGGAGACGCGAATGTTATAAAAGAGACAGCAAATATGTATGTGTTGTAGGGAGACGCGAATGTTAGAAAAGAGACAGCAAATATGTGTGTGTTGTATGGAGACGCGAATGTTAGAAAAGAGACAGGGTTTGGTGACGTGGTGTAGAGACAGAGATGTTGAAAAAGACACAGCGTTTGTGTACGTGCTTTGCAGAGACCAAGAAGTAAGAAAAAAGACAGCATATATTTATGTGTGGTAGATGTTAGAAAAGAGACAGGTGAGGTCACGGGAGATACATGTCAGATATAAAGATAGAGAGTAAAAAAGAAATTGTGATAGAGACAAAGGGGAGATAGTTGTCAGCATTGTGTTGTGGGTGTGTGAGTGTGTAGGACTGTGTGTTAAGAACATGGTGTGTGTGTGTGTGTGTGTGTGTGTGTGTGTGTGTGTGTGTGTGTGTGTGTGTGTGTGTGTGTGTGTGTGTGTGTGTGTGTGTGTGTGTGTGTGTGTGTGTGTGGTGTGTGTGTGTGGGTGGGACGGTGTGTTAGGGACATGGTGTGTGAGTTTGTGTGTGTGTGTGTGAGTGTGTAGGAAGGTGTGTTAAGGACATGGTGTGTGTGTGTGTTTGTGTGTGTTAGGGACATGGTGTGTATGTGTGTTATGGACATGGTGTGTGTGTGTTAGGGACATGGTGTGTGTGTGTGTTAGGGACATGGTGTGTGTGTGTGTTAGGGACATGGTGTGTGTGTGTGTGTTAGGGACATGGTGTGTGTGTGTGTTAGGGACATGGTGTGTGTGTGTTAGGGACATGGTGTGTGTGTGTGTGTGTTAGGGACATGGTGTGTGTGTGTGTGTTAGGGATGGTGTGTGTGTGTGTGTGTGAGGGACATGGTGTGTGTGTGTGTTAGGGACATGGTGTGTGTGTGTGTGTGTTGGGGACATGGTGTGTGTGTGTGTTAGGGACATGGTGTGTGTGTGTGTGTGTGTGTTAGGGACATGGTGTGTGTGTGTGTGTTAGGGACATGGTGTGTGTGTGTGTTAGGGACATGGTGTGTGTGTGTGTGTGTTAGGGACATGGTGTGTGTGTGTGTTAGGGACATGGTGTGTGTGTGTGTGTTAGGGACATGGTGTGTGTGTGTGTGTGTGTGTAGGGACATGGTGTGTGTGTGTGTGTGTTAGGGACATGGTGTGTGTGTGTGTTAGGGACATGGTGTGTGTGTCTCCCTACCTGAGGTGGACTGCCTGTTCCTGCGTGGGGACCGTGTGAGGCGCTGGTAGGGGTCTGTGGCCCCGTACAGGTCCAAAGTGCTCAGACACACCAGGACGGTCTTCTGGAGGTAGTCCACTACCGCTAGACCATTACAGTTCCCAAATGCTAGGCTGACACACACATACACACACACACACATAGAGAGAGAGAGAGGTGGGACGGGGGCGAGAGAGTGAGAGCAAGCACCACTACCTAAAACCTAAACCGAACTGTAACCTGGTTGTCCAGGAAACGAACAGAGAACTGAAAACTAGAAAACTGGGAGTATTTAAACACACTTCACGAATACTTATTCATAATTATCTCAATATTGTAAAAATTAACTATATCAACTAGTATGCCCCTCCCCCCCACACCAACATGTCCGGTATTCTGAGAAGTGACCAGAATACTGATGATGCAGTATCACTTTAACATGACAGTTCACATGAATGACATTTGTCAGGATGATTTAAAAAAATACGAGTAATAATACAGTGGGTGCTTCTATATTTCACACACATCGATAATGGGCATATTAATATGCCGGTGTGAATCTGTGTGTCTGTTTTGCATATCAAACCGCCCCCTGTGAATATGGAGGACTGGATGCGTGACTGCCATCATCAACAGACACTCTGGGGCAATTATAGGCTATTTGGGGATCTGCAGTTACAACGATAGTGTGGTGTGTCCTCACTCTACTTCTGTAAATACTAATATGTTCTCAGTAGACTTAGCCGGGGGAAATGTGCCATTTATATACGCGTTCTTCAACAATCAATAGGCAATACGCAATAAGTCAGACATACATAAAACATAACGTTAAATACGAGATAATTCTACACTAACGTGAACGATCAGTAAAAAAGACACTTTTCACACATTTAAAACATTGAATAAAACTGCTTGGAGTTTAAGGCAACTTTGCAAGACATTTCATGACTGGGATGTCTTAAAGCCAGACACTGTGTTTCCTATCCTAACTACGACTCTGAGGTAGACTATAAGCGAGTCAACAAATGCAGCTTTTCCAAATTACTTTTTGAGTTAAAATAATGTGGGCGTTCCTGCAGTACAGTCTTACGCCAACGTTCAGAAAATGTCCCGCCCCTCTTGATGTCAGGGAATCCCAGACAACGGCAGGAAGTGAAAGTCAAGTTTGAGCCAGTAATAAAACCCAACGCCGCACAATAGACTCAATCCAGAGCTATCAATAGTACTAAAATCGATGACGAATCAAATGCATTACAGCTAGAACGACTTCCAATACGCCACCGGCATAGATTTCTCTACGATGACTCCAATGCAGTCGTTTAAAACAGAAAAGGACCACTTCTGAACGGAGTGAAAAAACAATAGAATGTATTACAATCGACTTCAAGTACCCGGGTTACTGGCTTGTTACGATAAATACATCGGGATGGATTTGACGAATACCGTGTGTGTGTGTGTGTGTGTGTTTGTGTGTGTCTGTGTGTGTGTGTGTGTGTGTGTGTCTGTGTGTGTGTGTGTGTCTGTGTGTGTGTGTGTGTGTCTGTGTGTGTGTGTGTGTCTGTGTGTGTGTGTGTGTGTGTCTGTGTGTGTGTGTCTGTGTGTGTGTGTGTGTGTGTGTGTGTGTGTTCGATCAGACCGTTGCCAGTGTCCGTGTCCTTCTGATCTAAACGGTCAATCCCACTGACCTCTATTACGGCTACAGTGTAACATTATGACATGTGTGTTTTCAGCCCTGGCCTGTAAGTGCCTGCAGAGGATATGGAGAAGAAACAGAAGACATGACTCCAGCCCACTTTATAATTTCAATAGCCTTTCGGGAGCGTGGCGAATGACCTTTTCCGTGCATTCCTCCAGGGCCGCGGACACTTTTATTCGAAAACGAAAGCGGCGTATTTATTGGCTTTTCAGAGCGACTCTCCTATTCAGTGCAGAAGTTTGAAATGGCCTTGAGGCTGGATATTGATTAAGTGTAACGAATGCGTCATTGAAGCCCAACCTTGTCAAAACACTGCTACATCCCCAGACAGCCAATGACAGCAAGACACCCACTTTTAATACAGTGAAAAATGTTTTTTACCACGTTCCACTGACAAAAGTTTTTTCCACTAACTGAAACCAGGCAAAACTTTATTTTTGCCTCACACTGTCTTATTTAGAAAAAATACTAGGCAATATAACCAAGAACACAATCTCAATTTCAATCAGATATTTTAACCTTGTTCAGACACAATCTGGCAACCCTTACATACCTGTGTTCTATATCTTCTGTTCAGACAAAATCTGGAGTTACACACATGCACGCCCCCTGTTTTCTGTCAGTTATCCTCTGAACATCAGTCAGTTGATTAAGTAACTGGCTAAGCAATTAGACCGTCCGAAATTAAGAGCAAGTTGTGAATTCTCGTCGCCAATGAGTTGTCCTAGTTGGCTAGACTAACCAGCTGTCTCACGATCAGTTCTGTTAGACGTCCTCTCTCGAAAGCGAGTTGCTTCTACAAACATGCGCCAGTTTTAATCACAAATGAGCACTTAGCTCATGTGTTTGCTGAGCTAGTTTTCATTTAACCGCCTCTCCCAGTGGCCAGTACAGGGCTCCTGGGGCCAACGTTCTTCATACATGTCATATTTACTGTATGTGCCAATTTAAAGTCATTTCATGAACAGACATTGCCTCAGGCTACCAGTGGCTGCATTTCTGTGAAAATAATAACAAAGAGGGTCTTCCCCAACTTGGCACCGCCCCTTTCTCTTGGGCCAATCAGGAGCCACGGTGGCTACAAAGACAGGTGGTGGATCACTCACAGGCCGTAGGCGGAGTTGATGTCCAGGCAGGTGATCTGCTGTGGTGGACACACAAGCTGCACCACCAACTCAGCCTGGTACCCTGGAGGCATCCGTAGGGGGCGACTCTTCACCCTGACGTACCGAGACAGAGGGGAAGAGAGAGAGACATGAACGTGGGAGAGACAAGAACGTGAGAGAGACATGAACGTGGGAGAGACAGGAACATGAGAGAGACAGGAACATTGGGAGAGACAGGAACGTGGGAGAGACAGGAACATGGGAAAGACGTGGACATGGGAAAGACGTGAACATGGGAGAGACGTAAACATGGGAAAGACATGAACATGGGAGAGACAGGAACATGGGAGATACAAGAACATGGGAGAGACAGGAACATGGGAGAGACGTGGACATGGGAAAACATGAACATGGGAGAGACAGGAACATGGGAGAGACAGGAACATGGGAGATACAAGTACATGGGAGATACAAGAACATGGGAGAGACAGGAACATGGGAGAGACGTGGACATGGGAAAGACATGAACATGGGAGAGACAGGAACATGGGAGATACAAGTACATGGGAGATACAAGAACATGGGAGAGACAGGAACATGGGAGAGACGTGGACATGGGAAAGACGTGGACATGGGAGAGACGTAAACATGGGAATGACATGAACATGGGAGAGACAGGAACATGGGAGATACAAGTACATGGGAGATACAAGAACATGGGAGAGACAGGAACATGGGAGAGACAGGAACATGGGAGAGACGTGGACATGGGAAAGACGTGGACATGGGAAAGACGTGAACATGGGAGAGACGTAAACATGGGAGAGACGTAAACATGGGAGAGACAGGAACATGGGAGAGACAGGAACATGGGAAAGACAAGAACATGGGAGAGACATGAACATCCGGTGAAATTCCTCTCACTCACTTGAGACAGGGCAGATTGTCCAGCGTACCACTGCCTGGACTGCCGGCCTGCAGAGGAGAGTGGGCGCTGGGGTCCGAGAAGCACGGGTTGTTCTCTGTCTCGGACGGGGAAACCGCATCGTCCGCGTCGAACTGCAGACGCACCTCTAGCGACTGTCACACGCGCAAACACATGTTAGCTTGACTGCTCGAACGAACCCAACACACGCACAAACACATGTTAGCTTGACTGCTCGAACGAACCCAACACACGCACAAACACATTTTAGCTTGACTGCTCGAACGAACCCAACACACGCGCGAACACATGTTAGCTTAACTGCTCGAACGAACCCAACACAGATACATCCTCATTCCACGTCCTCCCCTTGGGTCCACTAGACTCGCGTCCGACATTCGTCAGGACCCAGGACTCTCATTCGAGTCAACTTGTTACCGGTCTTTTTCTACGTTGACCCGGTTGTTCCGGTCGTCATGTCTACTCACCGCAATCTGCATGTTGGCGTCGTGCTTGCTGAATCGGTACAGGATGACGTGGGCAGAGATGCCCACCACGCAGAACAGCCGGCTGTGTGGGCACCAGCTGACCATCTGGACGGCATAGGGGTCCTCGTCTTGTAGGTCGGCTCCCCGGCCCTCCCCCGCCTTGGGCTTCTCGAACACCTTGGACGTCTTCAGCTTGTAAAGCATCTGGAGGGTAACTAATCAAACGATAAGACCAGGTGAATCCTCACAGTGGCGCCCCCTATCTGCTCCCTGGCGCATTATTTTGGACCACCACACGAAATTAAATAGTTTTTTCAGTTGACACATTCATGGGTTACGAGTGGTTAAATGTAATTGAGGTGCCGGGAACTTGTTGGGGAGTACGGGTGACATTCGGCGTGGGATGAGAGGACTTACTGGCAGATGCGTCCCAGAACTTTACGGTTCCGTCCGCGTGTCTGCAGAGAACAGAGAACAGGGTGACCGGCGCGCTCCAGTTACCAGTACGGTTGTGGAACCGCCACAACACAGCCATGACATTTAATCAGCGCATTACGCCACGGGCGTGGCTGAAACCGTCATTACTTCCCGTCTTTATTACTTCCTGACTCACCCGGTCACAATGATCTCTGGGTATGTCTGTGAGCCCAACGTCCAAGTGCCGCCGCTCACTGGCCACTCCTGTCGTGAATAAATGACAGTTTGATCACGTTTTGCTCAAGACCCCGGCTTCCGACCGGGGGAAGGTTCCGGATGGAGTTTGGGATAATTTAACCCCGTCTCAGCCATCTTTACTTGGGGCTACTTGTGACCTCTTTGGTACCTTTTGGCTGTAGCCAGTCTTCTTCTGCTTGGCTCCTATGGAGTAGAGGATGGGGATGATGTCAGGAGGGCATTCGGCGAAGTAGGCGGTGCAGGTGACCGGGGACTCGTGGATGTCCATGGGGTAGGGGTTCTCAAAGATGGGGAAGCTGCAAGAAAGACAGGGCTCATTTACCGTTTACCATATGATATAGGATTTATAATGTTTACCATATGATATAGGATTTATAATGTTTACCATATGATATAGGATTTATAATGTTTACCATATGATATAGGATTTATAAAGTTTACCATATGATATAGGATTTATAATGTTTACCATATGATATAGGATTTATAGTGTTTACCATATGATATAGGATATATAATGTTTACCATATGATATAGGATATATGTTTACCATATGATATAGGATATATGTTTACCATATGATATAGGATTCATAATACCGTTTACCATATGATATAGGATATATGTTTACCATATGATATAGGATATATGTTTACCATATGATATAGGATATATGTTTACCATATGATATAGATTTATAATGTTTACCATATGATATAGGATTGATAATGTTTACCATATGATATAGGATTGATAATGTTTACCATATGATATAGGATTTATAATGTTTAACATATGATATTGGATTTATAATGTTTACAATATGATATAGGATTTATAATACCGTTTACCATATGATATAGGATTTATAATGTTTACCATATGATATAGGATTTATAATGTTTAACATATGATATAGGATTTATAATGTTTACAATATGATATAGGATTTATAATGTTTACCATATGATATAGGATTTATAATAATTACAATATGATTAATTATACAGAGTTCCGCACTGCCCAGATGAAACCAATAATGGCACTGCGTTGAGTGAGAACTCAGGCTACCCTCAACAACATGAATCATATGGACTGGTTTGTGTGTGTGTGTGTTTCAGTCTGTGTGTGTGTGGGTGTTTCTGTGTGTGTGTGGGTGTGTGGGTGTTTCTGTGTGTGTGTGGGTGTTTCTATGTATGTGTTTCTGTGTGTGTGTTTCAGTTTGTGTGTGTGTGTGTGTGTGTGTGTGTGTTACTGCTTCTCGCCTCCAAACCTGGGCAGACTTGCCAATTTTATTTTCTACCTGGTAGTTTCTTGCTTCCGCTAATTGTCACAGGTCTAAATCAGTTACTGATTGTGTTGCTAGAATGACGAATCTGTGTATTAGTTTGTGTCATAAGGCCCTGGGGCTGTGAGCCTCGGCTGTACAGTGTGTTGATGCATATATGACATGCTGTTCTCTGATAATCCCAGGCCATATATCAGGCTTGTTCTAGCTGTGATGTGGTGTTATTCCTCCTGGTCATGTCCAACAGTCACTCTGGTGTCGACACCTAGACGGCTGTGAGAAAGTGAATTCATATCCAGTCACAATAGGAGGTGACAGGCTGGACCCTTCTGGACCACAGCTGAATACCTCACTGCTGTGTGTGTGTGTGTGTGTGTGTTGGCACCAGTGTGTGTGTGTGTGTGTGTGTGTGTGTGTGTGTGTGTGTGTGTGTGTGTGTGTGTGTGTGTATGTGTGTGTGAAAGACATACTTGCTCTGTGATAGATCCACCACAATGAAGTCCTTTTCTAAAAGCACAACCACAGCATAGGGATCCTGGACCTCTGTAGATACACACACACACACCACACACACACACACACACACACACACACACACACACACACACACACACACACACACACACACACACACACACACACACACACACACACACACACACATATGCACACACACATCCCCACACAAACACACACACACACACCAGAGACACAATAAATACAGTATGTAGGTTAAAATGCAATACAATTGGGTTTAATTATATGCAGAACAACAACATAATGTCAAGGGTAACAGTGTGAAGTAGAGAGTGTGTGTGTGTGTCTGAGTAGAGTGTGTGTGTGTGTGTGTGTGTGTGTCTGTGTAGAGTGAGTGTGGGTGTCTGAGTAGAGTGTGTGTGTGTGTGTGTGTCTGAGTAGAGTGTGTGTGTGTGTCTGAGTAGAGTGTGTGTGTGTGTCTGAGTAGAGTGTGTGTGTGTGTCTGAGTAGAGTGTGTGTGTGTGTGTGTGTGTCTGAGTAGTGTGTGTGTGTGTGTGTGTGTGTGTGTGTCTGTGTAGAGTGTGTGTGTGTGTGTGTGTGTGTCTGAGTAGTGTGTGTGTGGGTGTCTGAGTAGTGTGTGTGTGGGTGTCTGAGTAGAGTGTGTGTGTGTGTGTGTCTGAGTAGAGTGTGTGTGGATATCTGAGTAGTGTGTGTGAGGGTGTCTGAGTAGAGTGTGTGTGGGTGTCTGAGTAGAGTGTGTGGGGGTGTCTGAGTAGAGTGTGTGTGTGTGTGTGTGTGTGTGTCTGTGTGTGTGTGTGTGTGTCTGTGTGTGTGTGTGTGTGTGTGTGTGTGTGTGTGTGTGTGTGTGTGTGTGTGTGTGTGTAGTGTGTGTGTGTGTGTGGGAAGGAAATGAAGAAAGGAGAGGGAAGGAAATGAAGAGAGAAGAGGAGGAAACGGAGAAAGAAGAGGGAAGGAAATGAAGAAAGGAGAGAGAAGGAAATGAAGAACGAAGAGGGAAGGAAATGAAGGAAGGAGAGGAAAGGAAATGAAGAAAGAAGAGGGAAGGAAATGAAGAAAGGAGAGGGAAGGAAACGAAGAAAGAAGAGGGAAGGAAATGAAGAAAGAAGAGGGAAGGAAATGAAGAAAGGAGAGGGAAGGAAACGAAGAAAGAAGAGGGAAGGAAATGAAGAAAGAAGAGGGAAGGAAATGAAGAGAGAAGAGGGAAGGAAATGAATAAAAGAGAGGGAAGGAAACGAAGAAAGGAGAGGGAAGGAAATGAATAAAGGAGAGGGAAGGAAATGAAGAAAGGAGAGGGAAGGAAATGAATAAAGGAGAGGGAAGGAAATGAAGAAAGAAGAGGGAAGGAAACGAAGAAAGGAGAGGGAAGGAAATGAATAAAGGAGAGGGAAGGAAATGAATAAAGGAGAGGGAAGGAAATGAATAAAGGAGAGGGAAGGAAATGAATAAAGGAGAGGGAAGGAAACAAAGAAGGTAGAAGGAAGAGAATAAAGAAAGGAGAGGGAAGGAAATGAAGGAAGGAGAGGGAAGGAATTGAAGAAGGTAGAAGGACGAGAATGAAGAAAAGAGACGAAAACGAAGAAAGGAGAGGGTGAGAGAGATCAAGAGAGAAAGAAGTGTAAACAGGCAGATATAATCATTTAGTCTAACTACTAAAGTAAGTCAACCTACTGAAAAGTTTGGACACTAGTGACAAATCAGTTTACACATATTTAACAAATAACACTGAAAGATTATGCTGCAATTTTGTATTTCCTGGCAATGAATGAATATGCTTTACGTTAAAATGTGCTGAGAAATCCAGAACTTTAAATAACTAGCGTTGGCCTGTTTGACAGGAACAACATGTAGCAGTGTCTTGTAACTGCCTATTAGTCTCCTTCATCCACTGTAAAGTCCTGCCTCGACTGTGTCATGTTGATTTTCTTTTGCATGCACAGTCATCTTCAAGTCCACCCACAGCATGTTTCAACAAGACCGAGATCTGGGATTTGACTGCCGTTCCAGAACCCTGTGATTCCCGTTATTTCGAGCCATTCTGTCGAAGCTTTACAAGTCTTGGTTCATTGGTCTGAAATTCCAACAAGTAATTGACGGTTGTCTCAATGGTGGAACGTTGGCCAGGTCTTGAGGGAGCAAGGCAGCCCCGAATCATAACGGCAGGGCCTTAATGCTTCACAACTAGTATCTTCTGTTACAAGGCCGTGTTTTGTCTTCGCCAAAGACGGCGCCTGGCTTTGCAGTCAAACGACTCTTCATCTGTTCAGAGCACACTACTCCACAGTTTGGAGCAGAGGATTCTCCCCTCCTAACCTCCCTTGTAGGTCGAGTTTGCGCCGTCTCTCTCTGACAGGTGTCCCATGCACTTTGACACTGGTTGTAGCAACAGAGGTCTCTAGATCCCTTGATGTCACTCTAGGGTTCGCAAAGAATTCCCCGAGAACCTTTTGGCTAACACCGAATTTGGTGTATTTGTAAATGATCCAATTAACAACTTTTGACCACTGCCAGGCACTTCTGAGGGCTTTAGATCAGTCATTTCAGTTTGGCATGATGTGTTATCACACTTCCATGTGGTTAAGACCAAACCAGACCTCGTATCTAATCTTATTGCAAGGCTATACCCTCCCAAGATACTCTGTAGTTATTTACTAATATTAATATTTATTTTCACCGTAGAGAGAGAGAGGTAGAGAGGGAGGTAGAGAGAGAAAGGGAGGTAGCGAGAGAGAAGTAGGGAGGGAGAGTGAAAGTTGAAAGAGAGGGTTAGAGAGGAAAGACGGCAGGGAGAGGTAGAGAGGGAGGGCCAATAATTATGAGGTAGCTTGTCCTCCCTGAAAACCTACTGGTCCCCTGTCACCCCCCCCCCCAACCAACCCTCGACTCACCGTTGGAGTATGGGGTGTCACAAAGTACCAGGAACTCCACAATGGGGTGGTCCATCTCGAGGACAGTGATGGCCTTGCCGTGCATGATGGTCAAGGTCGGTCTCCGTCCGCCAGCCTTGTCATAGGACAGACCTCCCGAGAAGATGACAAAGGGCTCGCTGCTGTGGAAACAAACAGCTCATCATGTATGGCACGGTATCGCGTTCACTTGGTGCTTTATTTACAATGCCACAGCTATCTGCAAACGAGCTGCCACCAAGGCCCAAACAACATTGTAACACTGCTCGCTAGCGTCTGGAAGTACTTGGGGGAACAAAATGTTTGCCCATTTGTCAGTGGCTTTTGGAAGGCATTGCTTAGGACAGTGCTAACCCAGCTGCAGTAACAACAGGTTGTAAGGGAAACCGTGTGCAGTGCTGTGTTTGCCACTGGAAATAAAAGTTTTAAAGTTCTCCCATTGAATCGGGAAGACAGCATGTATCTCGTGCAGTAGATATTTTACTTTTAGCCACGTGACATAGAAGCACGACGTGAACAAACCATGTGATGCATTCTGGAACTTTGCGAGGAGAGTGAATGAGGCATTAGCTCCAAACCACAACCATCAGTCAATTTGGTCCGGTTCACAGTATGCTGGCAAATGTTCCTCCATGAAATCCTCCATTCACTGATTCCCAGCTGCTAATTTATTGTATTTCTCAGGTAATCCAACCAGGCTCTCAAAGTCTGGTTGTTGCCAGCCAAGCATGTGATTTCCCCCTCGGCATTGCAAAGCGTAATCACACAGAGAAACTCAACCAGCGTTGGCGTCTCTGGCTCAGTAGTCGGTTGACTCGTACGTCCCCCGCTCCTCGAAGTGGCCCCTTTTTTAATATGCATCCCCACACAACCAGAAATATGTGATCACAAGCCTCAATGGTGATTCACAAACCATTAAAGGGAAGAACGGGAAAAGATAACAAAGAACAATCATGCATTGAAAACGGACAACAAAGAACCTCAAATCAGAGACGGACTCGTGCTTCAGACGTTTCTCGCATGTCCACGTCTGGATGAATTAAAAACTTCTTCACATGTTTCTTAATTATTTTTTACCATAGCAATGGGTGACCTGAGTCAGCCAATGCTTTTGTTTCTAAAGTTGTTTAATATAGTTCCACTTTTGAAATTAGTCGCTTGAGTTAACCACCGTAACCCCGGTTCTCTGAGAGAAGGAAGTACATTACGCATATATATCTTGGCCAGGCCTCGCGCCCCGAGGAGTCAAAGCCTTTCTCCGTCCCTGGTGTATCCCATTGCGAAATAGTGAAACATACACTATGAAGTGGACAGAAGGTGCTTATAACAGTTTTCTGGTGCATATAACAGTTTTCAGAGGCGTAAGAAATGTCGCAAAGGCGTCTTCCAAACAAGGAGACGGCCTTGGACAGCAGGTGTGTGGGATCACGGGACCGGTCACAGGTACTGAAGTGCGGCCCAGTTGTCAAGGCGTGTTGCTAAAGCAGAGGTTCGGATCCGACCCGTAGCTCTGTTAGCGAATCGGTGAAATGAATAATAAATAACAAGTGAAGACTCACCTGTTCCTAGACGTCTTGTACTCCACTTTGAGTATGGGCTTGCATGACTCTTTCCTTCCATCTTTTAGTATCTTCCCTGTGGCAGACGGGTAAAGATGCAGCCGTATAATTAAGGTACACCATATTAGCGTTCGTGAATACCATCTAGGAGGCTTGATTCAAAACCGGTATGGGGACTAGATATACCTCAAACAAAGGCAGGTCCACTTCTCTCCTAAACTCCGCATTGGACACACATTATTTATTCAACTGCACTCGTAGGATAAATCGTTTTTATTTCGGAGTGCTGAGGAAGCTTGTCTATCAGCGAGATGCATCGATGGGAAAAAAGCCAAAAACTGTGGAGCTACAACACGTTCACAGCGTAGCTTAATTGCAACAAATCAGTTTGCATCTTATTTAATCAGTAGGATATATTTATTGTACAATTACAGTTTTTCTACATTCATTTTGGCTCGTTTGGCAGATGGAGAATAACTGCAGTGGATAAATCATTCAAAACATTTAAACAATTTGTTTTGAAACCTAGTTTTCGTACTTCAGAAGTGAATGAAAGCCAGAAAGTGTTCGAGCCAAGCCTGGATGGAGTTGACGTGGTTATCCTGTCAACACAACACTCATCCTTACCGAGCAGAGAGAGGCAATAAGCCCTCAGCTCACCAGAAAACCACCGCCTCAAATAGAAATAATTTACCTCAAGTACAAGAAGATCTACCACCGAATACTAACACCACTTTTATTGACACCTTTCCACCGAGCCAAAAATAGCCCCTGTCCACACGCTAACCAGCATAAGGTCAAATTGTCGTTGTTTTTCAGTTTTTATTGGGACTTTCAGTCCTCTGCGGATTAGTATAATGTGAACACACACACAGACACAGACACAGACACAGACACACACACACACACACACAGACACACACACACACACACAGACACACACACACACACAGTCATTTAACAGCGCCTTTGCCTCTCTGCTACAGCAGCATTAGTCATCCCCAGAGCGGTCCTCTCCGTGTCTCAGCTCAGACTGGAGAGCCTCCGCCAGAGGCCTCCTCCATTACAGGGGGCAATGGGGTCAACTTGGGCCACCCACACACACACACACACACACACAACACAGCCCTCCATCACGGCCCAGAGGAACCATGCGGAGACTGAGTGTCTTTGTCGCAATCAGAGCTAATCAGACGGTATTCAGCAGACACCTGAGCAGAGGAAAAAGAGACGCTCCAAAGGTCCATGATCACCTTCAAGTGATCTAAAAATGGCGTTCTATGTCTTACAAGCTATAATATTCATCTGTTGAATAGTGTCTGCGCGAGGAACACACGTGGCAATGTGTTTAGTTTGAGGAGTTTGAGGAGTGAAAGGCAGAGCGAACAGACTAGAATGCAATCAATTGTACATTAACGGGAGAGTTTATTTGCATTTTGTTTAACCGTCATCATATGTCTTTGATAAATCCGCTTCGGTTTCTCTTAAGTTTGATGTAGAGAGGGTGTGGACTAGGCAGAGAAAGATTAAGTCTAACCAAGGAGTAAAAATGATTTTCTGCAATTTAACCCAACCTTGTGTTTTGTTCATGAGTCCAATATAGTGTAGCCGTACTGTTTTACAGGTGCATTGTTTATCAGCGTTTTTGTACCTTCTTTTCCCTACATGTTTGGTCCTGTCTCATGCTGTTCAATTGTGCAAATCACCTCCACAACAACGGCAGCAGGTTGTGTGTTTATTGCAACGTATGTTGTTGTACGTGCACGGCCTAGTTTATTGTGATGTGTGTTGTTGTACGTGCACGGCCTAGTTTATTGTGATGTGTGTTGTTGTGCGTGCACGGCCTAGTTTATTGCGATGTGTGTTGTTGTACGTGCACGGCCTAGTTTATTGCGATGTGTGTTGTTGTACGTGCACGGCCTAGTTTATTGCGATGTGTGTTGTTGTGCGTGCACGGCCTAGTTTATTGCGATGTGTGTTGTACGTGCACGGCCTAGTTTATTGTGATGTGTGTTGTTGAACTTGTGCGTGAGGTGGAGCGATACCAGTTGGATCTGGTGGGACTTACCTCTACGCACAACCGTGGCTCTGGAACCTTACCCCTGGATAGGGGTTGGACTCTGTTCTTCTCTGGAGTTGCCCAGGGTGAGAGGCGGCGGGCTGGTGTGGGGATACTCACGAGCCCTCGTCTGAGCACGGCGGTGTTGGAGTTTACCCCGGTGGATGAGAGGGTTGCCTCCCTACGCCTAAGGGTGGTGGGGGGGAAAACTCTGACTGTTGTTTGTGCTTATGCACCAAACAGCAGTTCGGAGTATTCAGCCTTCTTGGAGACCCTGAAGGGAGTCCTATATAAGGCTCCAGTAGGGGACTCCATCATTCTGCTGGGAGACTTCAACGCACATGTGGGCAACGATGGAGACACCTGGAGAGGCGTGATTGGGAGGAACGGCCTCCCTGATCTAAACCCGAGCGGTCGTTTGTTATTGGACTTCTGTGCTAGTCATGGATTGTCTATAACAAACACCATGTTCGAACATAAGGAGGCGCATAAGTGTACATGGTACCAGAGCACCCTAGGCCGAAGGTCAATGATCGATTTTGTGATCGTATCGGCTGATCTAAGGCCGCATGTTTTGGACACTCGGGTGAAGAGAGGTGCAGAGCTGTCAACTGATCACCATCTGGTAGTGAGTTGGATCAGAGGGTGGGGAAAGACTTTGGACAGACCAGGTAAGCCCAAACGGGTGGTGCGGGTGAACTGGGAACGTCTGGAGGAGGCCCCTGTC
The DNA here is from genome assembly GCA_029465975.1 of Dallia pectoralis. Taxonomy (NCBI): domain Eukaryota; kingdom Metazoa; phylum Chordata; class Actinopteri; order Esociformes; family Umbridae; genus Dallia; species Dallia pectoralis. The sequence goes on along the minus strand of CM055738.1, from coordinate 4,067,340 downwards.
CGAAAGATCTTCAACTCACACCTCCGGCGGAGCTTTTCAGGCATCCCTGTGGAGGTTGGGGGCATTGAACCTGAGTGGGCAATGTTCAAAGCTTCTATTGCTGAAGCTGCGGCGGTGAGCTGTGGTCTCAAGGTCCTAGGTGCCTCAAGGGGTGGTAACCCTAGAACACCGTGGTGGACCACGGTGGTCAGGAAGCTGTCCGACTGAAGAAGGAGGCCTTCAGGGATATGCTAGCCCTGGGGACTCCGGAGGCAGTTGCAGGGTACCGACAGGCCCGAAGGGCTGCAGCCGCTGCCGTGTCAGAGGCAAAGCAGCGGGTGTGGGAGAAGTTTGGAGAAGCTATGGAGAAGGACTTTCGGTCGGCACCAAAATGCTTCTGGAAAACCGTTCGGCACCTCAGAAGGGGAAAACGGGGAACCATCCAAGCAGTGTACAGTAAGGATGGGACACTGTTGACCTCAACTGATGATGTGATCGGGCGCTGGAAAGAGCATTTTGAGGAGCTCCTGAATCCGACCTACACGCCCTCTAGTACAGAGGCAGAGCTGGAGGCTGATGGAGGGTCATCGTCAGTTTCCCTGGGGGAAGTCGCTGAGGTAGTCAAACAACTCCACAGTGGCAAAGCCCCAGGGACTGATGAGATTCGTCCAGAAATGCTAAAAGCTTTGGGTGGGGAAGGGCTGTCTTGGTTGACACGCCTCTTCAACATTGCATGGAAGTCTGGGACAGTGCCAGAGGAGTGGCAGACCGGGGTGGTGGTTCCCCTCTTTAAAAAGGGGGACAAGAGAGTGTGTGCCAATTACAGAGGTATCACACTCCTCAGCCTCCCTGGTAAAGTGTACTCCAAAGTGCTGGAAAGGAGGGTTCGGCCAATAGTCGAACCTCAGATTGAAGAGGAACAATGCGGTTTTCGTCCTGGCCGGGGAACCACGGACCAGCTCTTTACTCTCGCAAGGATCCTGGAGGGGGCCTGGGAGTATGCCCATCCAGTCTACATGTGTTTTGTGGATCTGGAGAAGGCGTATGACCGGGTACCCCGGGATCTTTTGTGGGAGGTGCTGCGGGAGTATGGGGTGAGGGGGTCTCTTCTCAGGGCCATCCAGCTCTGTACGCTCAAAGCATGAGCTGTGTCCGTGTCCTCGGCAGTAAGTCGGATTCGTTCCCGGTGGGGGTTGGCCTCCGCCAGGGCTGCGCTTTGTCACCAATCCTGTTTGTAATATTCATGGACAGGATATCAAGGCGTAGTCATGGGGGAGGGGTTCCCGTTCGGTGGGCTGATGGTCACATCACTGCTTTTTGCGGATGATGTGGTCCTGATGGCCTCATCGGTCGGTGACCTTCAGCACTCACTGGATCGGTTCGCAGCCGAGTGTGAAGCGGCTGGGATGAGGGTTAGCACCTCTAAATCTGAGGCCATGACTCTCAGCAGGAAACCGGTGGAGTGCCTACTCCGGGTAGGGAATGAGTCCTTACTCCAAGTGAAGGAGTTCAAGTACCTCGGGGTCCTGTTCGCGAGTGAGGGAACAATGGAGCGGGAGTTTGGTCGGAGGATCGGAGCAGCGGGGGCGGTGTTGCATTCGCTTCACCGCACCGTTGTGACGAAAAGAGAGCTGAGCCGAAAGGCAAAGCTCTCGATCTACCGGTCAATCTTTGTTCCTACCCTCACCTATGGTCATGAAAGCTGGGTCATGACCGAAAGAACGAGATCGCGGGTACAAGCGGCCGAAATGGGTTTTCTCAGAAAGGTGGCTGGCCTCTCCCTTAGGGATAGGGTGAGAAGCTCAGTCATCCGAGAGGAACTCGGAGTAGAGCCGCTGCTCCTTTGCATAGAAAGGAGCCAGTTGAGGTGGTTCGGGCATCTTGTAAGAATGCCACCTGGGCGCCTCCCTAGAGAGGTGTTCCAGGCACGTCCAGCTGGGAGGAGACCTCGGGGAAGACCCAGGACTAGGTTGAGAGATTATATCTCCACACTGGCCTGGGAACGCCTCGGGATTCCCCAGTCAGAGCTGGCTAATGTTGCCCGGGAAAGGGAAGTTTGGGGTCCCCTGCTAGAGCTGCTACCCCCGCGACCCGACCCCGGATAAGCGGTTGAAGATGAGATGAGATGAGTGTTGTTGTACGTGCACGGCCTAGTTTATTGCGATGTGTGTTGTTGTGCGTGCACGGCCTAGTTTATTGTGATGTGTGTTGTTGTGCGTGCACGGCCTAGTTTATTGTGATGTGTGTTGTTGTGCGTGCACGGCCTATTGCGATGTGTGTTGTTGTGCGTGCACGGCCTATCCAAAAAGCACTATTAACTACAGAACTGTCACACACACTGGGGCGGATTGGCCATCTGGAGCGTCGGAAGAATCCCTGGCGTGACGGTCAAAGTCTGGGCCAGGGGACACAAAAGGAACGACCATGACCGTCGGTCCATTCCACCGATGACGGCATCTCACACACACACACACACACACACACACACACACACACACACACACACACACACACACACACACACACACACACACACACACACACACACACACACACACACACACACACACACACACACACTGACATGAATAGTTCATTTGATTTATAGCCCCACATTTTGAGAAAGAATCAGTAAATAGTGCCTCCGTAGCTGCTAGTGCTGTGATGGAGACGAGGATTTCTCAGCACCTGGCCCGGGTCAAACTCCAGCAGAAGGTGACAGCAGAGCGCCGTCTGACAGAAATGGTAAGCCTTAGTACAGCCGCAGTGGTAGACCAAGACTAGACAAGAAAACATCAATATTGGGCTTTAGCAGGGTCGACCCTCATGACCAGGGGACCAATTAACCAGCTTGTGACAAAAGGGCAAAGAAGGAGGCATTTCTCACTGTCCTCTACTGCTAGCTGAAAAACTGGACCAAGCTAGTTTCTATGATTTCTACCAGACAGCTAATAAAGGAGGCCAGCTAGTGTACTGACTATAACAAACCAGTAACCATGATTACTAACAGACAGCTAATAAAGGAGGCCAGCTAGTGTACTGACTATAACAAACCAGTAACCATGATTACTAACAGACAGCTAATAAAGGAGGCCAGCTAGTGTACTGACTATAACAAACCAGTAACCATGATTACTAACAGACAGCTAATAAAGGAGGCCAGCTAGTGTACTGACTATAACAAACCAGTAACCATGATTACTAACAGACAGCTAATAAAGGAGGCCAGCTAGTGTACTGACTATAACAAACCAGTAACCATGATTACTAACAGACAGCTAATGAAGGTGGTCAGCTAGCTAAAGAACTGGACCAAGCTAAGTAACATGACTATGCCAGGACGTTGACTAAGGTTCTTCGCATACAAACAGCAGCCAGTCAAACAGCGGCCAGTCAAACAGCAGCCAGTCAAACAGCAGCCAGTCAAACAGCGGCCAGTCAAACAGCAACCAGTCAAACAGCGGCCAGTCAAACAGCAACCTTGTGTTATCAGGTTATTACAATGCAATTAATTTGAGATTTTCCATGATGATTATGGTCCTCAGACACGATACATTTTCAGTCTGTTTTCGATGTTGGCATTTCAAAGTCTTTAAGTACATTTTACTGTTATATTTTTTTTACTGTGTGTGCGTGAGATTGAGAGTGCAGACTTATTGGGGTGCTTGTCTGGTGTGGGTCATTACCCGGGGCCACGTCTTTTGTTCCTCGTTCGTCCCTGCAAACATTACATTTGTGACGCCAGTATTCAATCAAATACCTGACCCACCCACCCCCGGATCGTACCACCGTGCAATTTTAACTCACCTTCACGGGCCTTTCTCTTTGACTGCGCGTTCCAAAAACGATCTGATCTCTTGTTATGGATGACTGCATACTGCCATGATTGCGTGACTGCACTTTCGGTCAGATGTGTGACGAACATGTCAATGGAATTACACGCTGTCTGAGCACGGCACCAGAATTTGTCTCTCCTGCACTTATCTTTTTTTTTATCTCCGGGAAGAGTCGGCGTCAAAGTGTTTGGACACAATGGATTGGAAGATGTCCAAACAATTGAATTGAAAAATGGGATGTTTGCATTGGTGAGAAAACCACAGGTATTTAAGCCAGCAATCCACTGCCACTGGAGCATGCTGGGAAATAATGGCTGCGGTTTTCTTCTCTGGTGGTTTTTAGGATACATATAATTGTTATTTCAGTCAAGCGATGTGTTGATTTAACAAACTATTGTTAAGACAACCTGGGGAAATAGGACTGAGTTTGGGCGCTCGTAATTTCTTAGCCAACAAGGTTCAAGAAAAACATATTTCATTGTGTCTTTAAGCAAGACACGTAACTGCTCACGCATGTGGCACCAGATAAGACGGCTAAATGACAACAAAGTAAAAATACCAGTTAATTTTACTTTAATCTTACTTGAGCTAAGTTTGTGAACAAACGCTCCACACATCGCCTTTGGTAACAAAACAGTAAGCTTTAGACAAACGAGAAGAGCCCAAGTGAAAATCAATGGCCATTTAACCGACGGTATTTCTTAGGCATTGTTGCGCATTTTGTCATCAACTTTTGGGAACAAAATCGTTGTGACGGTGCCGCATACAGCACAAATGACACAGCAGTTGGGCTTCAGACCAGTTCTCAAGCCAAATCCGCCCCGTAGCGTGTGTTTCCGAATCACACTGGGTTCAGTGGTCGCGGTGAGAATGTGTACTGGTCTCACCGTGCGGGTAGGTGATCTGAATGGGTCTGCTTGTGTTCCGTAGGTTCCACACGGTCAGGCTGCCGTCCGAATGGCTGCACATAAACTGCTTCCCCTCGTGGTGCCAACTCACCGAATGGATAGCCTAGATGTGGGGAGAGGGAAATGTGAAGTGCGAGAGAGACAGAGGCACGGGGGAAGAGAGGGAGGCGGGGGGGGGAGGAAGGTAGACACAGAGAGGGAGAGATATTGAGAGACTAATCAAAACGTGGATGGATGGAATACCCGGAAAACCCGGTCGCCAGTCGAAAAAACCACCAGTGACAGTGCCGCCCCTCAACTAGCCAGGTGATGAATTAGACATGACTAGTGCCGCGCTGATTAAAGCCGCGAGACGGATCAATACCACTTCACACGGATAACTGGACTGAAAAGTGGAGAGGTCGGGAAATGAAGGAGGAGATGAATCAGGGTATGTGAGCGGGGTGGAAAATACAGACGTACATGTAACATTCTATTAATCATGTTGGGAGAAATCCAATAATCCGAAAGGTTTTGCTCAGGAACGTCTGTGAATCTTATGTTGCTGATTTGGGCACACGCACGCACACACACATGCGCACACACACACAAACATAATAATAAAACAACTAAAAGGAACAAAAAAGTGATGCCGTGTTTCGAGGTGTTCAGTGTAGTAACTTGAATGAATATGAATCGAAGTCCTTTTTCTGCAGGGCACGTTCAGATGTAGTGGAAGCAGTTGACATTGCCTGCGAAATTAGTCAAATACGTCTCGAGAAGAATCGTCAGCACGCTTAACGGATATGCACTAATTAAAAGATGTGTTGGACGGGAGCTCGTCTTTAAACCTTTGAAATTAGATTTGCTTTTATTCCGAGCGAGCGAAAACGACGTGAATCTAAAGCGCACGCTGACGCATCTGCCTCTTTTGAGGTGCGCGTCGGCTCAGAACCGCTCGTGGTGTGCGGCTGTTCTGAACACTGCTATTTATCCGCCTGTTCCTCTCATGACCCTGACCTCGCCTCCCAGCGTCACACAAAGACTTCTGAATCACGGCAGAGTGAGAGCGGCTTTGTCTAAAGTGCTCCGGCTTTTGTCCGGGCTGCCGTGCATCACGCCACGCTTCTGCCGCGTCTCGTTAAAAACCGCATTTGATAGAGCGGCACCGGAGATGGATGCTGCATATCGCTGGTTAATTAGCGTCATACACACTTTTATCCGAATGGAGGAACACTGATGCTATGGCAGATTCTTTCAACTGTAGATACGACAATGTGGTAACCGCTTTATGTCAAAAAAATGCTTTATATCTACCAAAAAAAAGAAAATATGTCCAAAGGAAAGGTGTCACATATAGCCTAATATTACCTGTTCAATTCATGGGGGTCAAATCGTCAGAGTTATCTATAACTGTGTTATTGTTTGTCAGTATCTCAAGCTAAACACCATGCAACACACGTTAAAGATTGTTGAAAGAGGCACTATAGAGTTTTCCTTTAAATACCATGACTTTTCCCCTTTCTAGCCCATTACCGAAAAAAAGAGAGGTTAGTACTGACTGGCATTTTACTAGCTAGTCCAGCCTGATTTAGCATTAACTGAAGAAGCTGCAAAAAGCAGACAGACTGCAACTGCACATCAACAGCCACGCAGGAGCAGTAAGAGGAAGGCAGGCTATAGAAGGAGGTGCTCCCATCTATCTAAAAAAGCAGAAGCAGTAAGAGGAAGACACGAGGCTGTTAGTGGGATGCACTTCCTGTGTTCCGGTGGTTGTTTTGATTATTACACAGCTGGCTTGAATTAGCTAGTTAGCAGGGATATTTAAGTTTTATCGAAATGTCGCAACTTTGTCCTTCATTATTTCCTTGTCGGTTTAGGTGAGTGTTGTCGGAAGGATTGAATCACTGAAGTTTTGTATGTCGCTTGTATGCGCAGTTTTATTTCCATTCACTGTTTAGTTCTTCTAGCCGTCGTGTCGTAGCTTGTTTAGTTTTAATAAACACACCACAAACGTGATTCCCTGGCTCTGCAAGAGGCTTTTTCCCTACACTTCACCCCTGGTTCGTGACAGCGTCAGACAACTTCCCAGAGAGTTTGGATGTCTGCCTTTATAGTCCTCTATTGTTTATTTGTATGCTTGTTTTTAGAGTCCTTGAATTTTTTTCTGATTGCAGCAGAATTTTCTTCAGGACAAATGTGTATATTGCTCTATTTATAGCAGTTTTAAAACAAGAAGCCTCTAGCACAAACACAGACCTACAGTGTCATCAGAATGAAGACAGAGGGGTAGTAACTTACTTCATCGTAGTAGATTCTGAAGTCAACCTTCTTGGCTCTGAGGTCCCACTGTACCACTGTTCCACTCTCAAAACCTATCAGCAACTGGTGGAGATGTGGTAGGGAGAAGAGGAGGAGCAAGGAGCGGAGGGGTGGGGAGAAGAGGAGGAGCAAGGAGCGGAGGGGTGGGGAGAAGAGGAGGAGTAAGGAGCGGAGGGGTGGGGAGGAGGAGGAGCAAGGAGCGGAGCAAGGAGAGAGGAGGAGCAAGGAGCGGAGGGGTGGGGAGAAGAGGAGGAGCAAGGAGCGGAGGGGTGGGGAGAAGAGGAGGAGCAAGGAGCGAAGGGGTGGGGAGAAGAGGAGGAGCAAGGAGCGGAGGGGTGGGGAGAAGAGGAGGAGCAAGGAGCGGAGGGGTGGGGAGAAGAGGAGGAGCAAGGAGCGGAGGGGTGGGGAGAAGAGGAGGAGCAAGGAGCGGAGGGGTGGGGAGAAGAGGAGGAGCAAGGAGGGGTGGGGAGAAGAGGAAAAGAAAGTCGATAGAGGAGTAGAGGTTGGTGATAGAGGAGTAGAGGTTGATGATAGAGGAGTAGAGGTTGATGATAGAGGAGTAGAGGTTGGTGATAGAGGAGTAGAGGTTGGTGATAGAGGAGTAGAGGTTGGTGATAGAGGAGTAGAGGTTGGTGATAGAGGAGTAGAGGTTGGTGATAGAGGAGTAGAGGTTGATGATAGAGGAGTAGAGGTTGGTGATAGAGGAGTAGAGGTTGGTGATAGAAGAGTAGAGGTTGGTGATAGAGGAGTAGAGGTTGGTGATAGAGGAGTAGAGGTTGGTGATAGAGGAGTAGAGGTTGGCGATAGAGGAGTAGAGGTTGGTGATAGAAGAGTAGAGGTTGGTGATAGAGGAGTAGAGGTTGGTGATAGAGGAGTAGAGGTTGATGATAGAGGAGTAGAGGTTGGTGATAGAGGAGTAGAGGTTGGCGATAGAGGAGTAGAGGTTGGTGATAGAGGAGTAGAGGTTGGCGATAGAGGAGTAGAGGTTGGTGATAGAGGAGTAGAGGTTGGTGATAGAGGAGTAGAGGTTGGTGATAGAGGAGTAGAGGTTGGCGATAGAGGAGTAGAGGTTGGCGATAGAAGAGTAGAGGTTGGCGATAGAGGAGTAGAGGTTGGCGATAGAGGAGTAGAGGTTGGCGATAGAGGAGTAGAGGTTGGTGATAGAGGAGTAGAGGTTGGTGATAGAGGAGTAGAGGTTGGTGATAGAGGAGTAGAGGTTGGCGATAGAGGAGAAGAGGTTGATGATAGAGGAGTAGAGGTTGGTGATAGAAGAGTAGAGGTTGGTGATAGAGGAGTAGAGGTTGGTGATAGAGGAGTAGAGGTTGGTGATAGAGGAGTAGAGGTTGGCGATAGAGGAGTAGAGGTTGGCGATAGAGGAGTAGAGGTTGGCGATAGAGGAGTAGAGGTTGGCGATAGAGGAGTAGAGGTTGGCGATAGAGGAGTAGAGGTTGGTGATAGAGGAGTAGAGGTTGGTGATAGAGGAGTAGAGGTTGGCGATAGAGGAGAAGAGGTTGATGATAGAGGAGTAGAGGTTGGCGATAGAGGAGTAGAGGTTGGTGATAGAGGAGTAGAGGTTGGTGATAGAGGAGTAGAGGTTGGCGATAGAGGAGTAGAGGTTGGCGATAGAAGAGTAGAGGTTGGCGATAGAGGAGTAGAGGTTGGCGATAGAGGAGTAGAGGTTGGCGATAGAGGAGTAGAGGTTGGTGATAGAGGAGTAGAGGTTGGTGATAGAGGAGTAGAGGTTGGCGATAGAGGAGAAGAGGTTGATGATAGAGGAGTAGAGGTTGGTGATAGAAGAGTAGAGGTTGGTGATAGAGGAGTAGAGGTTGGTGATAGAGGAGTAGAGGTTGGTGATAGAGGAGTAGAGGTTGGCGATAGAGGAGTAGAGGTTGGCGATAGAGGAGTAGAGGTTGGCGATAGAGGAGTAGAGGTTGGCGATAGAGGAGTAGAGGTTGGTGATAGAGGAGTAGAGGTTGGTGATAGAGGAGTAGAGGTTGGCGATAGAGGAGAAGAGGTTGATGATAGAGGAGTAGAGGTTGGCGATAGAGGAGTAGAGGTTGGTGATAGAGGAGTAGAGGTTGGCGATAGAGGAGTAGAGGTTGGTGATAGAGGTGTAAAGAGAAAACACAGTATAAGATCATTAAACATTGAAATGAAATTTCTCCTCTTTCATCTCTCCATCTCTCTTATTAATTATGTGTGGAGACGCATCAATTTGCCAACTGCTAATAGGGATGTCTAATAATATAATGACCAGATGTAGTGGAGCCTTGGTCTCTGTTTGAGATGTGGACAGCAGGATGGGGAAGGATCATATTTAACACACATCGTAGCACGAGCACCCGAGCAATCATCTCGCTCTCTCTCTCCATCTCTTTCTGTGTGTGTGTTATATAGAGAGGAGTGTAATATATACCGGAAACAGTTCATTAGAGATGGTGAAGGTAAGGAGAGATACTGGTGAGAGTGAGAAGTAGAAAGGGAGAATTGAAAAGAGAAGTTCCGAACTGTGTCACAGTCGAGTGGCGCGACACGAGGTACAGAGCTGTGATATGGTCAATCCTTTATCGCTTTCAGAACCCCCCCCCCCAAAAAAAAGAGCAGTCGCAACTGAGATCTGCTGGGCACGAGGAACGAACAATAACTCACACCGGAGGGGGTGAATATGGTCACTTAAATATTATCCCCAATTAAAGGAAACGGAGGGCTCCTGAGTCCAACTGGGGACAACCAAATGTCCAAACATAGAGATGGCTAATGGCATCCCTGCTGTCAGGCTCTGACTGGCACCGCTAGGCTAACATAGAGATGATTAGAGGCTTCTTTGTTGTCAGGCTCTGACTGGTACTGCTAGGCTAACATAGAGATGATTAGAGGCTTTTTTGTTGTCAGGCTTTGACTGGCACCGCTAGGCTAACATAGAGATGCCTAGAAACATCCCTGCTGCCAGCCTCTGACTGGCACTGTTAGGCTAACATAGAGATGCCTAGAGGCTTCCATATAATCAGGCCACAACAAACTGTTAGAGAAAGAACGTGAGAAGACTGTGACAAAGAATGAACAAGAGATAAATAGAGAAAAAAGAAAGAATGGAGAAAAAGGACAAACAAAGCACACAAACAGTGAAAGTAAGAGACGCGTGGCCTTGGTCAGCAAAAAAGCTGAAAATCCATTGGCTCAGCCGTTCTGGATTAATGAGTTACATACAGTAGATGTGGAGGGATATGCAAAGACTCCCACCTCAGGAAAAGCCGATCGGTGGGATCAGATGGATTTGATGCAGCACGGAGAAGAGAGGGAATTACAAGACTGTCATGAAGCCAGAGATAAAGACAACTAACACCCAACTTAAACAAAAAAAGAGAGAGAGAGACAGACAAAGAGAGAGAGAGAGACAAAGAGAGAGAGAGAAGGAGAGACATGTGAACCATCACGGAGGGTCAACGCTTTTCGGCGCCATCAGAACGAGAACAGAAATCGAAAAACCCAATCAGGATCTGTCTGAAAGTATTTCAGTCAGTAACAGAAGCCATTGTCCTCTATGGACATGAGGGCTGGGGTCCTTCTGCCAGACAGCCAATTATCCAGCAAATGGAACAAACCCCATTTTAAGACTTCGCATTAGAGGGGTTTGACGACGTTACGATACCATCAACGATCAACAACGGTTGACGGCACACAACAAAGCAGCTCGGTTGGCAACCGGCAGTACAACGTGCCAAAGGTCCAATGCCATGGTGGCCCTATAAAACATTCATATAACACATTCAATACGCACTCAGCCCTCGATAGACCGTTACATAAATGCAAGTTAGACAGTTTGTTCGGATAAAGAGTGAAAAGAAAACGTCACCCGGAGTCCAATGCTTCGCTTTCCATGTTTGCACCCACTCCATTTTGAATAGGGCGTTGAAAAACAACGCTGACTGTGAATATTACTTTGACACTATGAACTTACACACTTTTATTTAGAAAACTGCCAAAATGTCTACTAATGTCTTTATGCTCCAGCAATACATCCCACAGGCAACACTTTTAATGTGGAAACAAAACAATAGATGAATGATGCCTACTCTTTAGCAAAAGGAAGGCAACAGAAACATTTTTTTTTTTTTGCCAAACTACAAGACCTGAATTGTGGCCCAGGGTCATTCAGTGAGTTTATCCAGCACTAATGCACATTTAACACATGCACCACTGTAACATTACACACATGTACCACTGTAACATTAAACACATGTACCACTGTAACATTAAAAACATTTACCACTGTAACATTAAACACATGTACCACTGTAACATTACACACATGTACCACTGCAACATTAAAAACATGTACCACTGTAACATTAAACACATGTACCACTGTAACATTAAACACATGTACCACTGTAACATTACACACATGTACCACTGCAACATTAAACACATGTACCACTGTAACATTAAACACATGTACCACTGTAACATTACACACATCCATCTTGTCCCTGTTGCTACCTCATCCACCTTGTCCCTGTTGCTACCTCATCCACCTTGTCCCTGTTGCTACCTCATCCACCTTGTCCCTGTCTCTACCTCATCCACCTTGTCCCTGTCTCTACCTCATCCACCTTGTCCCTGTCTCTACCTCATCCACCTTGTCCCTGTCTCTACCTCATCCACCTTGTCCCTGTCTCTACCTCATCCACCTTGTCCCTGTCTCTACCTCATCCACCGTGTCCCTGTCTCTACCTCATCCACATTGTCCAGAAACCTTCTAAATCTCCCTGTTCCATTTACCTGTGTCCAGGACATACACTCAGAGAAACAAACATAAAACTGTCCAACCTGTGTGCTGAACTTTACTGTAGAACGCACACATAAGTGCTTTTCTCAAGGAGACCAAAAGAGCCTAGTGTTTTAGGCAATACACTTAATATCTTATGATTTGTCCTCACTTACATGACCACAAACACAGAAACACTGTATGCCTCTGCCATGAACATCTTTCTTAAGTGTTGTTTGTTACTGAAAACATCTAGGACTTTGTTACACAAAAACTTAGCCAACATGCCCCCCCTCTCCACACACACAAAACCACAGACAGGCACACACACACACACACACACAGAGTGCTAGCCTAGCATGGATTGCGTGGTGAGTTAATTACCTTAATAACCTACACCCCGAGCAACCCATAGACAACCCTGACTTCAGATGTTTATTTGTAGAGACGCTTGACCACTGGCTGATCTGATTTATACACACACACACACACACACACACACACACACACACACACACACACACACACACACATGAATACACAAACTGACAAATAGCACACACATGCATACCTGTTTGAGTAAACCAGGCCCTGTAGAGCCGCAGGAAACCAGGTGAGTTGAATTTTGTTCATTACTGAGCTCGTTAATTAGCTGATTAGCTCCGCACGGAGCCTAGATGAAACTACATCCCACAGAACATGCCGCAGTCCAGGAAGCAGACAGCCTAGCACTACACCTGCACATCCAATCCAGATCCACATCCACTTCCACACCCTCATCCACCTCCACAACCAACTCCACATCCATCTCCACCTTTACATAGACCTCCACATAGACCTCCACCTCCACATAGACATCCACCTCCACATATACCTCCACATAGACCTCCACCTCCACATCTACATCCACCTCCACATAGACCTCCTCATCCACCTCCACATCTACATCCACCTCCACATATACCTCCACATAGACCTCCACATCTACATCCACCTCCACATAGACCTCCTCATCCACCTCCACATCTACATCCACCTCCACATAGACATCCACATCCACATCCAGATAGACCTCCACATCCACCTCCACATCTATATCTACATCCACCTCCACACAGACCTCCACATCTATAGCCACATAGACCTCCACATCCACATCTACATCCACATCCAGATAGACCTCCACATCCACATCTACATCCACCTCCACATCTAGATCCACATCCAGATAGACCTCCACATCCACATCTTCATCCACCTCCACATCTACCTCCACATCCATAACTGCCTCTACAGTGAATAACTGCCTCTACAGTTAATACATATGCATATGAGTTGAATCTTGAAATCTCTCTCTGCTCCACAACATATTTTCTACCTACGGGTTATAACTCTATTGATTAACTGCAGTCCCTCCATTTAAAATTAGCATAGTTTGTCGTTTAATTAGAGTTAGGTTCTTTCATCTTTCATTTGCCACAAGCATGCACATCATTTCAAATTCTAATACTTATGATGAAATATAATAATTTGACTGAGCATTCGAACGTGTTACGGTAAAACAAGCAACCGTCTGTAAAGATAACGCCGACACTTGAGCAACAATAATCCACCTTAACATTCACAAGTGCTTAGCTTTGAGAGGCAATAAAAACAAGCAAACAGGATACTTCATATTCTAGATGATTCATCGTCACCACCAGAAAACCGTTCACCGTACGCGTCTGGTGTTGTCTCTCTCTCTCTCACGACCAACCACTTCCTGACAGAAACAAACAGACACACACATAACACAGACACATGTATTTACACAGCTCATCTCTGGCTCTCTCGCACAAGCCTAACCTCTGTCCTGTCCTCTCTGTCTCTGCCTTGCTTGCATCCTCTTGAAGTGTTGTCCTTCTCGGACAGCATCTTAGACTCTTACATAAACAGCTGAGTCTTCCTAAACACACACTCATCGGGTGCAAGCGGCTCTCGAGCAGTGAATCGATTCCCCGTAATGTCTCCATGCCTTCCAGCGTCCTGCCAGACCACCCTGGCTTCAGAGGCCCGCTCAGAAGGCCTGACCAGTGCCTGACCCTGTCTCTGACACACAGACACACACACACAAAGGTCCATCTCCGCTCGACGATGAGGACTAGTAAGACAGCCTGTACTAAACGCTAGCTATGGTGTTGTGAGCAATAGGGAGTCATTTAGAAGCCATGTCGGGTCATTGGATCTCTAGAGGAAGTGACAAGCCTGAGTATATGAAACAGCTGGTGAGAGAGAGAGAGAGAGAGAGAGAGAGGGAGGGAGAGAGAGGGAGGGAGAGATGTCCATCCTCAGGAAGAGGTTTATTTCTTTACATGGTACCACTGGTTGACCAAGCAGGACCCTATTGACAGATGGAACACTGTGAAGTCAGCAGGCAGGAAACGACAGCGAGGAGGAAGACAGCGATTATGTAAATGACAGAGGGGACAGTACAGTGATTATGTAGAGGACAGAGGGGACTGTACAGTGATTATGTAGAGGACAGAGGGGACTGTACAGTGATTATGTAGAGGACAGAGGGGACTGTACAGTGATTATGTAGAGGACAGAGGGGACTGTACAGTGATTATGTAGAGGACAGAGGGGACTGTACAGTGATTATGTAGAGGACAGAGGGGACTGTACAGTGATTATGTAGAGGACAGAGGGGACTGTACAGTGATTATGTAGAGGACAGAGGGGACTGTACAGTGATTATGTAGAGGACAGAGGGGACTGTACAGTGATTATGTAGAGGACAGTGATTATGTAGAAGAGAGAGGGGACTGTACAGTGATTACGTACAGGACAGAGGGGACAGTACAGTGATTATGTAGAGGACAGAGGGGACTGTACAGTGATTATGTAGAGGACAGAGGGGACTGTACAGTGATTACGTACAGGACAGAGGGGACTGTACAGTGATTATGTAGAGGACAGAGGGGGGACTGTACAGTGATTATGTAGAGGACAGAGGGGGACTGTACAGTGATTACGTACAGGACAGAGGGGACAGTACAGTGATTATGTAGAGGACAAAGGGGACTGTACAGTGATTATGTAGAGGACAGAGGGGACTGTACAGTGATTATGTAGAGGACAGAGGGGACTGTACAGTGATTATGTAGAGGACAGAGGGGACAGTACAGTGATTATGTAGAGGACAGAGAGGACTGTAAAGTGATTATGTAGAGGACAGAGAGGACTGTACAGTGATTATGTAGAGGACAGAGGGGACTGTACAGTGATTATGTAGAGGACAGAGGGGGGACAGTACAGTGATTATGTAGAGGACAGAGGGGACTGTACAGTGATTACGTACAGGACAGAGGGGACAGTACAGTGATTATGTAGAGGACAGAGAGGACTGTACAGTGATTATGTAGAGGACAGAGGGGGGACAGTACAGTGATTATGTAGAGGACAGAGGGGACTGTACAGTGATTACGTACAGGACAGAGGGGACAGTACAGTGATTATGTAGAGGACAGAGGGGACAGTACAGTGATTATGTAGAGGACAGAGGGGACTGTACAGTGATTATGTAGAGGACAGAGGGGACAGTACAGTGATTATGTAGAGGACAGAGGGGACAGTACAGTGATTATGTAGAGGACAGAGGGGACTGTACAGTGATTATGTAGAGGACAGAGATGAAGGAGAAGCAAATGCAGGTAATAAGTGTTGAATAGGTGTTTTGTATTCTTTCACTCACCTTTCCTTCATCCTTGGGACTGTCACTGAGATGGACCACAGGCCCAGGGTGTGTTTTAGTTGCTCTGTGAAAGACAGGAGAAGAAACAGCTTCATAAGGGTTTGGAATTGTGCGACAGAGGAAGAATTTCAGGATGAAAGCCAACAGGGCATGTGATGGCCGCAATCTCGTTAAAAATGTGTACTTCTGTTCAAGGCAAAACTAAACGTCCGGAGACTGTTCAGTAGACACCTCACCGTCGGTCTACACCGAATCCGACCGGAATGAAACCGGTCGCAGACTTATGACAGTGAGAACGTTAGAGCAACACAGGAATTCAGTTCTTGTGAGAATCAAACTATCCATCTGACACTAAGATTACATCGTCTGCATGTCTATTATGTATCACAGAGGCTGCAGAATTTCAGAAAACATCTGTTCTGGAATCATTTCCATATTAACAGGGTTGTGCGATGTGATTACGTTCATGAAAGAATTCCGACAAACGGTTGCTTTTTTAATCATGTTTTTAAGTAAAGCAGCACTTTCATAATGCTGTTGTTGTCAACTCCATTTATTTCAGCCTTCAATTTGCAACACAACCTCAATTAAAGCCGTGCACCTGCTGCCTGGAGGAAATCACATCCTAGATATTTACAGTCCTAGACAGACTCGCAGAACAAAACGCGTGATCGGAACCTGTCGCCCTGGCAACCCGTTGAGCGATCAGTCCCCTGGGTCTCCAGCCGGCCCGTCGCGCCATCACAGGCTCGGGTTTGGAACACAGGTTCTATTGGTTCTATGTGTTCGTTTACAGTGTGTGTACCCAGTTGAGCGGGTACGCTGGCACACCATATGCCTACCATCAACGTTGGCATCAACCCTCTGAAACGTAGCGCCACAAACTGTTGCTGGTCATCCAAAGAGATGCTGTAAAAATGCACGCAACTGAACAGGGGGTAGTAGTTAGAAGATGTGTCTGACCAGTGTCAGATCGGAGTACTGGGCAGACTTCAATAAGACAAAGAAACACCGGCAAGAAGAGGAGCCCACAACAGCAGTGATTAGTGACAGTGTTGTTTTGATTGCTGGCTTTTTGTACTGTTGACACACAATAGCGCAACACAGTCTATTCACCCGCTCATCATCCAATTAGCAAATACTTTCACGTGGCCCAAAAGGTCATCACCCGGTACAGCAAGAAGAGGACTGGCCACCGCCCCTCAGAGTCTGGTTCCTCTACACGTATCCATCCAACCAGGACGTGCTCCCAAACGACTCTCGATGCTGCTTGTCCGTTGCGTTTTTTAGCCTGGGTGTCCATAAAACCATATTTGGACAACTGTGGATTTTTTTTAATTGACGGATGGAGTCAGTATCCAGAGGTGACGGTGAAGGTTGCACTCTTCAGCTCCAGTGTAAACCACTGTATGCATACACATGCCGTACACAGGCCAGAAAGGGTTTGTGACCGTGCTTCTGTAGTTGTCCCAGCGTTACCATCCAACTGGCTCAGGAACAGGACGGAAGTCAACCGCGATGACTGACACGTGAACCGTTCAGGCGACCCACCCCCTCCAGCACGCCATGTGACTCGAGAGGACGATCGAGCCGCGACTAGAAAACGTTCCCATCCTCCAGACCCTATTAAAGCAGTCCCTTGTGTTTGATCCACATGACTATTTCCACGGCTGGTCCAGCAGGATAATACTCTGGTGGCAGCAAGCCCGGCTCAAATGAAGGTCTCGCATTTGGGCGTAAAGTTCAGCGGCTGGGGCTGCGACATTAGATAAATACTTCACACGGCAACCAGACAGAGAGAGGGAGAGACAGACAGACAGACCTTTGACAGACCCGACAGAGCTTTGATTTTTGACAGACCCGACCCCAGCTCACAACTTTAAACAGGTGCCAGAATCACAGCTTCACCAACGCCAAAGGCGGACAAAGAGGACCAGACAAGTCCAATCAAAAGAGACCGGCGGTGTCTGATTACCAGCGCCAGCGGGAAACACTGACACTCTGTGCTTAGGCGGATCCTGCGCAACCATGGCAACGCTAGAGGTGCGTGGGTTCGGGGCACAGGTGTGTACAGACCCGCTGCCACGGCGTGCCAACGAGACAGAGGGGTCAGAGCATTGCTCCAGTAAGCAAAAGGACGATAGATCAATGTTGGTGCTTATAAGCCGATAGCAGATGGCAGCACGGCTCAGTCTATCAACCGCATACATCCTGAAGTCTGAGTGGAACGAGGGTGGGAGACAGCAGTTACAGCATCTGACCCGTAACCAAAAGGTAGTGGGTTTGAATCCCTGAGCATGGAAGGTGAAATATTTTGTTCTGTTCTTGCGCTAGACAGTTGACCCTTGTTGCAAATTGCTACTCTAAGTTGTTCTGGAAAAGAGTGTCTGCGAAATGACCAAGTTGTTCTGGATAAGAGTGTCTGCGAAATGACCAAGTTGTTCTGGATAAGAGTGTCTGCGAAATGACCAAGTTGTTCTGGATAAGAGTGTCAGTTAGCTCTGCTTGGTGGATACGATGGACAGGTTGTCAGTTAGCTCTGCTTGGTGGATACGGTAGACAGGTTGTCAGTTAGCTCTGCTTGGTGGATACGGTAGACAGGTTGTCAGTTAGCTCTGCTTGGTGGATACGGTAGACAGGTTGTCAGTTAGCTCTGCTTGATGGATACGGTAGACAGGTTGTCAGTTAGCTCTGCTAGGTGGATACGGTAGACAGGTTGTCAGTTAGCTCTGCTTGGTGGATACGGTAGACAGGTTGTCAGTTAGCTCTGCTTGGTGGATACGGTAGACAGGTTGTCAGTTAGCTCTGCTTGGTGGATACGGTAGACAGGTTGTCAGTTAGCTCTGCTAGGTGGATACGGTAAAGCCGGTATGGGATTGAGGGAGCCGCGAGGTGGAGTGTGACCTACTTGTTTTTGGGTAGTTTCACCCTGATTTGAACAGTTTATACTGTCGACACATTACATATTCAACCACATAAGGCACGTATCACCCAGAATACGCATGGTTGAATGTAATGGTGAATATCAAACTAAATGGGCTCGGTTGTAATCCCTTGTGTTTCTTATTTGCCATCGTTTGGGAGCGCTTTGAAAAACAATTTAGAGGAAAACGATGATATGGTCTTTTATGGGGTTTACAAAGCATTGTTTTTCCCTTCTGTTTTTTTCCTCTAACAAACTAGAACAAATCGGCTGTCAGGACAGAACATAAGTCCCAGAACACATCTCAAATGTCAAATGAATTATTGTAATAACTTCGTCATGTTCTAAAATGGGTGGGATTTATCGCACGTTAATTCAGACTGGGTGTTTGTAGAAGCACTTTGTGACAACTTTGATGTGAAAAGGGCTTTATAAATTTGATTGATTGACGTTACCAAATCAGCTCAGCACTCAACAGTGTCACACAAAAGGGAGGACATCTTGATATTGGTTTCACTTGTCTCTTTCTCTCTCTCTCTGCATGTTTATTTCTGCATCTGTGTGTGAGTGTGTGTGTGTGAGTGTGAGTGTGCGTGTGCGTGTGAGTGTGAGTGTGTGTGTGTGTATGTGACAACCAAATTAAAGGGACGCCGCTGAAGTTGACAGATGGCACAGAATAGCCGGCGCGACATAAATACACCCGAACGATGTTTTCACATGTTGTCTTCTTCAAATTGGTAATAGATTTTTTCACCACAGGACCTCTTCATTTACCTTTGTCATCTATGGCTGCACTGTGGAGGTAATGCAATGTTATTGATCTTGGTTCTGAACGCTGTTGCTGGGCTTCTGTCCTGCCTCCTTCTTTGGCTCAGAACGGGACCAGACATTTTGAAAGTGCATAACACAGCGTGCTCGCTATTCATTGGATGACAAGGCCTTTAACAGCATCTGAGCTATGGCATACACTTTATTGTAGTATTAGAGCTCTGACATGATCCATAATGCTGTTCTCAGAGCTGATAAGAATACAAGTAAACTCAGGTTAAATTAGAAATCACAACATTGGCAACAGACTGTTAGTATTTGCCCTCTCACTCTTTCTTTTCATCGCTCTCTGGCGGACAAAGAAGCATTCTCCTACCCACTTCCCACCATGTCTCCCTTCCTCTTCCTCTCCGGAGGAAAGTCTTGGGATGACAACCTAAATTCCCAACCGTGCAACAGCCTCTTGTCCTGCAGATATCCAGCCAATGCTGGGGTTTTAATTGGTAGCAGTAACATTCAGTGTTATTTTTCATTCATCACTCAGGTGTCTCATATCAGTCCCCTCTGGAAGTCCAACACGCGGGAGGATTTAGAATAAAAGGACAGATCCAAGATGTGTGATATGAGGATGAGGACAGTCAGAGAGAGGAGGGCGGTTTATAGGAGCATGTGTCTCTGTTATCAGGCGTGAGCTTCTTCTCCCCGCTCCTCTGGGTGTTCTGTCTCAATTTAGGCTGCTGACAAAGCCGGCAGGCCTGAGCCGGGCAGATTGCATTAGACTGATAAACTTAGGTCTAATTAGAAAATAATGGGCTTATTAAGGAAATTCAATATGTTACTGTGTTCATGACAGTATTGGAGAATAGAGCACTGAGCTAGCTGCATTCACACAAATAGATATTATATATACTTATATACACACAGATGTGCCAAAACATTAGAACCACCCACAGGTAAAGCTGATAACGTTTTTTATCTCCTAACAAGGGCACATGTCAAGGTCTGGGTAGATTAGATGGTGAGCAAACCAGCCAACCGTCAGTAAACACCTGAGCGGCTCGACCAAATTGTCATGGTTTGACGACTGGCTCAGAGATTCTCCGAAATGGCAAGGCTTGTGGGGTGTTCCGGTCAGCAGCGGTGAGGACCTACTGACGCCGGTCTGGGGGGAAGGGGGGACAAACCACAAACGAGATGCTGTGGTCATCTGGTCCAAACCGATAGATGGTCGACTCCTCTGGCACGAGTCACAGAACATTTGAATGATGGTTGTGGGAGCAATGTGTCAGAACACACATCACATCCAGCTGACTATGGGACTGGATGGACCCAGACCGGTCAGAATGCCCATGATGACCCCTGTCTACGGTCCAAATCG
>CM055738.1:4017206-4044706 GCA_029465975.1 Dallia pectoralis | reverse complement strand
AATTTCTGTGCACGCCGAGCGGAAAAGCACTTCAGCCCCGTCTGACAATTCAGCCTTCATGGGCCCTCTGTTTAAGCTTGTTGATCGGCAAGAGGCATCCTTGATCAATTTTATTGAACTACTCTTCAGAAAACACTTTGCGTCGTTCGCCTGTCTTCCTCTGCATTCTAATCGTTTGTAGCAACTTGGTGCTGAATTTTAAGTTGCTTCGTCAGATAAGATACAATGGACTTACAGTATAAAAGGAACACTTCAATCCAGGCAACACACAGCCGTACATTTCCTTTTCAAGTAGACGCAGGAATCGAACGGTCTTTTTTGGATTTGCTAGAGCGTACATGTGTCAGAACCTACCAACGAAGCAGCATATTAAATTATATATTCAGTCCCTTCAATACTTAGAGAGTGTTTTCTTCATCTTTTGAGCAGGCTCTTCCCACAGGACTACCTTGATTTAGGGGCATATTTAATACACGTGACACATACGTCCATATGGAATTAGTCTACAAAACAGCTATAAAATACAGAGAAAGGTGGATGTTAGGAAAGAGCAGAATTGCTATAATAAAAGATGGTTGTTTTATCCTCATCAGCTGCTAACCCCAGAATGTATCAAACGTTCCAACAGCTAGTTCCAACACAGTGGCATTCGGAGGCTGCCAGTGGCGTATGGAGTGACTTTCAGACGGTCCACCCACTGAAACGCAGTCGGCAGACGACTGTTCGCGCTGGCAAACGCTGTCAAGTGAAGACACACGGCGGAATTCATGGCACTGGAGCGTGATTGACACGACCGCGACTGTGTCGTCTGTGTTACACAAGAGGGACAAAGTGCGTGTATGTGAAACTGAACGGAACTATAAATGGCTGCCTTTTGTGTGTGACGGTGAAGACATTGGGTGTCTCAAGGCTGCGGAGAAGATCAATTATGTCCACATCAAGAACAAGGAGGTAGCTTCAACCGTATACAAACGTTTTCCACACAACCTTCCCGTTGTATGTATCGCTCTTGCTTTAACAATATGCCTGGCTACTGTGGTTGACAGCAACATGCATGGATAAAACCGTCACCATCACGTCTGTGTTGTCAGCGCACAGTGCCAAGACGGCTGTAGCCGGACACATTAACCGCAGAACAACTGTGAGTATGGAAATGACTTACAGTTCTATGGCCTTGTTCCACATGATGACGTATCCAGACAGGACGAAGGACTCGATGTTGACGATGTGCGTGTTGCCGCGCTCCGTGCCGACGTACAGCCACTTGCTCTGGAAGGGGAGGTGACAAAACGTGATTCTGAGGAGAAAAAGGGAGAAGCGTCGTTAGACGTGCAGCGTTGAATGGGTGAAACCGGGCTTTGCCTGGTTCTGTAGGGATTATGGATGTATGTCGTTGTGCTCTACAGTGACCCATCTAAAAAACAACAGAAATGTTCGTTAACTCAAAAACGTTTATTTTGTCACAAACCATGAAGTATTTTTACTACTGGTATTCTGTGTTAACATTTATCTGAGCCTTTGCACAGAGTATTTCTACATCATAGGAGGGCAACCTTAGAGTTAACTAAGGTTCATCACTAATGCCCCAGACATTCAAAACAGGTACACACACACACTCATACACACACAGAAAAAACACAGAATCTTGGATCTGTCCTTTTATTCTAAATCAAACCCGTATGTTGGAAATGAACTTTGGCCTCTTGGGGACCAGCAAAAGAGGCCAATTCTTCAAGTTTTACTGTCCTTGTCAAGCCATCTGCTGTTAATTTGATCTGTGAAATAAAAAAACAGACACACACATCCCCTCACTTCTACATCTCCTGCCAATTAGTGATTGGTCTCTATGGTGATGACAGGAACATCCTATTGGGAATCAGTCATCAATAAGTCATGGATAATTACCCAGAGACAAACAGCAGCTAATCACAAGGAGACAACATTAGTGCGGCCGGCAGCCTTGACTGTGGTAGAACTTCCCTGGATCCTATGAGTTTCACTTTGGTTTGTTTTCTCTTTGTTCCTCTCTCCCCAGTTCACGCCTCCTTAACTCACTAAAAGGCTGAGCTCAGGTTCCAGTACAGTGATATCGATTAAAACACAAACACACAGTGAGTCCTTTACAAAAACACAAAGACACAGAGTCCTTCAGAGAAACTCAAGAATTCGTCCGAGAAATACAAAGATACAGAATTGGTCAGAAGAAAATACAAAGATACAGAATTGGTCAGAAGAAAATACAAAGACACAGAATTGGTCAGAAGAAAATACAAAGACACAGAATTGGTCAGAAGAAAATACAAAGACACAGAATTGGTCAGAAGAAAATACAACGACACAGAATTGGTCAGAAGAAAATACAACGACACAGAATTGGTCAGAAGAAAATACAACGACACAGAATTGGTCGGAAGAAAACACAACGACACAGAATTGGTCGGAAGAAAACACAAAGACACAGAATTGGTCGGAAGAAAATACAAAGACACAGAATCCGTCAGAAAGGCACAAAGGTGTGAATTTGCATATTGCTTCATTGAGGTGAGGATTTACATAGTTTTCCATCAAGGTGTGAATTTGCATATTGTTCCATTAAGGCGCAAAATCACATATTGCTCCATCATGGTGGAAAATGATTAATGTTTTATCAGGATCAAATTTTCATATTGTTCACTCAAATATATTAAATTACATATTGTTTTATAAATATATGGATTTGCATATTGCCCCATCGATGTGTGAACGTTTTTCCATCAAAATATGAATTCATCTTGGGTGTGAATTCATATATTGTGCCATTTAAGGTGTGGATATCCATATTGTTCCATAACACAAAAGTTCAAAAATACATTATCATTGGTACGTATCCTTGCCCTGCAAGTTAAAAGAACAAATTATATTATTGTATTATAATGCATATTTTTCCCGATTTTCAATTGCCATTTTTCTCACACAAAATGCTGAGCAAATGCTGTCTTCCACAATCAGGAGGCATGTAAGAGGAGATTTCGCTAATTGTCCATAATACACAGGTGACTCAGTGAGTATTAGGCAATCAATAATCGCGGATGGGCAGGCGTGCCCAGTTGTCATGTGACGTGTAAACACATAGGGGGCGGTATTGTGCACGTACAATAGATCAGCCGTAGTTAGCATCCGTCAGGTTCATAAGCGCAGTAACTAGGGAATAAAGACCAACACAGTCTAATTCACTCCTGTCTATGCCCATCACCTCTCCAAAAGAGATACCCAATGCGAACCCGTTTACCACCTCCACTGGCACGATTATTAGATAGGAGACAAATGAGACGGAAGACAATTCAATAAGGACTCACACATCCTGGGTGATCTGGACGATCATACTTCACGCTTTCTCAAGCTTTCTTATCAGAAGTGTGTTAGCCACAGAGTTGACCAAATGTTAGTTAGTGATGCATTCTGGGCATTGTATTTGGCTTGGCGCAGACGACCAGGAGGAAGACATCCTGAGATGTCATCGTTCTGAGAGTTCCTGTGATGACACAGCGCCGTAGGTAGTACTGATGTCGTGACAATGGCAAGGGAGCGGAATAAAGAGGACGATCATTAGAATCAAAGGATGAAAATGTAAGATCACTCATAATGATGACAAGACACAAGGGCTTACGTTGCTATGAAACCGACCGAGTGTTTCAGGCGGCAACGGCACAGGATAAACCAAACTAGGTCTCGTCATGAAGATCCAGGGGTTTTGTGCATCACTAGTTTGGGACAACATGATGCCTGTTACTTTTCTTAAAATCAGGCATTCATTAATAAGACTTAGTGGTGGATTCGTTCAGCGTTTTTCCTGATTATTCGCACACAGACGTACACATATTTCTCAAATCAATCCCAACAGCCCTCATTAGCACTCAGAACTGTGTAACTGACTGGGCCTTCTGAGAACAAATGTGGCAACCTCAAAGCCCTTGGCCGGGCAAAACCATGACTCAGACGCTTCACAGGCAATCAGCTACGAGGAGGTGGCCATATTCGAGGACCCTTTAAGGCACTCGCAGGGCTGCCCAGACAAGCTCCTATACTCAGACTTCATTTGCATAATTGTAATTTAACTGGAAATCAAAAAGTTGAGGAGCCTAGAGGCATAAATGAGAGGGGAATTTAAACGGGGAAAGCAAAGGTTTGTACGGGCCCCCGTAGGGCGACAGCTTGAATGTGTCAAAGGCGTTGTTTTACCCAAGACAGCCGGACGAGTCGCGTCACTGAAGCTTTAAATTATCAATCAACGAGGACAGGATGGAACTTGGCCTGAACTGCCAGCTGGCCCGCTAGCCAAGGAGCCCACTGGGCGTGCGAACGGAAGTAATGAAGTAAATAAGCGGACAGAAAGATGGATTCAGTTGCCTTCTCGCCCCCCCGCCCATGTCCTTCATCACCTTCCAATCTGTCAATGTAATCTGTCTGACCCAGTGAACAAAAGTGGTTCAACGACAACCTTTGCGTTCATCCGCAGTGTCTTTCGATCCAAACCGACGGTCGTCAGAGTCTTTGGCTTCCAGGGTACTTTTTCCCACTTAAAGACGGGTGGGATATTTCGGATTTCCTGCCACTGAGAGATAAATCCACTTAGCGTATGAACCATGGGGAGATTTTTACGGCAACATGACAGTGGATTGTCTGGAGGATACAGGCAGGGCCAGATTTAAGCGGGGGCTTACATGGGCTCAAACCCCTTGGCCCCAGGCTCATTACCGCAACCTGCACACAGGCCAAATATAGAACTGTGATGCACCTGCAATGGTTATGAAGCCAGTTGTGACCTGAACGGGAACTGCCTGTTAAGGACATTCTGTGTGCCCTATTTCTATGTTTGGTTGAGGCTGTCAGTTGTTCTGATTGTGACAGATTGTGGAATATAATCGCAGAGAAACATTAGTTAGTAGTTCACAGTCTGAAATCTAAACACCATTTCTACTGAAATAAAAAGGGTTTGTTCGGCCCAGTTGTTATTCGTTTTAACTCCATTACTTGGGTATGGGAAAGGGGGAATAACAGGGAAGCATTCTGTGACAACAAGAAAAGTGTGATGTGAGCTTTCATAAAATACATTTCATTAAGAAGCAATGAGCTGGTCCTCTACCGTTGCAGCCGATTGAACAACAGCGAATCAGAAACCGGAGTCTTATTGGCAGAGCAGGAAAGTTGCCTCTGGCATTGAACAAAGGTTGGTTACAGTTCAGCACAAAGCTTGGTTACAGTTCAGCACAAAGCTTGGTTATAGTTCAGCACAAAGCCTGGTTACAGTTCAGCACAAAGCTTGGTTACAGTTCAGCACAAAGCTTGGTTACAGTTCAGCACAAAGCTTGGTTATAGTTCAGCACAAAGCTTGGTTACAGTTCAGCACAAAGCTTGGTTACAGTTCAGCACAAAGCTTGGTTATAGTTCAGCACAAAGCTTGGTTACAGTTCAGCACAAAGCTTGGTTACAGTTCAGCACAGAGCTTGGATACAGTTCAGCACAGAGCTTGGATACAGTTCAGCACAAAGCTTGGTTACAGTTCAGCACAAAGCTTGGTTACAGTTCAGCACAAAGCTTGGTTACAGTTCAGCACAAAGCTTGGTTACAGTTCAGCACAAAGCTTGGTTACAGTTCAGCACAAAGCTTTGTTACAGTTCAGCACAGAGCTTGGTTATTGTTCAGCACAGAGCTTGGTTACAGTTCAGCACAGAGCTTGGTTACAGTTCAGCACAAAGCTTGGTTACAGTTCAGCACAGAGCTTGGTTACAGTTCAGCACAAGCTTTACTAAATTGTGCCTCCAA
The DNA here is from genome assembly GCA_029465975.1 of Dallia pectoralis. NCBI lineage: Eukaryota > Metazoa > Chordata > Actinopteri > Esociformes > Umbridae > Dallia > Dallia pectoralis. Next base: position 4,038,904 of record CM055738.1, on the reverse strand, counting down.
TCAATGTAATTCAGGACACAGTTTGTGTGTCTGAAAAAACATAGTTATTTCCCCTTCCCGTAACTAAGCAATGAACCAGTTGAAACTGATATAATTTGGCACTGAGATGACTTCATCTTGTATTACAGCAACCGGTTTACTTGTGTGATCAGATGGTTTGGTTTAATGGGTCCGGTTGATGAGAATACAACTCAGTTGTGTTCCTTCATGGATAAGCCACTGAGACTTTTGCTGGGGATTATTTTGGTCCATGGGCGCATAAATAAAAGTTCAATATATTTATAGAATTTGCCTACATGATTATTACGAAGTAAGTAAGAACATATGACTGGACAAATAAGTAGCCTGAATGATCATAATCACAAGGTATTTGACGTGCGACTTTTCGGCAGATCAATAGTAACCCACGTTCTAGCTAGCTATGTTCACCTGACAGATGTTGCTTGTCTCACGTCACATCTCTCTTTACAGCGTGTCGCTAATGCATTTACATCATAGGCTAATGGATCGTACCAGATTATCAGTATCTTTGCGGCGATATCTGATACAACATATTTGGCCAGTATCGGACCGATTACCATACTAAATATCAGATCGCTGCTATCCTATTCTTCACCTTCACAATCACGCTCTCGTTTGGGTCAGATTTTTTGTCCAGCCAATTCACTGTCCAACCAAGCACTGAATTGCCAAGCACTGTCCAACCAAGCACTGTCCAGCCAAGCCCTGTCCAGTCCAGCACTGTCCAGCTCAGCACCGTCCAGCCAAGCAGTGTCCAGCCAAGCACAAGTAAACAGGTTCAGCCAAGCACTGTTTAGCCGAGCACTGTTCAGTCACTGCATCAGTCAGTCAGGGACGGTGCCAAAGCACACACTCACAGCTCACTCTAAAAGCCAAATCGTATTTTGGTCGACGCTCACTTCAGTTTGCTGCTGCCAATGACTGGAATGACTTGCAGAAGGGCACAAACCTGCAAACACCACTTATAAACATGAATATATTCTGACAATTCTGACCTATTGTATGTAATGCAGAATCTTATGTGTGTGTGTATGTGAGTGTGAGTGTGTGTGTGTGTGTTTGCACGAACGCTTTCTGCTGATGCTTTTAGCAACAGGCAGGAGCATCGATAGCAAATAGAATCTTAAAGTGTCCCCACCAATGTTCAAACCTACGCCTCTGGTATCATCTATAATCCAGTATATAGATGTACTCTGGATTAAATGGCATTTGAATTTGGCCATGGAAATGGCGAATGGGTACGAAGTTCATGTGTCATAGCTTGTGATCGGTCGTTCGATTCTCATATGACTCCCAGTCCAGACTTGGGAGTATTTATTGGAGGGAAAGCTAACAACATGAACTGCTTGGTTATGTGCCGAGCTAATCAAAAGGTCAGCCTGCCGGTTTGTGCTGACTGACTAACCGTCTGTGTTTGTGTCCATGTTTAAACAGCCACTGACACTGGAACAGTTCCGTAGTAACCCCACATTGTCCCAGGTGACTGAGGAGGGATGGCCGGTCATTTTAACTAATTTAGTATCCACCACAGTTTGTCTTTTGTCTTCTCTAACATATGTCCCGCATGTGCGTTCTGTTGGTGTGCGAGCCAGTTTGCCTCATTGGCAAATAATTATTTAATAGTATTACACTATTATAAGGTCACCCAGCACAGCCAGAGGAGGACTGGCCACCACTCAGAGCCTGGTTGCTCTCTAGGTTTCTTCCTAAATTAGAGGGAGGGACTTTTCTAGCCGCAGTGTATCAACCTGTTGTGTTTGTGAGAGAGCTTCGTAATAACATTTATGTAAGATGGGATTCATAAAATGCATTTGATTGATTTAAGTGGAAGTGGAAAGTGAATGGAAAGACATATACAAGTAGAATATATATATATACAGTATATATGAAACCAGGTACACGGAGAAGATACAATATTGTATTCAGTGTCTCAATAGGCCATTAAATGTTGAAATATGCCATGAAATTATGAAATAGGTCCTTATATTATAGAAAAGGCCATGATTTTATGAACTACATGTTATTTAGGAAATAAATATACTTTATAAATATACAATGTATTATTTTGTCAGATCACACCACAATTTTACAATCTTTTAAAAAGATTTTCTCATAGTGTGCCACACAAAATTGTATGCATCAATATATAATTCATTACTTTTATATTTTTTTCATTAATTTTGAGGGCTTTGGTCCTCCATATGCGAGTGCTTCCTACAAGCTACTTAAGCTTCGTGACAAAATCATTGTATTTGCTCTAAACATTTTCACATCCTAATTATTTAAAAAGTCAAAAAATCCAACGGTAAATTTAGGAATCCTTAAACGTGTGAGGACCTGAACAGAGGAGATAGGTCGAGAGAACACATTTCCTTACCAAAACGCACACGACACACTGGCACCATAACAGATTAATAATTGCCTCCTGAGAAAATATTCTCTACATGTGATCGTGATGGGAATAATCATGTCCAGAAAATTGACATTTTATAACCCGCCCATTTCCAACGTGGAAATTAATTAAACACACCGTCCTTCTCCCCTGCTTTTCAACTCTCCCCTGTCACACGATTGTGGTTTGCACCGGCAAAGGTAATTAAATTCCCCCTGGTAATTTACTAGGCAAAGGCTGTCTGTCTGGTCGTGATATGGAAATAGAGAGACAGAAAGACAGGGAGGATGAACAGAGTACTGTGCCATAGGGTTTTCAGATCCTTTCAGTAAGAAACCGAGGGATCAAAGCATGTTAGCAGTTACTCACACACGACATTTAGCATTGGAAAGTTCACTAGAGCACTTACTGTACGATCCGTGTCATTATTATAAGTTCATCTTTATATTTTACATTTTTAGTAGTTTAAAAGACTCTTTTGTCCAGAGCAACTGGCAGTAGCACTGATACGTGTTCAGAAAGCTAGATGTTACAACCACACTAGCTTAACCTTACTAGCACTACAACCACACTAGCACTAGACTCACACTAGTGCTATTACCTCACTAACGCCAGAACCACACTAGTGCTACCTCACTAACGCTAGAACCACGCTAGTGCAATACCCCCACTAGCTCTAGAACCACACTAGTGCAATACCCCCAGTAGCGCTAGAACCACACCAGAGCTACCTCACTAGCGCTAGAACCACACTAGTGCAACTACCCCACTAGCGCTATAACCACACTAGTGCAAAACCCTCACTAGCGCCACACTAGTGCAATACCCCAGTAGCGCTAGAACCACACTAGTGCTACCTCCACTAGCGCTATAATCACACTAGTGCAATACAAAACCCACTCACTAGCGCTAGAACCACACTAGTGCAATACCCCCAGTAGCGCTAGAACCACACTAGTGCAATACTCCCACTAGCGCTAGAACCACACTAGTGCAATACCCCCAGTAGCGCTAGAACCACACTAGTGCAATACCCCCACTAGCACTAGAACCACACTAGTGCAATACCCCCAGTAGCGCTAGAACCACACCAGTGCTACCTCACTAGCGCTAGAACCACACTAGTGCAATACCCTCAGTAGCGCTAGAACCACACTAGTGCAATACCCCCACTAGCGCTAGAACCACAACAGTGCTAGAACCACAACTAGTGCTACCCCACTAGCGCTAGAACCACACTAGTGCAATACCCCTAGTAGCGCTAGAACCACACTAGTGCAATACTCCCACTAGCGCTAGAACCACACTAGTGCAATACCCCCAGTAGCGCTAGAACCACACCAGTGCTACCTCACTAGCGCTAGAACCACACTAGTGCAATACCCTCAGTAGCGCTAGAACCACATTAGTGCAATACCCCCACTAGCGCTAGAACCACAACAGTGCTACCTCACTAGCGCTAGAACCACACTAGTGCAATACCCTCAGTAGCGCTAGAACCACACTAGTGCTACCTCACTAGCGCTATAATCACACTAGTGCAAAACCCTCAGTAGCGCTAGAACCACACTAGTGCAATACCCCCACTAGCGCTAGAACCACAACAGTGCTACCTCACTAGCGCTAGAACCACATTAGTGCAAGAACCACAGTAGTGCTACCTCACTAGCGGTAAAACAACACTAGCACAAAACCCACCATAACGCTAGAACCACACTGTATCAAGTTTTGGCCCGGTAGAAGTAACAAAGCTACAAATGGCGGTTCAAAGCAGTTCAAGTCCTAGTATTGATCCTGTCCAGGACCTTTCTGATGTACTCCTCCATACTAAACAAAAACCCCTGGTATTTACATGGTTTATATGGTTATATGGCTGCCAGCAATGGACACACAGTTTTTTTTAACTGTACTCAGTCAAAGCAAAAGTTCCTAGAATAAAAAAAGGTATTAAAACATACTGTAGGGGTGTTTATAATATTGCCACGACCTCCACCGAAGCTTCACGATCACCGGCGAGCGGACTTCGGAGTTTGTAATCACCTGCCTTCTAGCCGTCTCCGTTTCAATGTTAATCACATCCTTGTCCTGTCATGTCATTACACACACCTGGTGCCCATCTCCTCGTTAGGAGAATCTATGTTCCCTTTGTGTACAGTGTCTCTGTGTGGTATTGTTCTATGTTACCTGAGCTGTGTCCGTGAGTTCGTATGTGCAAACATTCTTATCGGTTTTTTTCTTTTCCGGAAAGTGTACCTGTCGCGTACCGTTTCGTTCACGTTTGTGTGAATTACATACATTATATAAAGTGCCACCAAACGTCTTCCTCCTGCATCTGGCTCATTCATTCTAGGCACTTCATCCAGCCGTGAGAAAATATAATATTTAGCAATTTGATATGTAACAGAAGGGCGAATGTAGCTTTCCATAAAGAAAATGGTGCATAAATGGCATAATCATGACAGACCTTTTGTCTAATGGCTCATAAAAAGGGATTCTACAAAACTTGCAAAGTATTTCAAATGACGTGAACTCAAAGTGTTTCGAAGTATGTTATGCATTGTTTACTTTGTATCCGAAAGATCAAATAAAAATGCTGACATCTTTCATCATCGCCACAATAAAACATTTATAAGAGCTTCGAAATAGTGTGCTCTTTGCCACTTTCTTTTTTAAAGCATTCACTGAGTCTTTCAACACACACAAAATATCCTTTGAAATTACCTCTTTTTCTCTACTTCTTTTTTTATGACCACAAACAAGATGTACGCAGTGTTTGAATTTGTATTTTCTCTTTCACGGAGTGTGAAGATTGCTCCGAAGGACCGGAGAGAGTCAGCCAGTGACAAAGCCCAGTTCAAGAGAAATCAGAGCTCTCAAAAAACATTCAATTTAAAGCTGAATGTTACACCAACAGTTTCTTGTCTTTCAAAAAGCAGACATTTTCTTACCATGACCTTGTTTGCCCTGAATGAGATGCCGTTTTTTTGCGCAGGTAGGCGTGTACCAAGCAGATTCTGTCCACCGGGGTGAAATTTGGGAAGAGTTTGGTATAAAGATATAAGCCCCTGTAAGCCTCTGTGCCAATGGAGGAATTAGAAAGGAAACGAGAAAGTGAGTGAAGCTGGTTTGGGATTAAACCTTCGGATGCCTTTCCTCCTGGCAAATATTATCCTGGTCATGACAGGCTTACGTGAAGGTCAGAACTGTTTGTGATCTGTACATCTCAGAGAAACAGTATTGTCCATATTGAGATGTTGAAGAAGGTACAGTATGCAGTCTTGACTCTGGAAGGAATCAGCTCTGATATTCAATAGCTTTGTCAAATTTGAAGATAAAATGAGAAAATGGTGAAGTGGACAATATTAACGTTAAACCTTCAGACATGGCATGTTAATGTCTAATTTAATTAATATCGGCACATTGGATTTGACGTCCAGTCTATGTTATCAAGCATCAAGATGTCAAACAGCAAAGACGCACATATTTACGCATGGTTGTGTGTGTGTGTGTGTGTGTGTGCGTGTGTGTGTGTGTGTGTGTGTGTGTGTGTGTGTGTGCGTGCGTGTGTGTGTGTCTGTGCGTGTGAAACAGTACATAGCTAACTGACCTCTCCCTGTTGAATTTGAGCGAGTGAAGGATGGCCGGGCGTCTCTGGCGCAGGTTCCACAGGTGCAGGGTGTCATCTGCACATGCCGTGACCAGCGCCCCCTGATGGTGAGACAGACCAACAGAACCTCAGATTTGACGATTACAAACATGACTTTAATTCAGAACAATTTCAGACACTCACTGTGGATATATCCTGTGGCCCCACACAGACACTCACTGTGGATATATCCTGTAGTCACACACAGACACTCACTGTGGATATGTCCTGTAGCCCCACACAGACACTCACTGTGGATATATCCTGTGACCCCACACAGACACTCACTGTAATATGTCCTGTAGCCCCAAACAGACACTCACTGTAATATGTCCTGTAGCCCCACACAGACACTCAGTGTAATATGTCCTGTAGCCCCACACAGACACTCACTGTGGATATATCCTGTGACCCCACACAGACACTCACTGTAATATGTCCTGTAGCCCCAAACAGACACTCACTGTAATATGTCCTGTAGCCCCACACAGACACTCACTGTGGATATATCCTGTGACCCCACACAGACACTCACTGTAATATGTCCTGTAGCCCTACACAGACACTCACTGTAATATGTCCTGTAGCCCCACACAGACACTCACTGTAATATGTCCTGTAGCCCCACACAGACACTCACTGTAATATGTCCTGTAGCCCCACACAGACACTCACTGTAATATGTCCTGTAGCCCCACACAGACACTCACTGTGGATATATCCTGTGGCCCCACACAAACACTCACTGTGGATATATCCTGTAGCCCCACACAGACACTCACTGTGGATATATCCTGTAGCCCCACACAGACACTCACTGTAATATGTCCTGTAGCCCCACACAGACACTCACTGTGGATATATCCTGTGGCCCCACACAGACACTCACTGTAATATGTCCTGTAGCCCCACACAGACACTCACTGTGGATATATCCTGTGGCCCCACACAGACACTCACTGTAATATGTCCTGTAGCCCCACACAGACACTCACTGTAATATGTCATGTAGCCCCACACAGACACTCACTGTGGATATATCCTGTGACCCCACACAGACACTCACTGTGGATATGTCCTGTAGCCCCACACAGACACTCACTGTGGATATGTCATGTAGCCCCACACAGACACTCACTGTGGATATATCCTGTGGCCCCACACAGACACTCACTGTGGATATGTCCTGTGGCCCCACACAGACACTCACTGTGGATATATCCTGTGGCCCCACACAGACACTCACTGTGGATATGTCCTGTGACCCCACACAGACACTCACTGTGGATATATCCTGTGACCCCACACAGACACTCACTGTGGATATATCCTGTGACCCCACACAGAAACTCACTGTAATATGTCCTATAGCCCCACACAACTACAGGAAAACAACAGTATACTGTATATACAAATGTTAGCATCGTTATTTATATTTATCTGTATGGCCTTGTTTATCTTAAGGTCCACCACATTTAATTCTGATGCAAAATAACTGACACAGAATGTGTTTTACCAAACTGCATTCAATACACAGCACTGTCTAGTGCCAAGGAGCAGTATTTAGAAGAATCACAATTAAGAACTGAGGTGAACAGTCAGACTGAGAGCGGGGAAAGACAGGAAGTAGAGATTTGCACTGCCTGCGATGTGTGATGAGTGCGAATACGCAATAGAAAGTGTTTGTGTGGATCTACAGCTCCAGTCAAATGTTTGGACACAGTCGTTTTGCCTGAACTGGGTGTGTTGACAGCTGTCCTATCAGCTGTTGGAGAGAGCAGACAACAGCAGAAGGCTGCTGTGCATGTCTCTGCAGACGATAGAGACGTGTGTGTGTGCAAACATCCAAATGAGAAAACAGGTCCCCGGAGACTGAGGTTGACGGCTATTACGCAAAAAGAAGGCTTACGAGTGGATCTAGGACGCGAACACACACACGCGTGCAGACAGACACACACACACACACCAGTTGAATGCTTTATTGGTGCCTGCATATTTATTTGCACATTTAGAAAGTACATTCAACATTCACATGATGTGACATCATGTGGTCTGGTAACCACGGCAGTCAGCCAATCAGCAGTCAGTATTTGAAGCGAGTTTATTAAATGAGGATATGCCGTTATCCCACGATTCCTTATGCCAGTGGGTTGTGAACTGTATCTGGTGGACCAAAGTACAAATAATAATTGGCGGCCAACAGAGCAGCTCATCTTCGGGATGTCAAAAGAGCAGGGGATATTTGGTTGGCGCATAGTCGGAAACTTTCAGATCATTTCCGTGTGAGTAGACGAAGCTTTCACGCATCTTTCTCCTAACGGTCATCGTCCCTTCAAGTTTCTGTGATCTGTGTGTGTGTGTCTGTGTGTGTGTGTGTGTGTGTGGGGGGGGCTAGAGTGAGTGATTACATGAATTCCCAGGGCGATGCTGTAACTGGTGTCGTGACAAGGCTGTGGTGAGGACGAGACTCGGGGGAATTGTGTCCAGATTAAAGACTCAATCACAGAAGGAAATGACTCGAAATCACAGAGAACATCACGTCTCCCTGTGGAATATAAATACACCACTAATCTATTGAGATTTACGACTGGGTAAACATCTCTATTGTGAAGATCGTTCTGTGTGTGCGTGTGCGTGTGTGTGTGTGTGCAGTTAATTTTGAGTGTATGTTCCTGTCTGCAATGTCCGGTGCATTGTGTTCTACCCAATTAACTAATGGGCCAGGCTGGCATGCTTTGAATTGTAATATCAATGCTCATTAGATTTCCAAGCAAAAGTAATTTATTGACTAAACTTATTATAGAACATTGTTCTAGAACAATACATTTGCTGGCCAATATAGAATACATGCATTTTTGGTTCCTGGTAGAACCCCTTTTTAAACTTGAAAGGAGTTTCACCAGGAACCTTGAAGTGTAATTTATAGGATTGTTTTCTGTTGACACACTCAGCCACCCTTTAATAGTTCAACATGGCACCTATGTGTTGCTGACAGGGTGTGCTGAGGAGTGATCTATCGTTGATGCATAATGCCATTATCACTAAATTACACATTCAATTCTCTCCTATCGTTTACTCTCAAAAGTGTGGAATCCACCTTCAAGCGTGTTGCCTTTTGTTTCTCCTCCATCTCAGTTAAAAATATGACAGCTACCTCGTAAAGGAAATTAGAGGGATGACGGACAGGAGCTGTTTATAAACACAAATTCATTAATCTCCACGAAATAATTAAGCAGCAGAGAAAATAATGAACAACATAATTGCTGGTGTTTTTCACCCTCACGGTCCGATTGGGTGTCAGCGAACCTTTATCGGGTTTCAGCGAGGACCGCCTGCGTTTGGTTCCTAATGCCGTTAGCACGGATATGCTCAACTAATCCATGTCAAATGTGACTAATGGAAAAAAGTGCCAGCGATTAGCTAGCACCTTCAGGAGATTAAGAGATTTGTTGTTGCCCCTAATTTGTTTTAATTGCCGCCTCTCTGACTTTCTTTCCCTCGCAACCACTCATCTTTCTTTAACTCCACTCATATGATCACAGAAACGTATTCGGTCATTTTAGCAGGCCCTTTAATCCCAATATCCCTAGAAGAGGAGTTGTGGCTAACCGTATCGGTCAAGAACAAAACAACATATTTGTTTTAATTATTCCTGGCTAGAGATGGCAACCGACAAAGCAACTAGAATATTAGACTGTTGGATACAGGGAGATATGCTTGGATACAGGGAGGTATGTTTGGATACAGGGAGGTATGCTTGGATACAGGAAGGTATGCTTGGATACAGGGAGGTATGTTTGGATACAGGGAGGTATGCTTGGATACAGGGAGTTATGTTTGGATACAGGGAGTTATGTTTGGTTACAGGGAGGTATGTTTGGATACAGGGAGGTATGCTTGGATACAGGGAGGTATGCTTGGATACAGGGAGTTATGTTTGGATACAGGGAGTTATGTTTGGTTACAGGGAGGTATGTTTGGATACAGGGAGGTATGTTTGGATACAGGGAGGTATGCTTAAATACAGGGAGTTATGTTTGGATACAGGGAGGTATGTTTGGATACAGGGAGTTAAGCTTGGTTAATGGGAGGTAGGCTTGGATACAGGGAGGTATGCTTGGATACAGGGAGATATGCTTGGATACAGGGAGATATGCTTGGATACAGGGAGGTATGCTTGGATACAGGGAGTTATGTTTGGATACAGGGAAATATGCTTGGATACAGGGAGGTATGCTTGGATACAGGGAGGTATGCTTGGATACAGGGAGGTATGCTTGGATACAGGGAGATATGCTTGGATACAGGGAGGTATGCTTGGATACAGGGAGGTATGTTTGGATACAGGGAGGCATGTTTGGATACAGGGAGGCATGTTTGGATATACAGGTTTTTGGCTGAACCAGATATTGAATTATACTGGGTAACATCAGAAATATGTCACCTCATTAGCAGTGTTAAAACCGCTGTTAGAGTGGACACCATTTGGATGTGTGTTTCAGTCTTTGTTCAAACTACAAGGGTCAATCAATAGCCTCCTCACAGACCTATTTTCCACGTCTGCCCCAGACCACGCTCTTGTTGGTTCTCCCTCAGCCATGTCATTCCAGCTGACTTCCTGGTTAACCGAACAGCGTAGCAACAAGCAACACAGCTAGAAGCGGCCGTGTAACAGCGGATGTCACCAAGACTTACAGGGGGTGGCTGCAAGCAGGAAATGGAACAACCAGATGTCACATAATCGGCAAAAATATGTAGGGTAACACAATGCATCGGCCAGATATCTGATGTTGCGTCTCTGGTCAACATCAGCTGGAGGTCCCCAATCTCTCTGGCCAGTAGGCACTAACGTGTTATGTCATTTCGGTCCAATCAGAGAACATCCTGGCCTGTTCTATTGACCTTGGGAACAGTTCCGGTGACTATGGAAACTCGTTCTCCCTGGTTCAAACAAAAAGAACGCCTGAAGTCAAAATGTCTGAAATAAAAACCAGAGGCATGGCAATGCATTTTAAAGAGCAAAAATAATATAATTTTCATTCTGACACCACATCCCCAAGTACCCCAGCGCAGTGCGTATGTGTGCGTATGTGTGCGTATGTGTGTGTATGTGTGTGTGTGTGTGTGTGTGTATGTGTGTATGTGTGCGTGTGTGTGTATGCCTGTGTGCTTTGAGAGCAGGGGCTCATCAAAAGAGTCCAACTCCGGAGCCCGTCAGCAGAGTCCAACTCAGGGGCCCGTCAGAAGAGTCCAACTCAGGGGCCTGTCAGCAGAGTCTAGCCCAGGGGTCCGGCCAGCTAATGGGCCACATCGGAGCAACCTGCTGGCTGCGATGCGGCTAACAGCTGGTCTGTGCGCATATGTGTGTGTCTGTGTGTGTATGTGTGTACATGCGTATGTGTGTATGTGTGTATGCTCTACATCAGCTGTGTTACACAACCCGCCCACCGCACCTCACCAGAGCTCCGTCAAGCCTAAAGCCGTGAGTCACTGGAGGAGCAAAAGACCGCCGAGAGTTTCGCCCGGCCGTCGTATTCATGAGCGTCGCAGCCGGAGAGACAGAGGCAGGAACTTATGTGTTGTCTTGCGTGGCGTTCCGAAGACACTTTTGTCACAAGTTCTTCTTCTCTGCCGCCATGCAAGCACATCTATCGCCAGGCATAGGGCCCACCGAGGAATCGAACCCGCAGCCCCATTGGAGATGCCATGCTCAGCCTATCGAAGCGCGTACGTGCACCGTGTGACAGTCAGAGATAGAGACGCATATATATGACGTGTCAGGACCGTGTCTAGCGTTTATGGTCGATACATTTTAACTCTCTAGTGTCCAGGTGCCAACTTCCGTGACCGTATTAGTGTAAATGTGTCGCATGCACTTTAAAACACAAACGCTATAAACACATCATTTATCCGGGCTTGCATTTGGGCTCTGAACAAAAAGGGCTTTGTGAAATGCATTTTATTAACGGGATGATGATTGATTGGTTTATTGATGCACTTTTTCATTCCGCTCAGCTGTGCTGGATGTTTGTATACACTTCCACTCTCTATTATTCATATGTTACAGGAAGGATACCGTTCCCTGATCCCCATGAATGATATGAAGGTCCCCAGTGGGGGGGAAATAGCTAAATCAATCCAAGTCTATCGATACATCTTTCTGCAACTCTCACTGTAGCTAAGCACCCCCCCCAACCCCGTCTCAGCAGGATCTTCCATCTCAGTGACCCGATCACACCCTGAGATCTGGGGTCACGGACGGCGATATATATCAGATAGCACTTATTTCATATAAAAGTCATATGAAGTGAGTGTTTTATGATATGACTTTTATATGATATAAGTGTTATATGATTTGAGTGTTTCAAAGTGAGTGTTTTATGATATAACACTCATATCTTTTAAGACTCATATAATATAACACTTATATCATATTACACTCATTTCATTAAACATTTATATCAAATAACAGTCATATCTTATAACACTCATATCCTATAATACAGAAATCCTATAATACAGAAATCATATAACACTCTACTATCTACCTACTTATCTGTACATAACAGCGGTTTAAACCGTGAATAATGACCGCAAGGCACGCTTACGACTACACGTTTTACTGCTCTAATGTCATTGGTTGAGCCTTGTGCTAGGTGGCAACCAACCACATCATGGCTAATGGCTCACGTATCCATGGATACCGGAATGGAACGGGTCTTACCTCATTGATGAGGAACTGTAACTGCAGTACTGCTGCTCCGCTTTCATGCTGGCTGTAACAGTCCACACCAGGCCGTCCCAGTCTGATGACATCACACCGTCAAGGAGGTTAACAGTGAGCGGAACCCATTGGGATTGGACATGACATCGTATAACACGCCCACCCGCATGACAGGGAAATGAACCGCACAAGGAAAAAAACATATATTCATTAGTCCTCTCTTACCGGTATCGTAGCTTTCGACTTCAACCTGACAATATTGGCTTTTTCAAAATGGGGGACCGGATAAAATGAGTGCTGGACACAACTTTAGATGGTGAAAATCAATGAAACAAATGAAATACAGACATATATGTAGACATACATGTAGACATATATGCGTTATTCCTACTCACTAATGATTTAATAACACAACCATGGATTAAGGAGTGAAGTGAATGAAGAACATTCTGTGCACTTTACAACCACGGTATTAGGGTTGATTTCTCACACCCGCCATTTACATCGCAGATAATGAGCCTCGCCTTCCATTGGAGGACTCTGAAACACGGGCGCCTCTGCGAGCCAATCAATGAGGAACGCGGGTGCGTTGCTCCAATCAGACAGAAATAGGGTCTTACTGGGACAACACCTGAGCGCATGTCATTATATAAATCTTACCTTCTATAAAAGCATTGTTGTTGTGGTCTGTTTGGGTCTGGGGAATCGTGCATAAATGCCAAAGACTAAGGACTCTCTCATAGAAGATATAAAGCCCCTGTCAAATCCAATCATGGCTCCCCAAATTGGTCCACGCTACCTGCACGTTATTGCACTCCTCCATTAAGGCTGAAGGTAGAGTAAAAGTGGTTAAGCACATGTGGAGAATAGGTTGACATTTGGAAAGTGATTACATAGGCTTAACTTGAGACGTAACTTCTCTGAACCAACAGTTTAAGTGTTCTGGAGATATAATTGTTCTTGAGATATAATTGCTCCGAACGTACAGTTTAAGTGGTCTGGAGATGGAATTGTACTTGAGATATAATCGCTCTGAACATATGACGCTTCTGTCCCCACATCTCCCAGCGAGACCAGAAAAGACAGAAATGTGTTTCGAAGCATGCAGGTCCACAGCAGAGTGAACCTCCTGTGAGAGCACTCTGCAGAAACAATAATAAGGAAAGAATATTCCGGAACATAAACACAGCTTACAAGCAGCTAGCAACACCTTGACACACCCGAAGCAACGTCGGAAAATGCTGAGGAGGTGTGGAGCTATATACACGTTGTACAGGTGTGTGTGTGTGTGTAGTTTATTTTGGATAGCGCTGTACTCTAGAAGAGGTCTATAAAAACAAAAACCGCTGTGGAATCCCCTGACGGACAGTTAAGCTAGCGCTTAATAAACAATTGGTGGAGGAAAAACGAATAAAATGTAGACATGAATGTGTGATGCCTACTGTGTGAAGCGTAATATTCGGCTAGTGCGCACGTGAAGATGTGCCTCGTTGTACGGAGTGACAAACTGAAAGCGTTTCAGATGGGTGGTTTGTGTTACCATGAAATATGTTTGACTGAAATGCTAATATAAAACATGGATATTACATATAAATATAAAGTCTGCACAAACTGTAATTACCTTAACTATAGTAGCATGATTTAATTTTGGAAGATACATACACACGAGCATACACACACACACACACACACGTTTACACATGCACAAATAAACACACAGGATCCATGGTGAACCATAGATATATAACCATAGATAGACTTGTTTTGTAGAGACACCCGGCGTCAGCATGTCTATGTATTAATCAGCCAAACATCTATGTGCCATCCCGGTGTAAAGGTTCCAGCTGCCTGGTTGGGTCAAAACTGCCTGGTTGGGGATCACAAATTGTGTATCACCAAAAAACATGTAGTGGCTCTAAATATTCCTGGATAAATAAGAACCTGTAAAGCAAATGGTGTGTATTATGAGTGCATCAAAAGTCATAAATAGAGACCTCCTAATATATATATCTAGCCCCAGTTGTTTTGTAAACAGACCATCAAAGACACGTTTTCCATTGATCTCACTCTTTAGCTCTGAGTCTCTCTCCCTCTTTCCCTCTCTTTTTTGCTCTCTCATTTCCTCCCCCTTCCTCTACCTCTATCCCTCTCTCTTCCTGTCTCTCTCCCTCTCTCTCTCTCCCCCTCTCTCTCTCCCCCCCCTCTCTCTCCCCCTCTCTCTCTCCCTCCCTCCCTCTCTCTCCACTCATACAACCCTCAAACTGTAATTGATGGAACTGAGAGGGAAATGTATCTCCACACAATCAGTTTGGAGCTAAACTGAGTGAACAGGTCTTCTCAGTCACATGTATCAACGTTAAGCCAATTCTGGGCTGTCAAACAAATTCAACAGAGAGCCTAATTGTCAGCTGTGTGTTTTGTTTTTTCTTTTCCGTTGGTGCCAATTAGAGTCCCAGGCAGCCAGGTGAGGGGGATTCTAACTAATAAGTGACCTTAATCAATCAATCAATTTGGGGGTTGGAGTGCCAACCTGCAGAGACCTCACCTTCTGTGGAATGACTCTGACACCTGTGGTCTAAAAGGAGAAAAACCTGTTTCAATGTCCTGACAGCACATTATGCACAGCTGTGACTGTCCACTTGAATTGAGTCCGACTAGGGGCGTCGTTCTCTCTCGTTCTTTCACTGTCTCTCTCTAGTTAGGAAGGCATTTTCATTTCAAACAAATTCTGCAGCTAATCACAATTCCAATTCCTTTTGAAGAAACACATTACGCGAATTGACGTTTTTGTTTCTATGAGAAATAACGTTCGTGGTGGTTTAATCAAATAAAAAAAACAGCGAACACAAGCGTAAAACATACGCTGAACGTAAAAGCAAACGCGCTTACACAAAGCGTCTTCTAGATACGATAAAAATGCAGTGCACGACTACAAACAAACACGTAACATTATATCAATCCCAAGCACCCGTGAACCTAACCAGGGACCTTAAATCGCCCACTGATTAACTAATCTATGCCCGGTGCTTAGATAAACCCATAACAGCTGGGCTCCAAATCAACACGATACACAGAAGTGCTCTCCCCTAAACACCCTGTGACAACACAGCTCACCCATTTGTGACAGCGTGTCTGTTTCTATATGTGTTTGAATATGTACATGTTTCTCACCTTCATATGTTTTACAGTTCCTCTAAGGACCGACATTCTCTACAAGGACTGAAATGGCAAAGACAGTGTGACATTGTGACCTCACGTTTATGGTAAAAGTTACAATCAGAGTTTGGGTTAGGATTGAATTAGGGCAAAAGGTTAAGATTAGGATTATCGGGAGAGCTGAAGATCGACACGCATCCTCAATTGCACATGTTGGATATTTGTCCTGGTTGTCACACTGCTCACTCAACCGGTCCACCAGCAAATGCAAACAAGGAGGTGAGCGCTTTTCCTGTACGACAACCACATCCACTGGTGCCAATTGAGTTAACAGTGGTGTCTCATCTTAACCACTAAGGAATCTGAACCTTTAAGGAATCTGGACCACTAAGGAATATGCCTCTAGCAGTAGACTGCCCAATTTGAATCTAGTAACTGGACATTGCTTTTTATCTTGTTGCTCTGTTTGCACTGTTCGTATACGTTTTAAAATGTGTGTTTTAAATGTTGCAGCTAGGGGTCAGATCAAGTTCCTAGTGTGTCTGTGAACAGAATTGGCGAATAAACCTGATTCAGAACTTGCACTTGCCTGAACTACCGCAGAAAGTCGATAGAGGTTAACGAAACTGGACAACCCTGTCAAACACTGTCCTCACCGAGCTAATCTGCCCAAAGACAGACATTAGGAGGATTTATTTAAAAGCCATACACGAGGATCAGGATTTATTGTCACCGCAACGACAACGCAAAGATTTTAAATTGAAAATGATGCTTCTGTTTACACGCACAAATCTACATCTGTGTGGCGCGTTCACTTGCCAGAGCCAGCTCAGATCTCCTCCAAAACCCAACCCCCAGACTCAAGTTATTAACATTATCCATCACAAAAATGATTTCCAACACATGATGATTGCCTGAAAAAGTGGAGAGAAAAAAATAAATGGCACATCATCAGCCCAATTCCGCCTCTGCTAATTCAAATCCTACAGGCGGTTTGATTAAAACCCTAAAAAATACTGTCACACATTAAATTGCCAGGCGGTGTGGAGTCAGTGATGGAAGAATGGAACAATGCCACCTAGTCACAACTGAAATGCATGGGTTTGTCTAAGCGTCGGAAAAAACGTCCTTCTGCGAGCGTCTCTCGTGTTCTGTTTTCCGTTTGTTTCCGTTTCCTGATTGTTCCTTAGAAGATAAGAAGGTGGTTGATGTGGAGGAAGAGGGTCACATGAGGAGGAAGAGGGTCACATGAGGAGGAAGAGGGTCACATGAGGAGGAAGAGGGTCACATGAGGAGGAAGAGGGTCACATGAGGAGGAAGAGGGTCACATGAGGAGGAAGAGGGTCACATGAGGAGGAAGAGGGTCACAAATCAACCCTCTCTGCCCTCTGGCGCGATGTTCACCACTCCTCCATATCTCTTCTCTCTCTCTCTCTTCTGTCCTCCATCTCTCTCTCTTCTCTCTCTCTCTTCTGTCCCTCCATCTCTCTCTCTTCTCTCTCTCTCTTCTGTCCCTCCATCTCTCTCTCTTCTCTCTCTCTCTTCTGTCCCTCCATCTCTCTTCTCTCTCTTCTGTCCTCCATCTCTCTTCTCTCTCTCTCTTCTGCCCCTCCATCTCTCTCTCTTCTCTCTCTCTCTTCTGCCCCTCCATCTCTCTCTCTTCTCTCTCTCTCTTCTGTCCTCCATCTCTCTTCTCTCTCTCTCTTCTGCCCCTCCATCTCTCTCTCTTCTGCCCCTCCATCTCTCTCTCTTCTCTCTCTCTCTTCTGTCCTCCATCTCTCTTCTCTCTCTCTCTTCTGCCCCTCCATCTCTCTCTCTTCTGTCCCTCCATCTCTCTCTCTTCTCTCTCTCTCTTCTGTCCTTCATCTCTCTCTCTCTTCTGTCCTCTCTCTCTCTTCTCTCTCTTCTGTCCTCCATCTCTCTTCTCTCTCTCTCTTCTGCCCCTCCATCTCTCTCTCTTCTCTCTCTCTCTTCTGTCCTCCATCTCTCTTCTCTCTCTCTCTTCTGTCCTCCATCTCTCTCTCTCTCTCTCTTCTGTCCTCTCTCTCTCTCTCTCTCTTCTGTCCCTCCATCTCTCTTCTCTCTCTTCTGTCCCTCCTTCTCTCTCTCTTCTCTCTCTCTCTTCTGTCCTCCATCTCTCTTCTCTCTCTCTCTTCTGTCCTCCATCTCTCTTCTCTCTCTCTCTTCTGTCCTCCATCTCTCTTCTCTCTCTCTCTTCTGCCCCTCCATCTCTCTCTCTTCTCTCTCTCTCTCCTGCCCCTCCATCTCTCTCTCTTCTCTCTCTCTCTTCTGTCCTTCATCTCGCCCTACCGTCTACCTCACTCCTTCATCACTGTGACAGCGCTCACTGAACAAGCTTAATTCCATTGACAGGTGTGACAATGATCTGAACATTGAACACACCCGATCAGAACATGAACGCGGCCCGGCGGTCGACAGGACCAGACAGCAAGCTGGTCTACAGCGACGACAACGGACACGGCTTGTCTCTGGTCTGACGAGGCAGAAGAGAACAGGGAGAATTAGAGAGAAATGAGGTGATATAGATCACAGACGAGTTGAAAAGAAAGGAAGTGAGAAAGGAGTGTGTAATATGGAGGAGGAAGCGAGACAAATGAGGGCTCCGGTCGAGGGAGTTTCGCCTCGTCAAGTGCAATAATTTGATAAAAACGATTGATCTTTGGGGACGTGTAAAAAAACAAAACGGCCACTGATGATCTAATCAAGAGTTCAAAAAGAATGAATGAATGTGATTGTGTTGATTTATTGAATTGATTCGTGTATTGATTCATGTATTGATTCATCTATTGATTCATGTATTGACTAATGTAAAAATAGCCATTGTGTTTAGAGTATTAGAGTATTTATTCATCCATTATTGATCCATTGATGTACTCACTGGTTGATTCATTGGCTCGTAGTTTAAATAGAATAAAACGTAGGGACACACAATGTTAAAACGACGGCCGAGAGAACGGAACAACGGAGAAGAAAACAGAAAAAAACAGAGAGGGAGATAGATTATATGGGTTGTAGGTCTGACTGTGCTCCCTGCATGATCGCCTGTTAATTGGTCCTGGTGTAATAAGCATAATAAATACACACACACAAACACACACACACACACACACACACACACACACACAGAAACCTCACCGGGAGCCATCTCACAGAAACACAGACACACACAGACACAGACACACACAGAGACAGACACACAACGAGACGTCAACAGGTCTGTGATGGATCGCTGCCATTGGTCCAGACAGCTTAGACGGCCCACACCCATTGGCCGTTTCCCCAATGGTAACCTATTCCTCGTTCAGAGCCCTACTCTCACCTGTCTAGTCTATAGGACTCTGCTGGAACGTAGTTCACTTCGTAGGGTGCCAGGAGCTGTGCGCTCCGTGCCGGCCCCGTGTGGTGGTCGACACGCATCGGCCGGCCAGAGGACAGTGGAGAGGTTGGCCAAGTGGGGGGGCGGAGATTCAGGGTTTGAACGGCTGCCATCTTGGCACCAAAAGCTTTTAGTGGATTATCGTTTTGTTCACCCGAGTAAATTCTGACGGCAAATTCAGGCGAAAGGCCGTGGAGATCTTTGATTTTATTTTGGATCTATTTGTCCTTGAATGAGTAGGACAGAAAAAGGGCGACTGTTTATAGATGAGTGCTGTAGATCAGGGCTGATCAAGCGTGTTCTTGGGGAGCTACCATCCTGTTGGGTTTCTCTCGTTGTTATTATAATGTGTTGTTATTCGTAAATGTTTAGATAACTGTGTGTTCTATTGTATTGCTACGGTTTTGCATTGTGATTATATTGGGTGGTGTGACAGGTGCGCTTGTTTGTTTGTGTGTGTGTCCTTGTTCATCCAGCACAACTAACTTACATAAGTGCTTACATCGGACCTACGGTGGTACTGTCACTCGTCCTGGGGTATGCCCGTCCTGGCAACGCCGTAAACTGAGCTACAATGGACCCGGTTCACATCTGAGGACGACACAATCAAACTCTATTCCAGACAGTCACTCCGCTCCGGATCAGGTGATTATTTAGGGCTTCTGGATTATATGTTTTTTTTTCTCCTGTGTTTAAGTTGTTATTTGAGCTTTTATTTTCCAGATTTCTACACATACAAGTAGAATAAAACCCCTTCTTGAGTGTCTGAACCCAGATGGAAGTATTTTTAATTATTCAGAGCAGAAAGCAGAGAGCGTTGAACAGAAGCAGGAACTTCAGCACAACCACAGCTGGACATTCTCCTCCCTCACTGAAGAGAAGCTGATTTAACATTTCACACACACAAACTCACACACACAAACTGACACACACAAACTCACACACACAAACTCACACACACAAACTCACACATACTCAGCGAACTCTGTAAAAAGCCTGTCAGTCTATTAACACAAATGGATTTACCTCCACTTTACTTAATATACTCTGTTCCTCCGCTTTTGATAAATTCTACCCACTTCACCATAATACTCTGGATGGCTACAGAAGTTAAACAGCACATACTGGGGGGGGCATTCCATTATTTAATTAGGTTTTGGCTGTCACTGTATGACAAGCCTTTACAAACCCTTCCAAGTGGCGGCGGACTGTCTGTCTGACTGTGTCTGTCACTCCCTGTCTGCCTGTCTGTCTGACTGTTTGTTTGTCTGTCTGTGTCTGTCTCTCCTTGTCTGTCTGTCTGACTATTGCTACCTGTCTGTCTGTCTGTCTTTTTGTCTGTCTGTCTGACTATTGCTACCTGTCTGTCTGTCTGTCTGTCTCTCCTTGTCTGTCTGTCTGACTATTGCTACCTGTCTGTCTGTCTCTCCTTGTCTGTCTGTCTGTCACTACCTGTCATTGTCTGAATCTGAGCAGACAATACATCCCTGAATATATAAAACTAGATTTGGCCACTCCAAGTGTTCCTGCTATCTGTCTCTAATTTCCGGCAGAAGCATAGCCCTATATAAATACATATTTATATAATCAGTTTACATAAAATATATTTAATACAAAGAAAAAAACATTTGTCATAAATTCCGGCGTGATGAATTGAATGCGACGCTGAGCCTGTGAAAAACACTTAAAGCATGCCTGATCAGTGGGAGATACAGTGCCCTTGTTATCCCAGGTAATTGGGTTTCAGCCCAATCAGGGGAGGGCTGTGATTCCGATTATGAAGGTTATGAGCATCAGGAAAAGAGAAGGGAACGACATCATCTCTGTCTCGTTTTCTCCTTCTCCTCAAGCGCTCCCACTCTCTCGTTCATCTCTTCTCTCCCTCTAATTCGTCAAGCCTCGCTTCTTCTGGCTGGAGGTT
Source organism: Dallia pectoralis (assembly GCA_029465975.1). NCBI lineage: Eukaryota > Metazoa > Chordata > Actinopteri > Esociformes > Umbridae > Dallia > Dallia pectoralis. The sequence goes on along the minus strand of CM055738.1, from coordinate 4,017,647 downwards.
GTGTGTGTGTGTGTGTGTGTGTGTGTGTGTGTGTGTGTGTGTGTGTGTGTGTGTGTGTGTGTGTGACCGTGTGTAAATAACGTATGCATGTGTGTGTGTTGGTACGTGCGCGAGCATGCGTTTCGGTATTCTTGGCAGGTCCGTTATCAGTTTGAGCCGTGAGAAACTCTGTCACCGAAAACAGCTGCGCTGATCCATAGCGATTCGTCTGATTGGATTCCCTTTCTGGCTTTGCGTGACATTTTCAGGTCTTTTTCGCACTAAAAGGCCGGCGATTAGAACGTAGGATTCTGCCTGGGTTCTGCTGAGATAACGTGGCTGTGGTTAGAACGGATGCAGCCATTCACGAATTGACGCCTGAAGAAGACACACTTCTTTTGCATGTTTAGCTATTTTCAAACATACTAGACCACTGTTCTCGGCATTTGAATAAACTGTTAC
>CM055738.1:3752206-4012206 GCA_029465975.1 Dallia pectoralis | reverse complement strand
TCACAGAGCCTGATAGGAGGTTAATTGTTTAATTGTATCATGTCATGGCATGTATCGTGTCATACAGACTGTACTGTTATATATAATATTTACAGTGTATCGTGTCATACGATCTGTACTGTTATATAATATGTACAGTGTATCGTGTCATACGATCTGTACTGTTATATAATATGTACAGTGTATCGTGTCATACGATCTGTACTGTTATATAATATGTACAGTGTATCGTGTCATACGATCTGTACTGTTATATAATATGTACAGTGTATCGTGTCATACGATCTGTACTGTTATATAATATGTACAGTGTATCATGTCATACAGTCTGTACTGTTATATAATATGTACAGTGTATCGTGTCATACAGTCTGTACTGTTATATAATATGTACAGTGTATCGTGTCATACAGTCTGTACTGTTATATAATATGTACAGTGTATCGTGTCATACAGTCTGTACTGTTATATAATATGTACAGTGTATCGTGTCATACAGTCTGTACTGTTATATATTATGTACAGTGTATCGTGTCATACAGTCTGTACTGTTATATAATATGTACAATGTATCGTGTCATACAGTCTGTACTGTTATATAATATGTACAGTGTATCGTGTCATACAGTCTGTGCTGTTATATAATATGTACAGTGTATCGTGTCATACAGTCTGTGCTGTTATATAATATGTACAGTGTATCGTGTCATACAGTCTGTACTGTTATATAATATGTACAGTGTATCGTGTCATACAGTCTGTACTGTTATATAATATGTACAGTGTATCGTGTCATACAGTCTGTACTGTTATATAATATGTACAGTGTATCGTGTCATACAGTCTGTACTGTTATATAATATGTACAGTGTATCGTGTCATACAGTCTATACTGTTATATAATATGTACAGTGTATCGTGTCATACAGTCTGTACTGTTATATAAATGTACAGTGTATCGTGTCATACAGTCTGTACTGTTATATAATATGTACAGTGTATCGTGTCATACAGTCTGTACTGTTATATAATATGTACAGTGTATCGTGTCATACAGTCTGTACTGTTATATAATATGTACAGTGTATCGTGTCATACAGTCTGTACTGTTATATAATATGTACAGTGTATCGTGTCATACAGTCTATACTGTTATATAATAAGTACAGTGTATCGTGTCATACAGTCTGTACTGTTATATAATATGTACAGTGTATCGTGTCATACAGTCTATACTGTTATATAATATGTACAGTGTATCGTGTCATACAGTCTGTACTGTTATATAATATGTACAGTGTATCGTGTCATACAGTCTATACTGTTATATAATATGTACAGTGTATCATGTCATACAGTCTGTACTGTTATATAATATGTACAGTGTATCATGTCATACAGTCTGTACTGTTATATAATATGTACAGTGTATCGTGTCATACAGTCTGTACTGTTATATAATATATACAGTGTATCGTGTCATACAGTCTGTACTGTTATATAATATGTATAAATATCATGTACTGTTGTCTACACATTTACACTGTACTTTCATATAAACTGTATGCAGTATAGAAGCATTCGGTGCTGGACTGAAGCTTAGTATCCCAGCATTAGACTTCCTCACATGCCTTACTGCCCAACCGTAACCACCATGGACAGCTCAGAGGAGCGGCTAGCTCTGGCAACGCAACAACCTCACACCACCGTGTCACATGACTGAGACAAGCTATAGGAGAAAGAGGTGAGAGAATAGAGCAACAGACAGAGAACAGACAAAAAAAGAAAAAAATAGGGAGATACAGGAAGAGAGGAGTGACAGGGGGGAGAGAGAAAGAAATTGAGAAATAAGACAGACAGACAAGCAGAAAGACAGAGATGTATAGAGAGAGAAACAAGCTAAGGATCTGCTGTCTATCTGCTGTAAGAAGTATATCCGGTCACGATTAGACACAATTAGATATGTGGGTCTGCTGTCTATCTGCTGTAAGATGTATATCCGGTCACAATTAGACACAGTTAGATATGTGGGTCTGCTGTCTATCTACAGAAAGAAGAATATCTGGTCACAATCAGAGACAGTTAGATCTGCTGTCTATCTAAGTGAAAAAGAGCACACAGCACGAGGTGTGGGTGTAGGTGTGGGCGTAGGTGTGGTGTAGGATTGGGTGTAGGTGTGGGCGTAGGTGTGGGCGTAGGTGTGGGCGTAGGTGTGGGTCTGCTACAACCTCTCCACTCTTTCTCATCGTAAATTAAAATCCATAGAAACGTCCTTCCACTCACGGTTATCGTAACAGACACTCAATCTTGGGATGACTGCAAACGCTTTTCCTCAACACCAATGGCTCCACCTCGTGACTCAATAACGAACGCTTTTCCTCAACACCAATGGCTCCACCTCGTGACTCAGTAACGAACGCTTTTCCTCAACACCAATGGCTCCACCTCGTGACTCAATAACGAAAGCTTTTCCTCAACACCAATGGCTCCACCTCGTGACTCAATAACGAACGCTTTTCCTCAACACCAATGGCTCCACCTCGTGACTCAATAACGAAAGCTTTTCCTCAACACCAATGGCTTCTCCTCGTAACTCAATAACAAAGGCATTTCCTCAGAACACATTTATATTTGTTCTGTCGATCAACGCTGACATAATAAGTGGTGTGACTATTGACAGAAACTTCCAGACAATCGAACAGACAAACGTATTGACGCGCCGAGTTCCTCATCGGATTAATGCGGGTTCATTGTCAAAACGAGAGAAAACAGCCAATCAGAGAACACAGGACTTGATGAAAGGAAACAGAACAGCCAATCGCAGTCCAGAAGCCTCAATAAGCCTTAACAATCGGGCCTTGCAATTTGTCAAATGTTTTGCTAGATACAGGAAATGCCATGAATACAGAGAGGGCTGAATAAAAATGTAAATTAAATGATGAATCACTCCAAAGGTTCTTATGCTTGCAGTGATTGTCAACCCACACACACACACACACACACACACACACAAACACAGCAAATTGGCAAGTGTTGACTGTTTCACATTTACAGTGTTGTGTCACGATTGGTGTGGTGGCGTTGCTACACGGACATATTTCGGTGATGCACTTCCTTGTTTCACTTCCGTGTTTACGTTTGTCTCACGGCTGTTTGCACTTGTAATCAATGGGATATAAGAGGGTCGCGAGCAGTGCACTCGTTGCTTCGCATTGTTACCAGTTCACGTTAGTTTATATGGTGAGTGTTTGTCCTTAGAGTATACTGTATTTGAATGTCTGTTTTAAGTCGCTTTGTGTAAGCGCATTTTATTTCATTACAGTATATGTTTTCCTTTCGTGTTACGTGGTTGTTTTAGTTTTGTGTAAATTAAACGCCAGTACGAAGGAAGTATCAAGCTCTGCAATTGGCTTCAACCGCACTACACCACCCTGGTTCGTGACAGAATGCGAAGCCCACAAAGAAGCCAGCGGAGCCAGCAGACGGTGAGTGGATTCCTCGGGGGGGCAAGCTATAGCGCCCCGAAGGATGAAGCTCACCGTCGCACCACGGAGCAGTGGGACTGGGGTAAGCCGGAGACGCCCGAAGAGGAGTATAGGCGCCTCCGTGCTTACTTCGGGTATGAGCCACCGATGCAGCCATCAGGGCTGATTACACCGGGTCCGCGGTCCCTCCCGGAGGAAGGCAAGAGGGCACCCCGAAGGCGTCCCAAGAAGGTTTTTGGGGGGGAGCTAAGGAGGTGTTCCGGGAGGACCGCGGAGAGAGCACCCACGGTCCTGGTGCTGCAGGAACGGCCACCCACTGCTCCGGGGCTGCAGACAGGGGGAGGAAAACCCCTGGAGCTACAGCCACTACCCCCGCCGTGGGAAGACCCTTTTCTGCCGCCGACGACAGGGACAGAAAAACCCCCGGAGGGGTTGGATGACCAGCCCACGGCCATTATTAGGACGTGGTGGAGGACATGGCTGGATTTACAGGAGCCAGCGCCTGAGATGGTCGCCACCACGCTTGCGCCTGAGATGGTCGCCGTCACGCCAGCGTTCAAGATGGCTGTTGCCGTCCCGCCAGCGCCCAAGATGGCTGCTGCCGTCACGCCAGCGCTCAAGATGGCTGCCGTCGTCCCGCCGGCGCTCAAGATGGCTGTTGCCGTCACGCCAGCGCCCACGATGGCTCCCGCCGTCACGCCAGCGTCCACGATGGCTCCCGCCGTCCCGCCAGCGCTCAAGATGGCTGTTGCCGTCACGCCAGCGTCCACGATGGTTCCCGCCGTCACGCCAGCGTCCAAGATGGCTGCCGCCGTCACGCCAGCGTCCACGATGGCTCCCGCCGTCCCGCCAGCGCTCAAGATGGCTGTTGCCGTCACGCCAGCGCTCAAGATGGCTGCCGTCGTCCCGCCGGCGCTCAAGATGGCTGTTGCCGTCACGCCAGCGCCCACGATGGCTCCCGCCGTCACGCCAGCGCTCAAGATGGCTGTTGCCGTCCCGCCAGCGCCCAAGATGGCTATCGTCGTCCCGCCAGCGCCCAAGATGGCTGCCGCCGTCACGCCAGCGTCCACGATGGCTCCCGCCGTCCCGCCAGCGCTCAAGATGGCTGTTGCCGCCACGCCAGCGCTCAAGATGGCTGCCGCATCGCCGCCCACAGTGGCTGCCGCATCGCCGCCCACGAAGGCCGCGCCACGACGACGCTCACGATGGCCGCCGCCACGACGACGCTCACGAGGGCCGCCGCCACGACTGCGCTCACGAGGGCCGCCGCCACGGCTACGCTCACGATGGCCCCCGCCACGACTACGCTCACGATGGCCGCCGCCACGACTACGCTCACGATGGCCGCCGCCACGACTACGCTCACGATGGCCGCCGCCACGACTACGCTCACGATGGCCGCCGCCACGACTACGCTCACGATGGCCGCCGCCACGCTACGCTCACGATGGCCGCCGCCACGACTACGCTCACGATGGCCGCCGCCACGACTACGCTCACGATGGCCGCCGCCACGACTACGCTCACGATGGCCGCCGCCACGACTACGCTCACGATGGCCGCCGCCACGACTACGCTCACGATGGCCGCCGCCACGACTACGCTCACGATGGCCGCCGCCACGACTACGCTCACGATGGCCGCCGCCACGACTACGCTCACGATGGCCGCCGCCACGACACCGCCCACGATGGCCGCCGCCACGACTGCGCCCACGATGGCCGCCGCCACGATGGCGCCCACGATGGCCTCCGCCACCACGTCGCCCACGACGGCGGACTCTGAGCCGCACAAGACGGCTGACTCTGAGCCGCACAAGACGGCGGACTCTGAGCCGCACAAGATGGCGGACTCTGAGCCGCACAAGATGGCGGACTCTCAGCTGCACTAGATGGCGGTCTCTCTGCCGCACTAGATGGCGGTCTCTCAGCCCCCGAGGCATATTCAGGGCTGGACCTGCGGTCCTGGACTGACCCTTTTGGGTTTAACTGTGGGTTCTCTCCCTGTTGCTCCCTTGTTTTGGTTTTGTGTTTCCGTTCGGCTATCTGGGGAGCTAGCCTTTTAGTGGGGGATACTGTCACGATTGGTGTGGTGGCATTGCTACACGGACATATTTCGGTGATGCACTTCCTTGTTTCACTTCCGTGTTTACGTTTGTCTCACGGCTGTTTGCACTTGTAATCAATGGGATATAAGAGGGTCGCGAGCAGTGCACTCGTTGCTTCGCATTGTTACCAGTTCACGTTAGTTTATATGGTGAGTGTTTGTCCTTAGAGTTTACTGTATTTGAATGTCTGTTTTAAGTCGCTTTGTGTAAGCGCATTTTATTTCATTACAGTATATGTTTTCCTTTCGTGTTACGTGGTTGTTTTAGTTTTGTGTAAATTAAACGCCAGTACGAAGGAAGTATCAAGCTCTGCAATTGGCTTCAACCGCACTACACCACCCTGGTTCGTGACATGTTGATTCCAATGTTCACTGTAACTCCGTACCAGGGAAGCCCAATATCATCTGTTTAACACTGTGGATAGTTGAAAAGCCTGATCAATATTGCAACCATTATTACATTTCCCAGCAAATCGCCGACTCGATTATTTTCAACTTCTTCGTCGTGTACGTACATTTGTGTGCTTACTCATACGAGGAAAAAGCCCTCAATAGCAGACAATTAAGTAGTATTTCTTCACACTGTTTATGGATTTAGGATTTAGACATTTTCTGTAGTAAATTCTCCTCACTAGTACATGACTGAAATGGTGTTGTTATAATAGGATGTGTAGTAGCTACATTACTGTCCTGCTGTTGCTATGGTAGCAGACAGCGTCCGTGGAGATATTTGGACCGAGCTGCGTTTGCTCTTCCATCAGCTCTATACTCAGAAGGTAAATAACTACTACGCGGAAGAAGTCTAGATTCTCAGCTTGGATTCTAGTTGGCTTGTTTGCACATTCAATACAACAACTAAAAAACAAATCAACTTTACATATCTTTGTCTTTGGGTACATGACATTTGCAATGAGATCTTGACCTGAATCTTCCTCCCATTGATATCAACACACATTGGGTATCTTCCTGAATCTTCCTCCCATTGATATCAACACACATTGGGTATCTTCCCCCGGTGACACTCTCAGGTCTACACACTGCAGAGTGTTTCTCAGCAAACGTAAGTCCTGTTCAATCTAGAGGCGACCAGTCAGGACCAGTCGGAGATTCTCCACTGCTCCGTCCCTCTGAAAACAACTTGCAGAATGTTTTTGGGGTCATTGGCGTGCTGTCTTATTTCACGTGTAGGACCATTAGGTCCGGTGTGGGTTGGATATTATGTGCACGCTGTAACGCTGCGTATAGATCACGGTCCAGATCGCCGAGCACAGAGGGCTGTGTGACAGAATTCTCCCTGACTCCTCGCAGGAAGTCAAGCCGCGCTAGATCTTTGGCTCCACAGAATTAAGTGCGGCTAGCAAACACAATATCCCGCTGTGACCAACTCGGCCAGCGCTCACCGACACACGCGCACGCACGCACACACACACACACACAGGGTTTGTTGGGTGTCAGGGAAAAAGCAGAGCCAGGTTCCTCCTCCCTGACGTTCTGGGTAAGGCTCAATCTTCCATCAGGACTTATTGATTCTGTAGCCTGCAGGCTTTTTATAGCAACCAGCACAATCATTAGTGGCGAGCCACAACCCTGCCTCTCTGGTTGCCTGATTGTTTCTCTGCTTGGATGCCTGACTGTTTTCCTGCCTGGTTCCCTGACTGTATCTCTGCTTGGCTGCCTGACTGCCTCCCGAGATAGACAGGGTGTGTGTTTCTCTGTGTGTGTGTGTGTGTTGGGAGAGGGGGGTACGAGGGTTGTTGAAAGATGTGATGTAATTTAGGGAATACAGAGGATAAGGAAGGGAGCTGAGGAGAGAGGAGGGAGAGATAAGAAAGGGAGTGTAGAGTGAGGGAGGGAGAAGAGGGAGAGAGAGGATGGAGGGAGTGTAGGAAGAGAGAGGAGAGAGGGAGGTAAAGGTTTCTGCTGAGAGAAAGAATGAAAAAGAAAGTTGTGATAGAATTTTCAATATTATGTTATATTCAAATGTATTGTTGTCCAATCTTAATGGTTCTGCTGTAAATAACTGTTCAGTTCCCATGGGAAGTCTCATGTCCTCTCCCAGGCGCAGGATGTGTTTTGACTGAACCATGTAGACTTTATGGGTTCCAGATAAGAGGGACTCCAGAGTTAATAACATGTACGGGGAGGATAGAATAACATGGGCTTTAAATGCATCACAACCTGTGAGGGAGGGTTTATACTGGACGTATATATAGCAGAGGTCAACCTAATAATGGTTGAGCATTTGACTTGACATGTAAATGTGTTGTTAACTGCTCCAGATTCATGAATCTTGAATAAATACATTTTCATTATTAAAAGAAACTACAGTCTCTGTCTTCCCTTTAAATAACTCCACGATAAAGTGAAGAGTGTAAGAAAGAAGGAATGAAAGTGAAAGACTGAGGAAAAGAGAAAGAGAGAAGAAACATATAGGGTAAATAGAGTTAGGACAGAGATAAGAGAGATATGACATAGATGAGATACAAGAGATGGGACAGAGATGAGATACAAGAGATGGGACAGAGATGAGATACAAGAGATAAAACAGAGATGAGATACAAGAGATAGGACAGAGATGAGATACAAGAGATGGGACAGAGATGAGATACAAGAGATAGGACAGAGATGAGATACAAGAGATGGGACAGAGATGAGATAAAAGAGATAAAACAGAGATGAGATACAAGAGATAGGACAGAGATGAGATACAAGAGATGGGACAGAGATGAGATACAAGAGATAAAACAGAGATGAGATACAAGATATAGGACAGAGATGAGATACAAGAGATAAGACAGAGATGAGACACAAGATATAGGACAGAGATGAGATACAAGAGATGGGACAGAGATGAGATACAAGAGATAAAACAGAGATGAGATACAAGATATAGGACAGAAATGAGATACAAGAGATAAGACAGAGATGAGATACAAGATATAGGACAGAGATGAGATACAAGAGATGGGACAGAGATGAGATACAAGAGATAAAACAGAGATGAGATACAAGAAATAGGACAGAGATGAGATACAAGAGATAAGACAGATATGAGATACAAGAGATGGGACAGAGATGAGATACAAGAGATAAGACAGATATGAGATACAATAGATGGGACAGAGATGAGATACAAGAGATAAAACAGAGATGAGATACAAGAGATAGGACAGAGATGAGATACAAGAGATGGGACAGAGATGAGATGCAAGAGATTAAAACAGAGATGAGATACAAGAGATAAGACAGATATGAGATACAAGAGATAGGACAGAGATAAGATACAAGAGATAGGACAGAGATGAGATACAAGAGATAGAACAGAGATGAGATACAAGAGATAAGACATATATGAGATACAAGAGATAGGACAGAGATGAGATACAAGAGATGGGACAGAGATGAGATACAAGACATGGGACAGAGATGAGATACAAGAGATAAGACAGATATGAGATACAAGAGATAGGACAGATATGAGATACAAGAGATGGGACAGAGATGAGATACAAGATATAGGACAGAGATGAGATACAAGATATAGAACAGATATGAGATATTACAGGGAGAGGAAACAAAGACTGATATATTGCTGCATTGTTGATTGTTTATCAGCACATGTACCTGTTTCTAAGCTAATGGAGCGTTGACATGTTCTGGGGCAAAATGTTTTCACTATCTTGTTTGGATCGAAATACATATTCATTTTTATAAATACCCATTAGCCACACGCTGTATGTGTACATGCGTGTGTGCTTCCGTGTGCCATGAGTGTGTGTATATTTGTATGTGTGTGTGTGTGTGTGTACACGTGTCCATTTTCTGTCCTCTGACTAACTCCAGGGTGCCGGTTGTATCTGTAATTGGCTGTTGGGTGTTGATCCACCACAGTGAAAAGATTCATCTTATGTCACTTCTGAGCCTCTGTGGGGGTTCAAAGGACCTACACAACTGTACACATACCACACACTGATATATACAAACCACACACTGATATATACAAACCACACACTGAAATACACAAACCACACACTGAAATATACAAACCACACACTGAAATACACAAACCACACACTGAAATATACAAACCACACACTGAAATATACAAACCACACACTGAAATATACAAACCACACACTGAAATATACAAACCACACACTGAAATACACAATCCACACACTGAAATACACAAACCACACACTGAAATATACAAACCACGCACTGAAATATACAAACCACACACTGAAATATACAAACCACACACTGAAATATACAAACCACACACTGAAATATACAAACCACACACTGAAATACACAATCCACACACTGAAATACACAAACCACACACTGAAATATACAAACCACGCACTGAAATATACAAACCACACACTGAAATATACAAACCACACACTGAAATACACAAACCACACACTGAAATACACAAACCACACACTGAAATATACAAACCACACACTGAAATACACAAGCCATACACTGAAATACACAAACCACACACTGAAATATGTAAACCACGCACTGAAATATACAAACCACACACTGAAATATACAAACCACACGCTAAAATACACAAACCACACACTGAAATACACAAACCACACACTGAAATATACAAACCACACACTGAAATATACAAACCACACACTGAAATATACAAACCACACACTGAAATACACAAACCACACACTGAAATATACAAACCACACACTGAAATACACAAACCACACACTGAAATATACAAACCACACACTGAAATATACAAACCACACACTGAAATATACAAACCACACACTGAAATATACAAACCACACACTGAAATACACAATCCACACACTGAAATATACAAACCACACACTGAAATATACAAACCACACACTGAAATATACAAACCACACACTGAAATACACAAACCACACACTGAAATATACAAACCACACACTGAAATATACAAACCACACACTGAAATATACAAACCACACACTGAAATATACAAACCACACACTGAAATACACAATCCACACACTGAAATACACAAACCACACACTGAAATATACAAACCATGCACTGAAATATACAAACCACACACTGAAATATACAAACCACTCACTGAAATACACAAACCACACACTGAAATACACAAACCACACACTGAAATATACAAACCACACACTGAAATACACAAGCCACACACTGAAATACACAAACCACAAACTGAAATATGTAAACCACGCACTGAAATATACAAACCACACACTGAAATATACAAACCACACACTAAAATACACAAACCACACACTGAAATACACAAACCACACACTGAAATATACAAACCACACACTGAAATATACAAACCACACACTGAAATATACAAACCACACACTGAAATACACAAACCACACACTGAAATATACAAACCACACACTGAAATACACAAACCACACACTGAAATATACAAACCACACACTGAAATATACAAACCACACACTGAAATATACAAACCACACACTGAAATATACAAACCACACACTGAAATACACAATCCACACACTGAAATATACAAACCACACACTGAAATATACAAACCACACACTGAAATATACAAACCACACACTGAAATATACAAACCACACACTGAAATACACAATCCACACACTGAAATATACAAACCACACACTGAAATATACAAACCACACACTGAAATATACAAACCACACACTGAAATACACAAACCACACACTGAAATATACAAACCACACACTGAAATATACAAACCACACACTGAAATATACAAACCACACACTGAAATATACAAACCACACACTGAAATATACAAACCATGCACTGAAATATACAAACCACACACTGAAATATACAAACCACTCACTGAAATACACAAACCACACACTGAAATACACAAACCACACACTGAAATATACAAACCACACACTGAAATACACAAGCCACACACTGAAATACACAAACCACAAACTGAAATATGTAAACCACGCACTGAAATATACAAACCACACACTGAAATATACAAACCACACACTAAAATACACAAACACACTGAAATACACAAACCACACACTGTAATATACAAACCACACACTGAAATATACAAACCACACACTGAAATATACAAACCACACACTGAAATACACAAACCACACACTGAAATATACAAACCACACACTGAAATACACAAACCACACACTGAAATATACAAACCACACACTGAAATATACAAACCACACACTGAAATATACAAACCACACACTGAAATATACAAACCACACACTGAAATACACAATCCACACACTGAAATATACAAACCACACACTGAAATATACAAACCACACACTGAAATATACAAACCACACACTGAAATATACAAACCACACACTGAAATACACAAACCACACACTGAAATACACAAACCACACACTGAAATACACAAGCCACACACTGAAATACACAAACCACACACTGAAATATGTAAACCACGCACTGAAATATACAAACCACACACTGAAATATACAAACCACACACTAAAATACACAAACCACACACTGAAATACACAAAACACACACACTGAAATACACAAACCACACACTGAAATATACAAACCACACACTGAAATATACAAACCACACACTGAAATATACAAACCACACACTGAAATACACAAACCACACACTGAAATATACAAACCACACACTGAAATACACAAACCACACACTGAAATATACAAACCACACACTGAAATACACAAACCACACACTGAAATATACAAACCACACACTGAAATATACAAACCACACACTGAAATATACAAACCACACACTGAAATATACAAACCACACACTGAAATACACAATCCACACACTGAAATATACAAACCACACACTGAAATATACAAACCACACACTGAAATATACAAACCACACACTGAAATATACAAACCACACACTAAAATACACAAACCACACACTGAAATACACAAACCACACACTGAAATATACAAACCACACACTGAAATATACAAACCACACACTGAAATATACAAACCACACACTGAAATACACAAACCACACACTGAAATATACAAACCACACACTGAAATATACAAACCACACACTGAAATATACAAACCACACACTGAAATATACAAACCACACACTGAAATATACAAACCACACACTGAAATACACAATCCACACACTGAAATATACAAACCACACACTGAAATATACAAACCACACACTGAAATATACAAACCACACACTGAAATATACAAACCACACACTGAAATACACAATCCACACACTGAAATATACAAACCACACACTGAAATATACAAACCACACACTGAAATATACAAACCACACACTGAAATAAACAAACCACACACTGAAATACACAAACCACACACTGAAATACACAAACCACACACTGAAATACACAAGCCACACACTGAAATACACAAACCACACACTGAAATATGTAAACCACGCACTGAAATATACAAACCACACACTGAAATATACAAACCACACACTGAAATACACAAACCACACACTGAAATATACAAACCACACACTGAAATACACAAACCACACACTGAAATATACAAACCACACACTGAAATATACAAACCACACACTGAAATACACAAACCACACACTGAAATATACAAACCACACACTGAAATATACAAACCACACACTGAAATATACAAACCACACACTGAACTACACTGAACAACACACTAAACAAAGCACTGAACTACACTAAACTACACAAGCCAACTGTTTATATTAGAAGAAAGAAAACACATGCAATTTGAGCTCACGTAAGCAGTTCATTTGAACGCTCAATTCAAAAGATTTATATGCATACAGACATTTCCCACCGCCTGTACTATGCACTTAATTTGCACACGTTTAAACGTGTTTATCTCAGAATATAAATCCAGCCTCAGAGCCAATAAGAGACTGTGCAAAAAAAGCTGGAATTGAAACCAATATGTTGACTTCTCCTTCAGGGCCAACACATTCAGATGATTATACCCAAACGGAAGGGGGTTGTTGGCAAGCTATGGAGCAGCTTCTAGCCTAGGGACAGTATCTTCGTCCTGTTCCTCATCCCTCTCTGTTCCTCATCCATCTCCGTTCCTCTTCCCTCTCCGTTCCTCATCCCTCTCCGTTCCTCATCCCTCTCCGTTCCTCATCCATCTCCGTTCCTCATCCCTCTCTGTTCCTCATCCCTCTCCGTTCCTCATCCCTCTCCATTCCTCATCCCTCTCTGTTCCTCATCCCTCTCTGTTCCTCATCCCTCTCCGTTCCTCATCCTTCTCCGTTCCTCATCCCTCTATGTTCCTCATCCCTCTATGTTCCTCATCCCTCTCCGTTCCTCATCCTTCTCCGTTCCTCATCCCTCTCCGTTCCTCATCCCTCTCCGTTCCTCATCCATCTCCGTTCCTCATCCCTCTCTGTTCCTCATCCCTCTCTGTTCCTCATCCCTCTCTGTTCCTCATCCCTCTCCGTTCCTCATCCCTCTCCGTTCCTCATCCCTCTCTGTTCCTCACCCCTCTCCGTTCCTCATCCCTCTCCGTTCCTCATCCCTCTCCGTTCCTCATCCCTCTCCGTTCCTCATCCCTCTCCGTTCCTCATCCCTCTCCGTTCCTCATCCCTCTCCGTTCCTCATCCCTCTCTGTTCCTCATCCCTCTCCGTTCCTCATCCCTCTCCGTTCCTCATCCCACTATGTTCCTCATCCCTCTCCATTCCTCATCCCTCTCCGTTCCTCATCCCTCTCCGTTCCTCATCCCTCTTCGTTCCTCATCCATCTCCGTTCCTCATCCATCTCCGTTCCTCATCCCTCTCCGTTCCTCATCCCTCTTCGTTCCTCATCCATCTCCGTTCCTCATCCCTCTCTGTTCCTCATCCCTCTCCGTTCCTCATCCCTCTCCGTTCCTCATCCCACTATGTTCCTCATCCCTCTCCATTCCTCATCCCTCTCCGTTCCTCATCCCTCTCCGTTCCTCATCCCTCTTCGTTCCTCATCCATCTCCGTTCCTCATCCATCTCCGTTCCTCATCCCTCTCCGTTCCTCATCCCTCTCTGTTCCTCATCCCTCTCTGTTCCTCATCCCTCTCCGTTCCTCATCCCTCTCCGTTCCTCATCCCTCTTCGTTCCTCATCCATCTCCGTTCCTCATCCATCTCCGTTCCTCATCCCTCTCCGTTCCTCATCCCTCTCCGTTCCTCATCCCTCTCCGTTCCTCATCCCTCTCCGTTCCTCATCCATCTCCATTCCTCATCCCTCTGCACCATTCCCTTCCCACACTACACCACTCAGCGTGTTCAGCATCCATTTATAACAGGATTGTAAACATCCTATACAAATTTCATCATCCAATTTTTTTGCGACAAATGCAAGAGCCCAGATGTATTGAGGCGGCTTTAAAGGACATCTCCACATTATGCTGCTCGCTTCACATGAAAATGTCAGACTTGATTTTGACATGATGAAAAATGTATGAACCACTACAAAGGACGCCATTATTAGTCACCCACATAGCAGTTTACATTTCCATTTGCTGCAGGAAACACGTCCTACTGTGGTTCAAATTAAAATGCATCATCTGCACATTGTGTAGGTGTGCAAACATCAGCGAGTCGCGTCGAAGCCATGAAAACTTGTTAGAACATGGTAAGAAGGGTTTTTGGATACAGCATTGAAATCTGGAAAAACAACTGCTGGACTAGCGCTCTATACAATGTGACTGCTGATGCCGGGATTATTTCACCCAGCTTTGCAAATGATTCTTCCCAAGCAAGCCAGAGTATTGGACAGAAGATTTCATACCAAACGCCCTCTTCTTCTAAAGTGTATCAACGATTATCAACGTTTAATTGTGTTTCTATGTGTCATACACAACCAGCAGTACAGATAAACCAATACTGTGAGTCTTTGAGAGTGTGTAATTACACTACACTCAGTGCAGGTCCTCTGGCGTTTGAGAAATGTATTTTATTCCGTCCCCGAGGGTAAATGCGACCACACAATGCCGCTCTAGTAGTTGTAAATGAAAATCCAAGTTCTAATTCCAGACCTAACTCAGCAGATGTGAACAACGGGTAGGAGTTGGTAGCTCAGTGGTAGAGCGCGTGCTCTGTATGCATGATGTCCTGGGTTCAATCCCCAGCTTCTCCCCGGGTCGCCGTTGCAAATGCATATTTAACCTTTATTTTAAAATAAAGGTTAAATAAAAAGAGTGCCCACAACACTGTCAGACATGTGCATCGAGATCTGTAGTGAGACAGGAATGTTGTGCTTTCGACAACGCCTTACACATACCCCACCAGCCACATCTCAATCTAAACCAACAGGTAGCTGATACTTCGCAGAGAACAGAAAACTACGATGCAATTTACAGTCTGCTATTTTCTCTACAGGTTTGCGTATTTCCCTCTCCACTTCCCGTTCCCTTTCTCTCATTCTCCGTTCTCTCTGCAATCTATTTTCTTTCTTTTCTAAACGTTCAATCTCTCTCTGATACACAAACGGGCCTCCTTCAATCTCATTTTTATTTTATTTTAGCTATGAGAAGCATGAAATAATCAATCAATACACATGTAGAGAATTAGGAATACAATTTTGAAACAATTCTGTTTTCAAATAGCGATGCCGACCGACACAAATCCACTCTAAACTCTGGTTCTTCTAAACACAGTGGATGTTTTAGCAACACCCACCGAGTTAATTCAACACCTCAGTCAACACCAGAAGTGTCACACTGAAAAATCAACACAAGAATCACCGACCAAATTGCTTTAATGATATGAACTTGCTATTTACAGTTTAAATATAATCTGTGTTAAATAATCGAAAATATTATGTACTCATGTACACGGATACTTATAAAGACAGAAACATAAATATTATTGAACAGGTTCATTAAAACACACACTGCACACACACAGCTCTGCACTAGCTTAGCATCTGACTCTTGTCCTTCCGAAACCTCACCACAACAGCCATGTTCTCCTCTGGTCCTGGAGGGCCTAAACAGACAAGCATACTGAGTCTGATTCGGAGGGACGTGACTTTGGCTAATTAGCCCCGGCATAAAAACTAATCAGGCTGATGAGAATGACACCAAACCTGGCTGTGTGAGTCAGTAATCTGTATGCAGCTGGTACCTGGTTTCATATGCCAGGGTTCATACACTCTGGGTATAGAGTGTGTGTGTGTGTGTGTGTGTGTGTGTGTGTGTGTGTGTGTGTGTGTGTGTGTGTGTGTGTGTGTGTGTGTGTGTGTGTGTGTGTGTGTGTGTGTGTGTGTGTGTGTGTGTGCGCGTGTGCGTGTGCGTGTGTGCGTGTGGTATTTATGTGTATGGATGGAGTGTGTGTGTGTGTGTGTGTATTTATGTGTATGGAGTGTGTGTGTTACTTTATGTGTATGGAGTGTGTGTGTTACTCATGTGTATGGAGTGTGTGTGTGTGTGTGTGTGTGTGTGTGTGTGTGTGTGTGTGTGTGTGTGTGTGCGTGTGGTATTTATGTGTATGGAGTGTGTGTGTGTGTGTTATTTATGTGTATGGAGTGTGTGTGTTACTCATGTGTATGGAGTGTGTGTGTGTGTGTGTGTGTGTGAGTGTGTGTGTGTGTTTGGTATTTATGTGTATGGAGTGTGTGTGTTACTCATGTGTATGTGGAGTGTGTTGTGTGTGTGTGTGTGTGTGTGTGTGTGTGTGTGTGTGTGTGTGTGTGTGTGTGTGTGTGTGTGTGTGTGTGTGTGTGTGTGTGTGTGTGTGTGTGTCTGTGTGTGTTACTCATGTGTATACAGTGTGTGTGTTGTTTCTGTTGTTGTCACAGATATTGAAAACCTGAAAAATATGTTCCCATAATATGTTTTCGTCACATCCCCGCGTTTGGGGGTTTTGGGGAACCCATTGGAATTGTGTCAGGATTAGGAATGCTTTAGGAATTGCAGGTTTGGGCTAGGGCTAGGGTTTGGGCTAGGGCTAGGGTTAGGGCTAGGGTTAGGGCTAGGGTTTGGGCTAGGGTTTGGGTTAGGGCTAGGGCTAGGGTTTGGGCTAGGGTTAGGGCTAGGGTTAGGGTTAGGGTTTGGGCTAGGGTTAGGGCTAGGGTTAGGGCTAGGGTTAGGGTTTGGGCTAGGGTTAGGGCTAGGGTTAGGCTCATGTTAAGACCTACGGTATAGGAATCTGGGCTATTGTTCTTTGACCTTTCTCCACTAGTGAAAATGTGATATCTGGCATAAGAGTTAGGTTTAAAGAGCGAATTCCCAGAGCAATAAAAAACAAATGTACGTTGGTGAGTGTGTGTGCGTTTGTGAGTGTGTGTGTGTTTGGGTGTGTTTGTGAGTTTGTGTGTGTTTGTTTGTTACGGTGTACAAACACACTGTGTACTGCGTTTGTGTGTGTATCTGTGTTTAACTACATGTATCCACCACCAAGAGCAGACAGCATAATCCAGCTAAATCAAATCAGGCCTCGCCATCTCTGCCCGTACAAAACCTCCCCACCTCAATCCCTTTTAGTGAATTAACATGGCTGTTCTCAGTCTTTTACTCTGGCAGCCAAATGTACCTGCAATAGCATGTGTGCGCCTCCCAATCCCCTCCTGTCATTTGGTGTGAGCCGTCCCTTTAAGGCTCCTAACTGGGGTGTGTATCTGGACGCCTCGTCTGGACGGGTTGTGTACACCCAGAGGCAGGCAGAGTAAACGTGTAAACAGAGACACTGGGGGTTGGGGGGATGGGCCAGAAACAAGCAGCTTCCAGTGAACTTTATTGTTCCGGGTTGCCGTCACGGTCCAAAAACAACACCAGATCACAGCTGGTCGCTCTGCTCCCGGGACCGGGGGACAAAGAGAGGGCACACAGGAGAGGAACCCGGAGAACGAGGAACCTCTAATTTAATGCCTAGGTGAGAGGGGATACGTTTGATGTGCGATGTTTGCTTTAATATGACACGTCCACAGAGAGATTCTCAGGCTGGAGAACTTCGTTATTCTTACGAACGCCTGTTTTTTTGTGCTTTTTTGTATATGTCTATCGCCCAGACGATGTCCTGACATGTCGAAAACACGTGACATGTCGAACACACGTGACATGGCGAACACACGTGACATGGCGAACATACAGCTGTGTACCAAATGGATGAATTTGAGTTCAAATCAGAAAGCACAAAATTAAATTCTCATGGATTTAAACTAGATAGCTGAGACTGGCATTTTGCCCCTGAAAGTTTAATATAGAGTTCATGTTTTTTCTTTGTGTTTTTTTTGTGGAATATTTGACTCTGGCTATTTATTCCCAAATCCTTATTCAAACGTATATGCAAATTCACAGAAAACAAATTCAGTTGTTAATTATTTCTCTTTGAAATATGTCCTAGTTCAGCTTCCAAGGGACCATTTGTGACATACATTAAGCAAACAGGACAGGCGGGTTACATTTACGATGCTGGTTGTCGAGCGTAATCGCTGTGACTGAACCAATTAACGCACGTACAGTGTGTGGATGCCCAAACAGTACCAGCCTCACACAAAAGGGGGCGTGACGCCAACCTTTACTGATCGTGTTGGCTAATTGGTTAGGAACTCCTCTCACCTGGATGTCGAGGTCCTGGGCTGCTATTGAAACGAATAAAAACCAGCAGCCAACGCTGCGCCCTCGGAGACACTTTGGCGATTCAGGGCACACTTGAATTGTTCCTGAATAACCCGTGACACCATTAGAATGTTTGGGAGATGTTCATATAGAAAAAGATTTGTTTCCACGCTGAACAAATTGTGTTTAATGATTACGGACGCGCAACGAACGTGGATTAATCAAATTTACTGACTCTTGGCACGTTAAAGAGGCTAAAAAACACTTGCAAAAATAACATCTGCCCTGCACTAGCTCTTGTGTTTATTATTCCCACATTTTTTGGATAACGTTTGCATGTTTGGGAGGTCATATGATCAATAAAAGAGTTTTGGTTTGTCCGAAAAACTTTGTCTTGTGCAATCAGAACTGTCTAGTTCCTGTTCATATTGTGGTTATTTACCCATCATCTCCCAGGTGTTTTCTTTCAATGATTTTAGGGTTGTGTATTGTTCTGACAATGTAATTACACATGAAAAGCAGTTCATTTTAAGAATTTCTATTAGGGCGGAAATCTACATTTTACATTTAAGACGATTTCCACAAACCACAATCTAATTTCAAATCATGTCCATCAGCAAGAGCTTAATCTGTCTGCATCAAATTATGTTTTACACAGAGAAGAATCACACAATGTGTAACGTGTGTTTTATATTGGGGTTTTAGTGGTTAAGGTTAGTGGTTATAATTGGGTTTAGTGGTTACGGTTTGTGGTTATAAAATTCGGTTTTAGTGCCATGTTTTATGGAAATCATTTGTAATTCAAAAAAACTCAAACAAATGTCTTTGTGTTTGTGTGTGTGTGCGTGTGTGTATGTGTGTGTGTCTGTGTATTTGTGTGTGTGCTTGCGTGCGTGTGTATGTGTGTGTGTGTATGTGTGTGTGTGAGCAGATTTGTGAGTACATGTTGAATGGCATCATCGTAGCTCCCACACCATCCACCCACACCAGCTGTTTCCATTCAGGGACAAGCCTTATGAGGACAATGCATGAGCTATATAATCCAAGCACTGACGACAAACACAACTCCACTATGGCACAGTCACAAAATAACCTGTTCAGCTCAGTCAACATATAGAGTAGCACAGTCACAAAATAACCTGTTCAGCTCAGCCAACATATAGAGTAGCACAGTCACAAAATAACCTGTTCAGCTCAGTCAACATATAGAGTAGCACAGTCACAAAATAACCTGTTCAGCTCAGCCAACATATAGAGTAGCACAGTCACAAAATAACCTGTTCAGCTCAGCCAACATATAGAGTAGCACAGTCACAAAATAACCTGTTCAGCTCAGCCAACATATAGAGTAGCACAGTCACAAAATAACCTGTTCAGCTCAGCCAACATATAGAGTAGCACAGTCACAAAATAACCTGTTCAGCTCAGCCAACATATAGAGTAGCACAGGCCCAAAAATGAGGCAGAAATTCCAGCTTACGTCCCATAGATCCGCCTGTGTTTCTAACACTGACTATAATAAACATCTCCATTAATTGCAATAACAATATGAATAATTTAAAGACCTTTTTATTGCACTTTCGATGCTATTTAGAATAATGTCAAAATGAATCAAATGAAGAACAGCAAATTCCAACGAATAAAATAATGTCACAAAAAAGACTTATCCCTAACTAGACTTGGCAACGGCAACCAAGATCATGAACTAGGGCCCTGGACCACAGCTACCAACATAATGACTTCCTTCAGAGAAGACTTCCCATCTTTTCCGTCTCCTGGCTCGACCACATCTGTGACCCGGATCGACCGCAATCCAGATAACAATCACCCTCTCCACGTTCATCGTCTCAGGCCATCGTTCCGCCGTCGCCGCGATCACCCATTCCAAATACAAATGCACAACCAGTTATCCTCCCAATATCTGGTCCTCTTCGTCCCTCTTTCCCCCTTCTGCCCGCCGGACAGCGGCCTTCCTCCCTCCCCTTCGTCGCGTTGCCAAGGGGACGAGCGCCGGCGAAAGCCCGCAGCCTCCAGACGCAATCAAATGAGTCAATCAGTGTGGAGTTGGGTGACGCGCCGACGAGGTCAGCGCAACGTGTGAGAGCTGAGGAGAACGTTCTCCGTCTACCTACGCGTGTGAGTCACCCACCTGACGTCCTGGACGCATCTGCCCGGCTTCCCTGGTCGCAGCGACGCCCACGATTGTAGAGAGGTTTGTTAAAAATTCCACGATCCTAATTTGAGAGCCAGGCTGTTGTCGAGGACATCCACGTGCGGCAGGAAATGCCGGTCGGCTTAAGGATTTCTTTGCAGACTCATTGAAACACCCGACTGACGCATAGAAAGACTGCTGAACTTTTAGCGGCGTGTCTGATGTTAGTCAGCTTGATACATAACCACACGACAAGCAGCATTATTGTCCTGAACATTTAAGTCCTGTTGTCCTGTTGCTGTCAGGATACTGATCAGATGTAGATCATACGAGCACGTAGATCCTAGAATGTGCCCTGGTAGCATTTGCACACGCAACCGAACACGAACACGAACAGGCCTCACAGCTGGATAACGGAGGTGCAATGATTTATTCATACAAAGTTTTACTTCACAGTGAAAATAAACTCTTCTCAGCAATGCGGAACGTGGTGTGTACGTGAGTAGGGGAACGGTTCCAATTTAAACCTGAACATCCCTCTCCTCTCAGCGCCTCCTCTCTCAGCTCTCCTAATCTCTGCTCCTGCCTCTGTTCTCCTCCCAAATCTCTCCTGGGGGAGAACGAGTGATTAACCTCTCAAAGGCAGATTACTGACCAGGTCCTAAGTCATAATTACTGTTCAGACTGCCATGCTAAGACCTCTGACAAATTGGACAGATGCATGCATGTGTGTGTGAAAGTATTTAAAGAACCGCATATACGTGCGTGTGTGTGTGTGTGTGTAGGTATTTACAGAACCGCACATACGTGCGTGCGTGCGTGTGCGTGTGTGTAGGTATGTATGTGTGGCCTGTCAACTAGAGATTAAACACAGAAGTTCAGAGCCCAGTAAACCATCCTAATCTTGACTTGTTAGGAACACTGATGGATGACCAGACTTTCTGAAACACCCCTCTGCCTTCCCCAGAAACACACACACACATCCCATCACACACACACACACACACACACACACACACACACACACACACACAGGCACACCAGGGGATTGACCATCAACCTTTCTGCTCAGACCTCTGAACGTTTGGAGAACTCAATGTAAACCGTTGGACAGTTTAGACACTCAATTACTATGTCCCCAACAAGCTTGTCAAGCACACGGTCCTTGGTATGGAACATTCACTATATATCCTCAAGAAAAGACAGATGCTTTGCACACACACACACACACACACACACACATACAGATGCTGTTAGCCATCCTCATTTCACGCCCTCCTCCATTTCTCCACCATCTCACCCCCTCCTCCATTTCTCCACCATCTCACCCCCTCCTCCATTTCTCCACCATCTCACCCCCTCCTCCATTTCTCCACCATCTCACCCCCTCCTCCATTTCTCCACCATCTCACCCCCTCCTCCATTTCTCCACCATCTCACCCCCTCCTCCATTTCTCCACCATCTCACCCCCTCCTCCATTTCTCCACCATCTCACCCCCTCCTTCATTTCTCCACCATCTCACCCCCTCCTCCATTTCTCCACCATCTCACCCCCTCCTCCATTTCTCCACCATCTCACCCCCTCCTCCATTTCTCCACCATCTCATCTCCTCTTCCATTCCTCCTCCATCTCCTACCATGTTCTCTCCTCTTCTATCTCCTCCCCTCGTCCATTCTTCCTCCATCTCCTCCCCTCTTTCGTTCCTCCTTCAATTCCTCCCCTCCTGTGATATTGGCCACCAAGACAATAGCATTAGATCCTTCAGAGATCCTTGAGAAGAATCAGGTTTATCAGAATCCGGTTTAATAGCCATGTCTGTTCACACATACATAGAGTTTGTTCTGACCCATAGCTGCAGCATTTAGGACACAACATTTATTAAATGTGCACGAACAGTGGAAACAGAGCAAAACACACAACACGAACAGTTTGACAAGAGACCATTCCTAGTGGCATAATGGATACATATACGATGTGTCATATATATCCGAGTAGTGCAAAGGAGAGATGTTCTGACATATGTGGATGAAGCGATGTGTACTCATATATATCCGAAGTGCAAAGGAGAGATGTTCTGATTCACCCAGTTGTCTGAAAACAATTTTGTTCACCAGCCAGTGTGGGCGGCATCTAATCTATCTGCAATCAACACATTCACTTTGAAAACTGATTGTTTGTTCACTATCTAATCTATCCAGACAGTGATATGACATTTTAATAAAAATATATCTTCACATTCACATAGTTATACTAGATTACCCAAGAACGCTTGTCTTATAGTGTAAGTGTTACAAAAATACTGCCAATCTGTGCTTTATTCAATGTCGACTGGTGGTCCATATTGGAGGGAGAACTCAACTTGTCCTAGACTGTTAAATCTAATTAAAAAGCGGTTCATTAATCATTTTATCTTTATTTTACCAGGCAAGTCAACAAGTTATTATTCACGATCAATTAAAATGTGCCTTCTGCCCAAGTAAACTTTTGCAAGATGTTGATTAAAACTATGATGGTTTCTTCAAAGAGAGGGCTTAAAGTATCCTGTCAAATCTAGTTAGTGAATAAAGTATCGAGGATGTTTGCTAACTTCAGCTAGCTAGCGACCTCTTGACTTGGTTGACGTCGTGCAGCTTAGTGAACGTGTGGGGAGCAGAGAACAAACCACTTGAATGTCTGCACATGCTTGCAGAGTGTCGAATTATACGAGAGTAATATGGTAGAGGCGTAAAAATGTGCCATGCTAGCTTACTGCTGCCGTTCTTAGCCGACAAAAAAACATTTACGTTGTGCAAGAACGTGTTTGCTCACTCTATTTCTTTTGCAAATGTAAATGTAGAAGTGTATATCTATATATTCTCTAAATTGATATGTAATCCCAGGCCTTCCAGCCAATGAAAAGCTCTAGAGAGATGGAGGGCAGAAAAGGGGAGAGTGAGAGGGGGAGAGAGAGGGAGGTCAGGAAAGATGGATAGAGGGAGGTGTAGAAAAAGAAAACAAATCCAGTGGCAGAGAAGTGATGGCATTTCTGCTAATACTACAACCTCTTTACCCTGAAAATACTGATAAGAATAAACGCAGACACAGATTCAGGAACACTCTCTTTCCCTGGAGATACTGATAACGGCCACACACACTGTATATGCAGGCACACACACACACCTCTATCCCTGGAGATACAGATAATAACTACCTCAGACATGATAATGTGAGATGCTTGTGTTACCACGGCAATGCTGCTATGCATCGACTTTTCGTCCAATCAGGCACTAATTTTGTTGTTCATGGAAATTAGGTAAGAGAGCCGTGACCTTGTTTCACCCGCTCTGCAAATCAATTAGCATTGCACCTAAATTGCTGCTGTGCGTGGTGCTTTTGTTTTTGTGTTGTTGTCGTTGTTGTGCGGCACGTGCGTGCAAGTGCACTCAAATCCGAACTGCCAGGATGTATTGTCATAATGAAGAGGATTAATGACTAGTGGGTAATTGGTCAGGATGGAGACGTCCGTGCCCCACATCACTATGAAGGATCTGAAAACATGAAAAATCTCACCACATGAAAGATCTCACAACATGGAGGATCTCACAACATGAAGGATCTCACAACATGGAGGATCTCACAACATGGAGGATCTCACAACATGGAGGATCTCACAACATGGAGGATCTCACAACATGGAGGACCTCACAACATGGAGGATCTCACAGCATGGAGGATCTCACAACATGGAGGACCTCACAGCATGGAGGATCTCACAACATGGAGGATCTCACAACATGGAGGACCTCACAGCATGGAGGATCTCACAACGTGAAGGATCTCACAACATGGAGGACCTCACAACATGAAGGACCTCACAGCATGGAGGACCTCACAGCATGGAGAATCTCACAACATGGAGGATCTCACAACATGGAGGACCTCACAGCATGGAGGATCTCACAACATGGAGGATCTCACAACATGGAGGACCTCACAACATGAAGGACCTCACAGCATGGAGGATCTCACAACATGGAGGACCTCACAACATGGAGGATCTCACAACATGGAGGACCTCACAACATGAAGGACCTCACAGCATGGAGGACCTCACAGCATGGAGGATCTCACAACATGGAGGACCTCACAACATGGAGGATCTCACAACATGGAGGATCTCACAACATGGAGGATCTCACAACATGGAGGACCTCACAACATGAAGGACCTCACAGCATGGAGGACATCACAGCATGGAGGATCTCACAACATCGAGGATCTCACAACATGGAGGACCTCACAACATGGAGGACCTCACAACATGGAGGATCTCACAACATGGAGGATCTCACAACATGGAGGATCTCACAACATGGAGGATCTCACAACATGGAGGATCTCACAACATGGAGGATCTCACAACATGGAGGATCTCACAGCATGGAGGATCTCACAACATGGAGGATCTCACAGCATGGAGGATCTCACAACATGGAGGATCTCACAACATGGAGGATCTCACAACATGGAGGACCTCACAACATGGAGGATCTCACAACATGGAGGATCTCACAACATGGAGGACCTCACAACATGGAGGATCTCACAACATGGAGGATCTCACAACATGGAGGACCTCACAACGTGAAAGATCTACAGGTAAACTGGAACATAGGATCTGTAGAACACACTGGTGACCTTGTTGATCATCTGGGAATATAACGTGAACTTCCTCCCGGTTTATCTCTCTCGTTCTGTTCACCCATCTTCCTACCTGCTTGTCTCTCCTCCATTCTCTTCATAATTTACTTTGTCTCGATTCAATTTCACTCTTAACCTTTTTCCCCCTGTGTTCTTTCTCCTGTTTTGTCGTCTTCCCTCCAGTTGGCTGTCTATCTCTCTCCAGCCCACCTTATCAGGGCCGCGTCTTGTTTTAATTTGCACCTTTAATTTCAGGTTAAACTGTCTGACATATTTAGAGGTGGGGGGGGGTAGCCCAGCCCAGTCCATATTCATTATAAACTGGAATAAATGAATGCTCAGGCTATTCCACAATTGCGACGAGGAGTCATGTGGATTTTAGTTTCCACACGTGCTCTATATTTTGCGCAGTTTTCAATCACTTTAGTCTGTGCGCGCCAGAAATACGTTTAAAATGTAGATCTACCAGAGGCCACATATATTCATTAACAATTTAGAACAAAGTTCTATTTAGTCCAGTCACTGGTAACCTAAAAACATCTATTTTAAGCCAACCCCCATCACTTTCTATTTATGCTTTTCCCAACACTGGTCAAAGACTTCTTTTGTATGTTTTACTCCTGCCAGTCTGTCCTCCTCCTCTCCTGTCCTGTACTCATGTCCTCCTCTTCTCCTGTCCTGTACTCATGTCCTCCTCTTCTCCTGTCCTGTACTCATGTCCTCCTCTTCTCCTGTCCTGTACTCATGTCCTCCTCTTCTCCTGTCCTGTACTCATGTCCTCCTCTTCTCCTGTCCTGTACTCATGTCCTCCTCTTCTCCTGTCCTGTACTCATGTCCTCCTCTTCTCTTGTCCTGTACTCATGTCCTCCTCTTCTCCTGTCCTGTACTCATGTCCTCCTCTTCTCCTGTCCTGTACTCATGTCCTCCTCTTCTCCTGTCCTGTACTCATGTCCTCCTCTTCTCCTGTCCTGTACTCATGTCCTCCTCTTCTCCTGTCCTGTACTCATGTCCTCCTCCTCTCCTGTCCTGTACTCATGTCCTCCTCTTCTCCTGTCCTGTACTCATGTCCTCCTCTTCTCCTGTCCTGTACTCATGTCCTCCTCCTCTCCTGTCCTGTACTCATGTCCTCCTCCTCTCCTGTCCTGTACTCATGTCCTCCTCCTCTCCTGTCCTGTACTCATGTCCTCCTCTTCTCCTGTCCTGTACTCATGTCCTCCTCTTCTCCTGTCCTGTACTCATGTCCTCCTCTTCTCCTGTCCTGTACTCATGTCCTCCTCTTCTCCTCCTCTCCTCCTTTCATTTCTCTCCGTATCCCTTTATTGCTCCCGGCTCGTCCGATCCTAGACGAAAAATTAACAAGTTTGATCCTTGTTGCTTCGCCTATCGTGTAGACAAATCAAACTAAGATGACCTACAGTCCTTGAAATGACCATGTGGTTTTAGACTATATTACAACCCCTGCATTAGAACAGTGACACTTTGTGACCTTTCGTCTTTAATTAAAGGTCATAACAGTTGCGTTCTGAAAGGGCCTGTCACACAGTGTTCCAGTAAGGACCTATTCTGATGACCTTGGCCTCTACAACCCTAACAGCTGAACAAAAGGAATGGAGAGATTGATCAAGGAGAAGGAGTGGAGGAGTGGGGGAGTGGAGTGGAGGAGTGGGGGAGTAGAGTGGAGGAGTGGAGTGGAGGAGTGGAGGAGTGGGGGAGTGATCGAGTGGAGGAGTGGGGGAGTAGAGTGGAGGAGTGGGGGAGTGGAGTGGAGGAGTGGGGGAGTAGAGTGGAGGAGTGGGGGAGTGGAGTGGAGGAGTGGGGGAGTGGGGAGTGGAGTGGAGGAGTGGGGGAGTAGAGTGGAGGAGTGGAGGAGTAGAGTGGAGGGAGTGGAGGAGTGGGGGAGTGGAGGAGTAGAGTGGAGGAGTGGGGGAGTGGAGTGGAGGAGTGGGGGAGTGGAGGAGTAGAGTGGAGGAGTGGGGGAGTGGAGTGGAGGAGTAGAGTGGAGGAGTGGAGGAGTGGGGGAGTAGAGTGGAGGAGTGGAGGAGTAGAGTGGAGGAGTGGGGGAGTGGAGTGGAGGAGTGGAAGAGTGGGGGAGTGGAGGAGTGGGGGAGTAGAGTGGAGGAGTGGAGGAGTGGGGGAGTAGAGTGGAGGAGTGGGGGAGTGGGGGAGTAGAGTGGAGGAGTGGAGGAGTGGGGGAGTGGAGGAGTGGGGGAGTGGGGGAGTAGAGTGGAGGAGTGGAGGAGTGGGGGAGTAGAGTGGAGGAGTGGAGGAGTGGGGGAGTGGAGGAGTGGGGAGTGGGGGAGTGGGGGAGTAGAGTGGAGGAGTGGAGGAGTGGAGTGGAGGAGTGGAGTAGAGAGGAGTGAAAGTAAAGCAGCCACAACTATGTCTTCCCCACTTCTCTTCCTCCCCACTTCCCTTCCTCCCAACTTCTCTTCCTCCCCAATTCTCTTCCTCCCCACTTCTCTTCCTCCCAACTTCTCTTCCTCCCCACTTCTCTTCCTACCCAGTTCTCTTCCTCCCCACTTCCCTTCCTCCCCACTTCTCTTCCTCCCCACTTCTCTTCCTCCCCACTTCTCTTCCTCCCCACTTCTCTTCCTCCCCACTTCTCTTCCTCCCCACTTCTCTTCCTTCCCACTTCTCTTCCTCCCCACATCTCTTCCTCCCCACTTCTCTTCCTCCCCACTTCTCTTCTTCCCCACTTCTCTTCCTCCCCACTTCTCTTCCTCCCCACTTCTCTTCCTCCCCACTTCTCTTCCTCCCCACTTCTCTTCCTCCCCACTTCTCTTCCTCCCCACTTCTCTTCCTCCCCACAACTATTCAGGGTGTTTAATGGGATAAACGATTGGAACAAACAACCACTTCAACTTAACCTTACTGGGAGAGATGAAAAACAACAATCTAGCCAAACATACCGATGCATAGAGTCTATGTGTTATGTTAATATTATATACATATATATATATATATATATATATATATATATATATATATATATATATATTAATATATCAACATGTTGTGCTGCCTTCATTAGTTCAACCTAACAGCTCATCTCTTCTACATTTATTTAAAAGAAGGGTACAATTAGGAAACAGACGCCAGGCTAAAATAGAAGCCAGTCTTTATAAATCAGGCCTTGTGTTGTTCAGCCAAAAAATAAGATGTTGTTGTTTCTTTGACAATCTGTGGATGGAACTGGCATGTGTTTGACAGATATTGATCTGTTACTCTGTTCGGTGACCTTGAGTGATTCAATCTTGCGCCGAAACCTGTCATTTGACCTATTTTGAGGTTATTTTTCCAGGTTATTCACTTGACAACACATTCCTTCAGAGCAGATACTATCTTATCAGCGAAACCTAATGTATTGATTGCAATGCGTGAACGTTCCCTCTGAGTTGCTTAATCTGCACATCATAGAGTTGAATCCCCGTTAAAGGACATCTCAGACTTTTTGGAGAAAGAGGTTGACCAGACAGCCAGCTTCCAATATGAACTCTTCTTTTGAATACAAAACCTAGTAATCTAGTTGTTGTTGTTTATTGAAATAAATATGCTGTGTTGTCTTGTCTTTAGGCCTCCACATTGTATATTTTTCTAACATTTATGCCATTTTTTTAATCTTATTTTGAGGGAAACCAATTCTTAGTTTTTTAGTGTTGCCTACATTTCCCCCCAATTTATATGTGCATATGTCACCGTTAAATGCCACGTGTTTCTGTAATTCCTCACTCTTGACTATGTGTTGTAGCATGGTGAGTTGAACTTAAGTCTAACATGTGCACATCAAGCCCCTAGCCAGTTCGACCCACGGGTCGTCTGTTAGACTTGAGGAAGCTCCAACTTTGTTCAAAATGTTGTGAATAAAGCAGTGAATTGGTATATTTAACCCAGTATTAATCCTGTATACAGGGGAAGGGCAACGCTATGAAGTCATGTTTCTTCTGTCAATCTGCCTCACTGAGTGAAATACAGTAAACATGGTTTTCCCAGAGAACCTTTTTCTGGTCGTCCTTTGTCCCGTGTGAGTCTGTTGAAAAGGCGTTGAACACAAGCAGCATTGATTTGAACTGTGAGGTCTTTTCAAAAAGCAGCAAAAGCCTGGAGTTTCAGACGGAGCAATATGACTGTTAGTTAAGCCAGCAGGTCGAAATCACTAATGGAAATATTGAACTTGGAACCGCTGAGTAGAGAGAAAAGAAGAAGGAATGTAGGGGTGGTCTTCCTCTCTCTCTCTCTCTCTCTCCCGTTCTCTTCCTCTCTCTCTCTCTCTCCCGTTCTCTCCATCACTCTCTCCCCCCCCCCTCTCTCTCTCCTCTCTCTCTCACTCTCTCTCCCTCACTCTCCCCCCCTCTCTCTTCCTGTCTCTCCCTCACTCTCTCCCCCTCTCTCTTCCTCTCTCTCCCTCACTCTCTCTCTCACTCTCTCTCCCTCTTCCGCTCTCTCTCTCCCCCTCTCTCTCCATCTCTCTCCCCCTCTCTCTATCCCTCACTCTCTCCCCCTCTCTCTCTCCCTCTCTCTTCCTCTCTCACTCTCCCTCCCTCCTGTCACACACACACGCATACAGAGGAGGCTAACTATCTTATACCCCCTTGACATTTCCCCATTCTTCTTTCACTGTGGCTATTTATATGATGCTGACCTTTCATTATTTCAGGGTGGCAGGCGAGTGCTCCGCACAGCCCCCTGGTCCTCTGGGGAGGAGATGGTCTGAGAACCAACACACAACAACCACGAGATCAAGGTGAGGAGGACGAGAAAGGGGAGGTGGACGAGGAAGAGGAGGTGGATGAGAAAGAGGAGATGGGCAAAGAACGAGGTGGTGGGTGAGAAAGAGGAGGTGGGCGAGAAAGGGGAGGTGGACGAGGATAAGGAGGTGGGCGAGAAAGCGGAGGTGGACGAAAGTGACAGACGCAGGGTCAAAGAACGACTGCCAGATCAAGACGAGGAGGAGGTAGAGGAGGAGGCAGAGAAGGGAGCGCTCCACCGGTAGAACAACAACGTAAACGACAGTGTAACCATGGGAATGGCAAACTCAATGGAGCTCCTGCGAGAGCGGCCGTGTTTCCTCCTCCGGTCAGCCAGGACCTCGTCCCTCGGTACATCAGGCGGCTGTAATTAAATAGGAGTCATGTCTCCATAATGACGCCTCCGCCGTGCATCCAGACACGAGGCCTGTTCTCCGCATCGCTCTCTGACCCCAAATCGACCTCTGACCCCAAATCGGTGGCATGGGGCCATAAAGAGGCCATAAAGGAGCTGTTGGATTATTTTACTGACTCCCCTCAACCCTCCACCCTCTGATCAGATATGGTATTATTTTCACACCGTATGCTCTGTTCTGTGAATTAATTTAAACTAGACACACACACACACACTCGAACCAGAGACTGGGCAGCAGCTGAAGAGGTCACACACAAAAAGGAATTACTTACACACACACACACACTGACACACACACACACACACACACTGACAATTAATGTATCTGTCAGGGAAACTGGGGTTGCTCTCACATGCTGTTTAGAATGCACAAAACACCAGGGAAAGTGACTGGCATATCTTGACTGGGCTCATGGTGAGTGTGTGTGTGTGTGTGTGTGTGTGTGTGTGTGTGTGTGTGTGTGTGTGTGTGTGTGTGTGTGTGTGTGCGTGTGCGTGTGCGTGTGCGTGTGCGTGTCAGTGTGTGTGTGTGTGAGTGTGTGTGTGCGTGTGCGTGTGCGTGTGCGTGTGTGTGTGTGTGTGCGTGTGCGTGTGTGTGAGTCTATGTAAGACTGAGAAGGAAGAGGGAGAGTGAAGAAGTAGAATACAATTGAGAGAGGAAAAAGAGAGGAATTATAAAGAAAATAAAAGAGGAAAGTGAGAAATAGAGAGGAAGGAGAGTGAGTCCGTTGATCTGGACTGAGCATGTTATCATTGAAATATGGTTGAAAAAGGAAACCGCAACCAATTTCAACCGAGTTAAACTTGGCCATGAGGCATCAAAACCCAATAAGCTGCATGCAATTAAATTCTATAGATGGAAGAAAAAAGTCTAGCAACCTATCAAAGGACAATTGGCCAGAAACGAATTATATCCGTGCCACTGTAGACAACTTCCTGACTGGGTTGTTTCTCTGCAAAAGCAAAGGTGGGTGCCACCAGAACTAACACATCAAATATTATAATGAACCAGTCAGCTAACATGTCAAATGAAAATAAAGATGAAAAACGACACAAATTAACCAAGAATCAGAATTATAAAAAGAAATGTAAAAAAACAGAAGTAATAATCAAGAAAAAATAAACAAACTAAGTCACCACAAAAACATTAAGACAAGTTGTCACATATCTGAGAACAGCATTAGCTCATTGCACATAATAATTGTTTTCTACCTGTACAACAGACCATGTTTACATCTTGCACGTAATTATTCAAAAGACACACCATGGCATATGTCTGCACTTTTTACAATATACAGTATATATACCGATTACTTCCTTTAGGGCCGTACTGGAACATGGGGAAGAAACTTAAATTCTATTCTTAATATTCATATTGAAAAATGTACAACGAGTGAGAAAAGAATGAAAAAAGTAAGAAACCATTGAAAGGTTAGCAGCTCTTAGTCTCAGCCTCCTGAACACATTGAGTCAGACTCAAAGCCTGTCAGTGAGACAAACATGTCATTATTTTTCCAGAAAACATCCAGATGTCAGGACCGCTGGCATGAATTCCACTTTGACATCGCTGCCCTACACTGAACAAATATGTACACCTACCTCAAAATAAACATCCACAACAAAGGTAACTTCAACAGAGCTGTGGATGATTCAATAGACAAGGCACAAAGGGCATACCACGCTATATAAAATATCTGAAATCTTAAAATCTAAATAATGGACGCTGAAATGGGACTGTTTACGAACTCAAAGAGATCCAGCCAAGCCGAGGACAGAAAATCCAGTAAACTTAACTCAAATCCTGCGAAAACAGAGAAGAAATTATTACCAAAATGGAATAATATCTTGCCCTTAATAAAGAGTGTCAAGTGGTAGAAGACATTAACGTTACGACTGACCAACATTATGAAAACATTTACAGAGAATGCAAGCATGTATTTCCTTAGAGAGAGAAGGAGTGCCGGCTATATCTGCGCACAAAATTAGGTGGAAAACGAGCTGCACATCTGTAATACTTCTAACTGCTGCATAAGCTTTCTGAGTCCAACAACTCTACATGGCTTACGATGCAGAGACACACCCCGACTGAACTGTCTCCCCTCACGTCCTCCCCTTAAACTGAATGACAGATAAAAGAAGGGAGTGAAAAGGCCAGGGAGGGGAAAGGAAGCGGGAGATTGCGAATCACACAGAGAGCGAGAGGGTGGTGGGAAAAACCGAGAAATGGAGACGGAGAAAGATGTGGTGAGATTTATAGAGATGGACGTGAGAAAGGGGAGCAAGAGAGATAGTGAAAAGGGAGATAAAGAGAGAGAGAGAACATAGAAAGAGAGAGAGTTAGTGATACATAGAGGAGCTGACAGGTAAACACAGAGAGGTAGATAGTGGTAGAAACAGGACGAGAGATTGAGAGAGAGTTAAAGGTTAGCCCAGAGAAAACTATAGACAGAGATGGCGATATGAGACTGTGGGATTGAGAGCGAGGAGAGACTGTGGAGAGTGAGATGGTGAGGTGGATCGTCAGGAACCAGGATGGGAAAATATGGATGAACGGAGCAGCGATGGGAGCACGGGGACGACCAAATAGGAGGGTATTACCCAGCATGCCAGCTATCCCTGCAGCGTCGGGCTACATTGAAACGTTTTGTGATTCTGAAATCGTAGACACGAGGGCGCTGGGCCCGGCTCGCCTCGGCGAATTTAAAGTAGTCGAGTTGCCAAAGCACAATGGAACAACAGTTGTTACCAGTGGAGATAAACCTGGCATGGTACTCAATGGAGAGGTTGGGTACATTTAAGTAATTTGCATACGTTTTCATACTGGCATCTTGAGGGAAGTGAAACAACAAACATGGCATTGCAACTGTTTTGCTGTACCAATCTTATTGCCCAGACAGACAGACAGACGGACAGACAGCATGTTCATATTACTTATTATATTACAACCACTCCGATAATACAAAAAACATTGGCGGACTGACCATCTAGCATTTCTGACAGAATGTAATCAAGAGAGAAAAATGTCAGGACGCATTACTAGTCCCAGTCCCTTCCAGATAACAGAATGCTTTAGGCAGTAGTCATTGACAAACCAAATACTACAAGATACTGAACATTAGTGCAGTCAGTTGTTATTCTTTCTTACAGTCTATCCTACTGTATTTCCGTCGGTCTATCCTACAGTATTTCAGTCAGTCTACCCTACTGAATTTCAGTCAGTCTACCCTACTGTATTTCAGTCGGTCTATCCTACCATATTTCAGTCGGTCTATCCTACTGTATTTCAGTCAGTTCATCCAACTGTATTTCAGTTAGGAATAGGATAGTAATATAACAATCTAGTCAGTTGTACAACTTCAACTGAATTGTGTCCTCTGCATTTTACCCAACCATGAGGTGCAGGGGGCAGCCCTAATCAGTTACCTGATTCAACTTCCACATCAACGGCGCCGGGGAGCGTTATAGGGTTAACTGTCTCGCTCAAGGACAGAACAACTCGCCACCTTGCCGCTGTCAGCTGTACAACTGTATTTCAGTTAGTCACCTATCCAGCTGTATTTTAGGTAGTTAATCAATCCGACTATATATCAGTCGGTCAGTCTCTCCTACTGTATATAAGTCAGTTAGGCTATCAGAACCCCATCCAGACAGTTGGTCTTTCTGACTGTATATCAGTAGCCGTAGTTCCATTCCAGTCCCTTTGTTCGCTTCACTCACCTTTGGCTAAGATAAAACTGTAATTACACTCATTAGTAATAAGGGCTGAAAATCATATCTAATTGGATCAGTCCCCTCATATGGGTCACCGGGCCTCAAGCAACATATTAATGTGTGTGATTATGTGTGTGTATGCGTGCGCGAGTGCTCCGTGTCGCGAAGAAGAAAGAAAATTGGTGGACAGGCCGGTTTGTGAACATAAGGATTCTATCAAGCCTCTTTTTTTGCGATAAACGTGAATGTTGATAAACATTCATAAATACAGGCCAAACGTTTTTACCCTGCAACGTGATTCCATATGGTGTGCCTGCCGGTTAGACCAATTACCTTTTCAATAACGTCATGTGACGTTTCTGACGAATGTAAATAAGTCCCCATTGGTTGAACACATAACAAATCACGAGATAGTTGGTCTATGTTATGGTTTTATATATCAAAAGACCGAAACTGAGCCTTCTTCATCAATAGAACAGCGTCTGCAAATATTTTATTTTTTGATTACCGATGATCGTTAAGTTACTAATATGAACCGGTGTGTACATGTCACAGTTGTTGGAGCTAGCAGCTTGGTGTCAAGACATAGCAGATCCAACACCCTCTCTCCCTCGTTGCTTACAGTTATTTTGTTGTTTATTGCCCTCACCTGTTTCCCTAATCACTGTCCTTATTTACATGTTTAGATCTACCATATGGCATTAGATTGTTGTCGTGGAGACATGGTTCTGTGTTGTGTAGAACGTGTGGGTCACCGTATTATTGTTCTAGGTAGACACGTCAACATCTGGATTTCTACATCCTGTTATTGTCTATAAAGTAGGTTAGTGTGTATTTTGTAAACAAGGTAGTGACTGAGACGTTCACCTATGGACTGATCTGTTTGCAATCAACATTCCCAAATAAACCTGGGCGGCCTTCGACCTCGATTCCACACGAGTTTTTATCATTTGACCACTATACGAACTAGTTGTATTCCTACGTCTTGTTCCAATGTTCCCAATGTGTCTTGTCAGGTGTGCCCTAGGATGCAACGGAAGGCCAGCTCTGTCGCGGGTCCCCCTTGGGGGTGGAACCGGGAGCGTAAAAAAGCTCCAGTAGCTGTCATGGGGGAAGAGTGCCTTTCAAATCCTGCACTGACCCACTGTTCAGCTGTCAGTTCTGGAGCAGCCTGTGAGCCGGTTCTGGAGTGAAGCTCCAGGCTGCTGCCGTTGGCTATGCCACCTGTTTGTCCCCATCCACCTGGTTATGAAGCTGATTCTGTATAAAGACCCAGGACACAACCCAAATGACCTGCTCGTCACCTGAACATGGAAAAAGCATTGACTTGGCCCAAAATGTCATGTACTTTTAAAATCCTTCACCCAGCACAGTCCAAACAGGAATGGCCACCCCTCAGGGTCTGGGTCCTCTCCCTGTTTCTTCCTAAGTTTTGACCCACTAGGCGATTTATCCCGGCCACTGGACATCAACTCTGTTGTTAGCTTGGTCTGTGGGGTAAGTGTACATGCCCTGTGTGATAGATAGATCAGCAATGTCTTCCAAATCATATGAACATTATCCAGATGAGACCGATATCAAAATAAAGCTTTGCAATGGGAGTGGCCAGAGGCGTTGCAATGGGAGTGGCCAGAGGCGTTGCAATGGGAGTGGCCAGAGGCGTTGCAATGGAAGGGTTCCAATGCATTGCGATGTTGGGGAGGTGACGAGGGCTCAAGTCAAGCAAGTCAACAGCAGGAAGTATCCTATAGCAGAGACGCCTTTCGGTTTGGAATTGGGCCGGTGTGATTAGCAGTGTGGGCGGGCAGGAGGCCATCACTGTCATCGCCACGGTTACCGTGCTGCTGCCCTTCCCAGGGTGCAGCTGGCTGTGACAGGACATGTGTGCCAGCCGTCACGGCAACCAACGCCGGATGCCTTGATGTGTCTACACCGCTGCTGTTGACACACACACACATACACGCGTGTACACGCGCACATCTGTCAGATGTATGTGCTTGTGTGTGTTTGTGTGTGTGTGTGCGGGTCCACGGTTCGTTGGAACATGTGTCCAAACAGGAGCCAGGATCATTATTAGGACATTAGTTTTATGGGAGCTGCAGTAAAGCCGGCACGTGTCATGCCTGCAAACGACCAGTCGGTCCACCGCTAAAAAATACATTATTAAACACACACACGCAGAGTGACACACACACATACAGACACACACACACACACAGACACTCTTAAATAACCAGGCAGCAGTTAACCACTATGTCTATCCCTCACAAAACAACTAACATTACAGCCCATCCGGACAGTCAGGCATGGCCTTTCTTACTCTATTGTTTTTCTTCTACTTTTCCTCCTCCTGTACCTCCTCCTGTTCCCCGTTCGTAAAACGATGTCTCACTCATATTTTCTGTTCCCTTCTTCCCTCTCTCGGTCTATTTTCGGCTCTTGTCTTACTTCATGTTTCCCTCATTCTCCTCTTCCAATCCTTCCATTTTCCCTCTCTCGTCTTGTCTCCGTCTCCTCTGATCTCAATCCCCGTCTAACCCCTACAGTCCCTATCATTTTCCTCTCTCTTTCTTCCCATTGTCTCTCTCTCTCCTCTCTGTCCCAGTGGATTGAGTTAGAGCGCTGGGTGGGTGCTTTGGTGGGTGGGTGGTTATGTCTGCTGATAGGCTGTGATGAGAACTGACGGTCCATCAGCCAGACGAGGATTCTATTACCTGGCCATCCTGTTTCACATTCAGCATGGCATGCAGAATAACAGCAATGTCAAATACACACACACACACACACACACACGCAAGCACACATTTGGGGGCACTCGGACGCAGGGACAGGCGGACACACACACACACACACACCCTGATGCACTGAAAGACAGCACACACATTTACACGGTCACACACACACAAACACTTGCACAGACATTACGTAGACTAATGCAGATGAAACACTGCAATTACATATTGAATATATCTACGTCATCCAGGATCCAATGATAGTGACATATCACACACCCTGTAACGTGTACCAATGCGTCTGTGTTTCGGTGACCGACAGTCTGCTCCAGATAGTAGCTCCGTGTTCCAGCCGTTGGCACAACCACATTGCAGAATGCCAGTGTGCCAACTCGCTGCACCAGAACAAATGACATCACCATTATCCCCCACTCACAAGCCGGAGGATGGCTCCTCTGGGCTCCCACAGTATGTACAGGAAGTACGTGCTGTGTAATAATAATAATAAATAGAGCCTGATTTATGTTCTTAAACTAACAAGTTAAATTATGGGGTTCGCTTTACTTATGAAAATGTTACAGTTAATAGTAGTCTACTGCTCTTATTAGTTTTATTAATATTTTAAAGTGTTGCTCTAACTGGCTGAACAAATTTCTTGTTTGTTCTAAACTAACTTGGCAAAAAAGCTTTTCTGATTCTGATTGTTGAATAGGAAAACTATTTTATTGTCGACATTTAACGAAGTTTCAGGCAGATCCAAAAGTGTTTTTTAGCAAGAAT
Source organism: Dallia pectoralis (assembly GCA_029465975.1). Taxonomy (NCBI): domain Eukaryota; kingdom Metazoa; phylum Chordata; class Actinopteri; order Esociformes; family Umbridae; genus Dallia; species Dallia pectoralis. The sequence continues at coordinate 3,973,740 of CM055738.1, read as the reverse complement.
GGGGTTAGCAAGAATAATTAATTAGCCATGGCTCGAACACATTTGACCGGAAAAAAGGTCACTAGTCAAACTAGTCACGAGTTGTTGTTGCCAAAATCTGATTATAGCTTTCTGAGCAACCAACTGGTTCATATTCATTTTCACCATCCACGTTGGCTTGCTACGGTTCTTGTAATAAAGAGCGCTTCAACCAGGATACCTTAGTTGTCTCAGATGTTTCAGAAAACGTCTTACATTCCCAGGTAAAAGTAGATCAAGCCAGGTAGCATTATATATACATATGTAGGTAGAAGCTGGAGGCAATAATGAATGTATTTTACTGATGACTGAGTGCTATGCTAGAGTTATAGAATGAAAATCCAAACCAAGCTTTTGCTTAAGTAAAAAGCTTTTGATTAGGCAGAATACTGCAACATCTCTGGCAGGACCCAAACACTTAATCCTCATCTCAGTGACTCAATGATGATCGGCAGTGCGTCTGAAGTGCGCATGGAGTACATATCAATATTTAGTCAGCTTTTAAGAAGAAAAATACAATGGGTAATTTATTGAACCACATTTACCAAAACGTAAGAAAAAAAATAAAGCGTTACAGTGGTCACCTGCATTGCTGTGCGATAAGTACTGTAGAATATACTCAAATATACTCCTAATCAGACTTTAGATATGGTAAGACGAAGACGATATGATATGTGTTCTCTAACTCGTTGGGAAAGTGGTCAGATTAACTGACTCGTCTCAAAAGTGGCCTTGCTTGCAGTGATATTAACATTTGATCCCGTGAAAGTGGAGCGAGACGAACGTGCAGTTCACCGTCGTGTGTGTTTTCGCAAACGTCTACACTCTTCTGACTTTGCCAGCCCTGGGCTTCATCCAACCAATCACAATCAATGTGCAATGTAGATATCTCCTTCAGCCAATGTTCTGACTATGCGGGAGTCTGTCTGAGGGGTTCAGCAGAGATACCAGCAGAAATATTGATCACACACACGTAGCCTACATACTTCAGCAAGCTTGGTGGCCTGGCGCACGCAATCAATGGTCTCTGAATGTTTTACTTCGGATTTCACCGGTCAATAAGGATCTCTTAACCGGAAAGAATATCTGTATGAGGTAGAAAGGGCTGGGTTGAGGAAGGCAGAGAGGAGAAAGGGCACGGGGGAGACAGAGCAGGTGGGAGAAGGGGAGAGGAGGAGAGTGTGGGGGGGAAGAGAGGAGGAGAGTGTGGGGGGAAGAGAAAGACGCAGAGAGAGGAAAGGAGGGAGGTGGGGATTGGGGCAATGCATTGAGAGATAAATATACAGTTGAAGTTTGCATGTAACTTAGACAATAAATCCTAGTAAATCTTTTCTGTCTTAGTTCAGTTCGGTTAACCGCCTTATTTTAAGAGTGTTATAGTAGAATAATATTAGAGAGACTAATTTATTTCAGATTGTATTTCTTTCATCACCGAACAAATCCATTTTAAAAGCGTAACAATAGCAAGGTATTTTGTGTTCAGGTGGAAACGGCATCGTATTTTTGAAAAGCAGAATATTTTGGTCACCCCCGAATTTTTTACCCCCTAACAGCTATGGGTGAGAGCACAACTACATTGTTTTAACAAACAACAGACAAAATAAAATGGGTTCGTAGGGCTTTTTGCCCAGAGACGTTTTTCAGTTCTTGCCACACATTTTCAATAGGATTAAGGTCAGGGCTTGCTGGTGGCCTTCCAATACCTTTACTTTGTTGTCCTTACGCCATTGGAAGTGTGCTTGGGGTCATTGTCCCTTTCAAAGACCCATTTGCGACCAAGCTTTAACTTCCTGACTAATGTCTTGAGACGTTGCGTCACTATATCTACATAATTGTTATTCCTCATGATGCCATAAATGTCGTGAAGTGCACCAGTCGTGCAGCAAAGCACCCCAACAACATGATGCTGCATTAGCCCAAAAATGACTTTCATGCACAATATATATGTAGTATATAAACATGAAATCCTTAATTTGGTTTGAAAATTTGTTTAAATGACTATATCCTAATTGCATGTAAACTCCAAATTTCAACTGTAAAAATGGTTTCGAAAACATAGGTTTGGAAAAGCTAAATAGAGACACAGAGAAAACCGAGATAGAGGGAAAAAAAGACATGAAGAAGGATGAATAGAAAGACAGAGTTTAAGGGATGGGCACTGTTTCGATCTGTCAAAACCACTGCCTTCTACGATCACAATCACAAGCAGCAAACCATCAAACCACACCTCCAGACTGCGGGCTATACGATGATGTAATATTGTAATATCGCAAATAGAATTACAACAGCGTTCCAATGAATCATGACAACATATCAATGATTATATGAACCAGTTTGTGTGTGTGTGTGTGTGTGTGTGTGTGTGTGTGTGTGTGTGTGTGTGTGTGTGTGTGTGTGTGTGTGTGTGTGTGTGTGTGTGTGTGTGTGTGTGTGTGTGTGCGTGTGTGTGTGTGCGTGTGTGTGTGTGTGTGTGTGTGTGTGTGTGTGTGTGTGTGTGCGTGTGTGCGTGTGTGTGTGTGTGTGTGTGTGTGTGTGTGTGTGTGTGTGTGTGTGCGTGTGTGTGTGTGTGTGTGTGTGCGCGTGTGTGTGTGTGTGTGTGTGTGTGTGTGTGTGCGTGTGTGCGTGTGTGCGTGTGTGCGTGTGTGAACCCTGAGCAAACACATGGACACACACAACACATGTCATGAACCCAGGACAGACAGGCTGAACTAATGTCCACCACGCGTCCAACAGGAAAATATACAGACAATAACTGCTATCCAAAAGTAATCACCTCCATCCCGTCAAAGCACAGGAGGAGCAGACATGAGGAGGGGGTCAGAGAGAACCGGGGAGAACGTTGACAGGGCTTGTGAGGCTACTGTACTGGTGTGTTTAGCCTCGCAGGACCAATGCTAATTCAGTCACGGCTCTCAATCCAACTGAAGCCACAGCTCTCCCACCAGTCAGCAATTCATCAAAGTCCCTGCTGCACCATCCGAGAGGAATGACAGAGGGAGAGAGAAGGAGAACAGGAGGGAGGTAGAGGGAAAGAGGTAGAAGACCGACAGAGAGAGAGAGAGAGTGAGGAGAAAGGAAAATGACAGACAGGATGGGAGGGAGAGAGGGGGTAAATATCTAATTTGGGACCAGCCAATCATTTTATTGAAATCACATTTTCTTTTTATTCCCCGTTCCCTTACATCACTCCCCTCTCCATTTCTCTCTCATCATACAAACACCATACCACTCTTCTACACCTCCCCCCACACAAACACACACACGACCGCACACACATTCGTCCCTCGGCAGCTTGAGGGATTTGCTGGTACACATTACTGTCTTTACAACCCAAGCCTGTCCAGCAGGCTCCATGAGGAGCCCCAGTGGCTGATGGGTAGTCAGGCAGAATGTGACTGGATGTGTGTGAGTCTGATCTCCTACTTGAGGAGCCCCAGTGGCTGATGGGTAGTCAGGCAGAATGTGACTGGATGTGTGTGAGTCTGATCTCCACTTGAGGATCCGGGTGTCTCCCAGAAGCGGGAGCGGGCGATTGGACAGATTTGACTTCGCAACAGGACAACATGATATCAGGAGAACATGATATCAGGAGAACATGATATCAGGAGAACATGATATCAGGAGAACATGATATCAGGAGAACATGATATCAGGAGAACATGATATCAGGAGAACATGTGGGAGATGGGGAAAGGATACATGCGTATGCCTCCCGTTCTGGAGCCGATCGCCAGGATCTTCTGGACGGGGTCGAAGGCCAGGCAGGTGGGCTGGTACGGGAATCCATGACGCACCGTCTGGAAGACCAAACACAACAAACACACCTGAATTAGCGTTCACAGTGTGGTGTATGGCGACAGGTGATCAAAGCATCTGCAGTGTGATATTGCCTTTCAGAACAAAAGTAGGCAAGGAACCTTTCGACATTGGGTAAATAAATATACATGAACTCCTCTGAAATTGGTGCAGTTTTTAACCGTAGCCCACACGAAGAGCAATGACCCATGACCTATGACCTAAGACAACATGGTTCTGCAATAGGTGAACATCAAGGAGGCACGATCTCAATGTTTTTCTCAAAATTCTCTCAATACATTTTGAGAAAGGAGTCCTCACTTTGACACACTTCGCAACATCACCGGTGTGTGTGTGTGTGTGTGTGTTTGTGTGTGTGTGTGTGTGGGTGTGTGCAATACGTTGACACGATATGCCTGCACGCCCGCGCTCATGAACGACTCTGTCTCCCACAGATGTTCATTGAGAGGTCTGTTTTAGGAATGGAGACGGTTTTCTGGGTTTCGACCGCACAGACACTTCACGGCATTGAGCTGTAAACAATAATATCACAGGCAGCAGTGGAGGAGCTAACTAGCCCAGCCTGTTGACAGACCGCCATCTCTCTCTCTCTCTCTCTCTCTCTCTCTGAGACGGTGTATTTTTATATCGCGCTATTCTCGACCGCAATATGTTGTTTTGCAATCACCTTTGAAAGGAGAGCTGTTGGTGCTGAGAACATCCCTGTCTGTTTATGCTAGTCAAAAGGCTGAGGGTGTAGCATTAAATCAGCCAGCGTTCATCTGCATATAGACAGAGTGTAAGAGCAGGCCTGGGGAGATGGCTCGCCGTAATAACATTCACGAGCGACCCACACACACACACACGCACGCACGCACACACGCACACACGCACACTCACACACACACACAGCGGTGAGAACAGACACGGGGAGGCGTGTCATGTCGTATTCCAGACGGACGGGAACCTTTTAATCAGCGGCGCAACAGGCCTGGCTGGGACGAGCCGTTTGTGCTGCCGCTGTCGACCCGACCAAACCCCAGCCCCCCCCCCCTCCATCTGATTACCTCAGACGACCTCATCCACCCCGCCGCCCAGCCCCCACCCACACACCCACCTCGCCAAGAGGTTCATTGCCAGGCAGGAAGCCTAGCTGGCTCACAGGCTGCTAAGGCTACCGATCCGACATAAGCCAACACGGAGGGAGGAAACATTAGAAATACATAGGGTACATAATTCCACCGTGGAGCAGGTGAAACACACATTTACCCATGTGAATCTCAGAGCCCCTCATGTATATTTCACACACATGAAGCCATTTTCTGAGTGTGCGCGTGTGCGTGTTGACCCGGTCCATTCCGCCTGTAGCTTTGTTTGAGTTTTATTCACCGTTTTAAAGAGCCCCGTCCAGAGAGCAGAGCGGATCGGAAGGAGAAGCTAAAAGCAATGAAGACAAACCTATAACAGTTACCCTGATAGAGACGGAGGTCGATGGGTTGGAAATGGAAGGTGCAGAGGTCTGGGCCTCCCAAAACCCCACCTTCAGGCGGCCTCAAAGTCAACGACGCTACCCCAATAAAAGACCTTTGGTTCTAGATTCCTCCATCACTTACTCCCCTTGCACTCGTATTTAATACAACACCCTCCAGGGCCCTAAACACACTCTCCGTTCCCCTGTGGTTCTCTGCGGTATAGATGCAAAGTACGTCCAGTCTAGCTTCAGACACCTCAGGAGAAGATACTGGTTGATCTACACGGTTCTCCCTCATTGAATCTGGACCGTTTTCCGGAGATAGAACCCATCAGGCTTTCAGCAGGGGATTCTTATTCAGCGGGGGCATTCATTTAAGCCTGGAATATTTTGATTTAAAATACTGCGTTCCTGGTGCCATGACAGCCCTCCAGGAAATGTAAACTTGCTGGTTCCGATCCGTGAAACTTGTGTCGTTCTGTCCTTGAGCAAGGCAGCTTTAGAGGTTCTACACAAGAGGATAACGAAAGTGTGGCAGAACCCTAAGGACAATCTCCTCAAGATGACAAAGGTGTTTACATTGACAAACTGACCCTGCGACAAAGTCAAACTAGCATTCCAAATTTTCGCAACAAGGCTGATCTGGAGAAATTACTAAACCATCCTAACCAATCACAAGACTTGTCATAAATACGACCGAAACATCATCATTCCACTGCAGATAAAGTATATTGTTGAAAAGATCACGACACAACAATTGAACTAAATGCACGGCGCCCTTCAAACAGGTGAGGTGACAGCACGTAATAGCAGAAGGCAGTGAATGTCTCTCTTTCTGTCACTAGCTTTTCTCCTACTCTCTTTGTCTCTATTCCATTCGACTTCTCCCAGTCTATCTCCCTCTCTCTCTTTTCCTCTCCAGACAGCGTTTGATGAAAGCAGCACACTCATCTCCTGAGACTGAGACCTGGTAAGTCATTCTCATGAAAGAGACAACTCTGAGACCCAAGGAATCTTCAGAAGGTGTCAACGTATCAAACTGCACGCATATATCTCCTCAGGGTCCCTCCTCGTTTCCTTCATTGGCCTCGCCCATTTCTATTCCACAGGCCTCCTCGCTCTGTCTCTCTTTATCCACTTCTCTCTCTCTCTCTCTCTACCTATGTCACTCTATCTTTGTCACTCTGGATCTCTCTTGCATCTCTGCTAATTCTCCGAGACAAGACAAGCGTAATCTAAATGTCTTCAACGAGCAGACCTTATGTTGTTTCCAGCCACATTTAATGTCAGGCCCTGACAGAGGGAACCCAGACATCAAAAACCACAATCAACTTCATTCAGCATCACATTTATTCAGAATCGCCATCAGAGTCGCCTTCAGTCTATTCAAGAGGGTTAAAAAGTGTATTTACAAATACTGTTTTGTTGATTTTGTTGTTAGCAGTAAACAGCTTTTAGAGCAACAACAGTTTAAAATGAGATACAGTTGGTCAGCAAATAAGCAGGACATATATGCATGGTATATCAGTATAGATACAATGAGATATTTGGAGAGACATTTACTGCATATGGAATCAGCTTCATATATGTCATCACTTCATTTGTACATAACGCTGTCATGTCATCTATACAGTTTAAGTCGGAGGTTTACATACACTTAGGTTAAAGTCATTGCAACTCATTTTTCCAAACCCCGAAGATATCCTATTGTTTTGGACACTATGTGCATGACACAATAATTATTTTCCAACATTTGTTTACGGACAGATTGGCATCATTTGAGTCAATTGGAGATTGTACCTGTGGTAAATTAGTCATATATAAACATGCAAGCAATAGGCTAACCTAATAACCTAATAGGCTGCCCAGCAAGGAAGAAGCCACTGCTCCAAAACAGCCATAAATACGCCAGACTAGAGTTTGCAACTGGACATGAGGACAAAGTTCAATGGACTGATGAAATAATAACATAACTGCTTGCTATAATGACCATTGTTTACTGAAAAAAGTGCCATCTCTCACAGGCCTGAAACTAGCTGATCACACATCAAGATTAAACAGTTTCAATAGCCATTTTAGCCAAAAAAAAAACAGTATAGCCGCAAAGATAGAAAAAACAAACCGAACATTCTCACTCACCGACAGTGAGTGGTTGGTATGTTCAGGCTTCTCGAAAATTCCTTCGATATGTCGTGTAGACGACTAAAAATACAAGATGTCTGAACATCGCTGAGAGAGAGAGGAGTAAGGGGAGGATCAGGTGAGGGGAACCATGTGGTTCTCTGGGTTGTTGAGTCATTTCACACTACATTGTGAATAAATAGAACCAGGCCACAGCAGGTTGCTTTACGTCAACGTGCCTATTTTTTGGTCCATCCAAATTGTTATCTTAAAACGCTAACTAAGCACGACCCTGCTTTTGTTCTGCTTGTATGTTGATGGATGCGTCTGGAGAAACGTAACTACTAGTTAATTAAACGACATATTAGCTATGGATTTAAACCCTGACACAGACTCGTGGATGTCTGGTTTCTATTCTCTTAACACTTGAGCCAGAAAATGTTTCTTCATTGTGGGTACCTGCCTAAAACCTTCTGGGGACTGATCTGTCAGATTTCAATAAAACATTGTTTGTAATTTCTGGTCCCAGATGTATGATCAAAATACAGATGTATGATAAAAATATATTGCCACACAGTCATACCAAAGCCGACCTGCCAAGAAGAAAAGCTACTCCAGCTATCTCAATTATTTTCATCTTCGCACACTGTCCTTATAACAAACCAGCACCTTCCATTGTAAATGTGTGCGTTTGTGCGTTTGTGCTTGTGTGTGTGTGTGTGTGTGTGTGTGTGTGCGTTTCTGCATTTGTGCACGTGGTTGTGTGTGTATGCTCGTGTGTTCACGCATCTGGGCTGATTGTGTGGGAGTCAAATCGTTTTCATTGCTCCACAAACACCCAGTCTATTCTTGACAAAGTGAAGGTTCACTTGCCTTCTGGCCACAACAGGGACCTCTCACTGCATTGGGCTGGGATGTTTCACTCATTCGTGTGACGAGGCTGGGTTCTTTCGGGGTATTTGGGTTATACAGGGTACCAAAGGGTCGCCATGTGCATGCGTATTTAACCCTCGGGCGACACTCTCGGCGGCGGAGCATCAAGCACGGCAAGCAGGGGCCAATGTCTTTATCCATAAGACCCCTCCGCGCTAGGCCTGGCTGCTGGTGTAATCTCTAGGCCTGGCTGCATGTGTAATCTCTAGGCCTGGCTGCTGGTGTAATCTCTAGGCCTGGCTGCATGTGTAATCTCTAGGCCTGGCTGCTGGTGTAATCTCTAGGCCTGGCTGCTGGTGTAATCTCTAGGCCTGGCTGCTGGTGTAATCTCAAGGCCTGGCTGCTGGTGTAATCTCTAGGCCTGGCTGCTGGTGTAATCTCTAGGCCTGGCTGCTGGTGTAATCTCTAGGCCTGGCTGCATGTGTAATCTCTAGGCCTGGCTGCTGGTGTAATCTCTAGGCCTGGCTGCTGGTGTAATCTCTAGGCCTGGCTGCAAGTGTAATCTTTAGGCCTCGCTGCAAGTGTAATCTCTAGGCCTGGCTGCTGGTGTAATATCTAAGGAGTGAGCAGGACCAGTGGCGGCGCAGCCTGAGGACTGACGGATTCTTTGTGACACACAGGGAGGAACCGGGTATTTGTCAAATGAGCACAGTGTCAAAGCGAACTCTCAATTCCACGTTTTAACCCGGAGGAGAGGAGAGGTGTGCGGAGATGAGAGGTGAACATACATCGACTGCTACGCACCCAGACCCAAATGTCCTTGGTTTTATATCCTTGACGGCCCAGGGGTTTGGTCAGGGCAACTGTTCAGGGGCGTGCTATTTGCTAATGTGGTGCTACTCCAATTGACATATGACCTTTGAACTGACCTAAGAAACACAGCTATTAAACCATCCATCATGGACATCATGTTACACGGTGGCACAACATGAAAATCGGATTGGCCGCTAACGTGACAAACTGTGTACATACACCAGAATAGAGGAGGAGTACCGCCTGCCACCAGGAAGTGACAAAATCTTACCAGGTTAGAAGTTTTATTGCAACCATCCTGCGGCCATCGAAAATATCTCTCAATAACGTCTAATCACTTTTCTGTGAAGAAGGGGGGGGGGCTGCCACATTTATCTGTCTCCATGGCACCAACAAGAACCACGTAAACACACTTATGCACACACACACACACACACTCACACACACAGACATAAAGCCCCCATATGAGTGGCTGCTCGGTTAGAACAATGAGATGAACATATGTGGCAAGACTGCAGAAGTAATTTTAGGGTATCTGGTGGAAAATGCCTGTGCAATCTAAGTGTACTAAAGAGTATTTGAGTGTAATACCATAGTGTACATTAGTGCAGCCAAGGGCCCACTTAAATAAGTGGCTAAGAGTACAACTCTCCTCATTAATTTACTTTATGTTCAATCTTACTTTTTCTCTCTCTGATGAGCGGCACAGAGATGAAATATAATTTCCAAAAGAGAAATGGAGCAGGCCGGGATGATTGAAAAGTCCACTTCATTTAGAGTCAATTATGCTTCGCACCACATGAGGTACAGCTGCTGGTTCCGTGCCGGCCCAACTCATTCTGTCCCCCCCCAGCAAATGTGTGTGTGAAAGGGGTTTATTCATGCCCCACACACACACACACACACACACACAGCTCACAATTCCCTGTAACATCCCGCTCCAACACTTTTGACAGGCAACAGAATGATTAGTCATCAGACTCTGGAAGGAGGCCCGGCGAACGTGGAATGTGTGAAGGGTCCCGGTCTGTGACGTCATCTCGTCTCCCACACAACTCCGGGCCGGGAGACCGACGAGGGAGGGGGAGGAGACAGAGAGGCCCCGCCCACTCGCCTTGGTACCTGACTGCAGTGCAAGACGGCGGAATATTTCTCATAAGCAAACAAACATTTTCTTTCAGAATTTGAAAAATTGTGGATCTCTGGGAGAATAATCTGGTATTAGGTTAGACTTTAAGGACAAGATTTGGACTGGTCCCAGGAAGGCACATTGAGCCCTACCTGGAGATAACGAAATGTAGTGTGCTAAAATGAAATCATATAGATGAGGGAGGGAAAACCAATGCAAAACAGATGCTAATTTGGTGAGGGAAAACAAATGCAAAATAGACGAAAACGATGTAAACCAGGACAAGATCAGAACTCCTAGAAGTGTGATCCTTGTAGAATGAAACCAATATGATTAAGTACACATAAATCATGCAATACTTATAATACAAGGGCAAAATTGAGAACAGCTGACTGACAGAAAACAACAATCTATCTGAGATATTGTATATTGATTATCGGTTTATTTTGGATTTAAATACAGTTTCCCGATAAGTGTAATAATTTACGTCAATAGATTACAGAACCGCTCAGGGTGAAGTGTGTGTCAGTAGGATCTGACCAACAACTCAAATGTTCACATGTTTGTTACCAGAACAAATCCCTGGGCTGAGATGAGAAAAACAAACACAAATATGTCGCTGAAAAATTGTCAACTACCTGAAGTCAAATGTGGTATTGGAAAGGGTTGCATGTGAATGCATTCAATGGTTGTCATTTGTCTTGCTTTAATGCAACATAAATGGGAAATAAGCTAAAAGTTATGGCAGCCAGCTGAGCCAACAAGACCATAATCCTGTATGAATAGCATGGCAGATATTAGCATGTAAATATTAGCATATATGAATAGCATGACAGACATTTGCATATGAATATTAGCCTGTATGAATAGCATGACAGACATTAGCATGTAAATATTAGCATATATGAATAGCATGACAGATATTAGCATGTAAATATTAGCCTATATGAATAGCATGACAGATATTAGCATGTAAATATTAGCCTGTATGAATAGCATGACAGACATTTGCATATGAATATTAGCCTGTATGAAAAGCATGACAGACATTTGTATGTTAATATTAGCCTGTATGAATAGCATGGCAGACATTAGCATGTAGATATTAGCCTGTATGAATAGCCTGACAGACATTAGCATGTAAATATTAGCCTGTATGAATAGCCTGACAGACATTAGCATGTAAATATTAGCCTGTATAATAGCATGGCAGACATTTGTATGTAAATATTAGCCTGTATGATTAGCATGGTAGACATGTATATGTAAATATTAGCCTGTATAAATATCATGAGAAATTTGCATGTAGATATTTGCCTGTATGAATAGCATGGCAGACATTTGCATATATAAATATTTGCAAGTAAAAAAATAGCAAGGCAGATATTAGCAAGTATAAATAGCATATAAATATGTGCAAGTAAAAATAGCAAGGCAGATATTAGCAAGTATAAGTAGCATGGCCAACATTAGCCTGTATGAAACAATGCAGACATTAGCATTTCAAAATAGCATTGTTAACATTAGCATGTTTGAAGAGCGTTGTCAGACATTAGCCTTCGTAAATGGCATGACAGACGTTGGCATTTACGAATATTATGACAAACTTTAGCTTTTGTGGTTTTAGGAAGGCACCACAGAAAATATAATAATCTACGAATGACTCCAGGGTTAACAAACATTAGATAAGAGGTGGCAAGTCATGAGACAGTTTGAATTTTTCATGCACGCACACTGACACGCACATACACACATGTCAGGGCATGACCTCTTATTATAGCTAAACTAATGTCCGTCCCATGGTCCTCCACTCTCAGTCTTTTGCTCTTAAACACATAAGTTTTACAACACATTTAAATTCTGACTCTCCATAATTCTCCACGAATTATCATTGTTGCCGGAACAGTTTGCAGAATAGGAGTTAACAACCAAATATATTAAAATAGACTAAAAACAGGTTGATCATTACATTAATGGAAGTAGCAGTATGAATGTATCTGATCTTACTTTTTGAAAAAAGCAAGAAGTCACCAATATTGTAATGTTTTTTTGAATAGAAATGAGCCAAAACGACTCTCTATGGTGTAGTATTGTGTTATACAATATTTTATGCTTCAGGTTACAACCAACAAAATAAACATGTCATAAATGTCATTTTTTGGCAACATGTCATACAAGTTTACTATGGCTTTGGGCAAAGGCGGACAAATAATGACAAATATAAACATAAAAACAAGATTGACCATGACAAACATTTACATGCATATTACCAGATTGTCTGGAGACAGTAATACTGTATTTTAAGTGATGAAGTGGAGTAGGCCTACATTGAGATATTTCTCTGTCATCTTCCCTGACCCTGTTGGTCATCCATGCGGTCGCTTCCCCATCCATGCCTCAATGAATAACTTTGACTGGGGGTGGTAACATGTAAAGTGGCACACGACTAGGTAATATGGCCTGTAACACTATCGGGATTGTTTTTTTTATATCGGAATAATCATTTGATTCCGACACCTTCACTGTGCTCAGGCAGGCCGTGTGTTTCTTTGTGCTCAGGCAGGCCGTGTGTTTCTCCTTGTCATTCTGGACCTTAGAAATATAAGATCATTGGTTGACATTGGCTTCCGATGCGATTGACTTTAATGTATGAGTGAATCCCAGTATATTTATGAAGAATGCTTTTTGAAAATTAATCACTGTTGTGATACTGGTAATTGCATGTTCTGTTCTCCTGAGTAAAAAGTATCAATGGGATTTTGAGAATGTCTGCCTTCTTTTCATATCGTTGATTGCTCTAGGTCAAAACATCAGATTTTTGCTAAATGTGCTTTTGAAAAGCCCTGGATATCTTGTGCTGTACATACCATGATGTGAATAACTTTAATTATCAATAACAATAGAACCATTATCTGGGTTATTCAGAGTCATGTCCAATCGTTGGATTTTTGCCATTGATGGACTTTGATAAAGAAATTCTAAACATCTCAAGGTCATTAGAAGATTACAGGATTAATCTATATATGACCAGGTATATAAAGTAAAAAGTTGATTGATCCAGTGATAGGCATTATTCAATTGGTTATATTCCTATTCGTCTTCTAATGTCTTTTCAGAATCCCAATGTAACTGAAAGTAATGTACACCATTTGAACTTTCTCTAAATAACCGCTGTTGTACAATTTCAGGTTCAAAACACTAAATGTTAAACAGCCTGAAATAATCAAATAATCGAAGGAACATGTTAAACTTTCACACAAAAGTATCCATGTTATTTTGATCTTTTTTTATTTGATTATTACTTCATCTTCACGATTGTTGCAAAAAAGACTGCCTTGCTTTTAAAAAGGCACTGTTTGATTACAATTTAACCATCACCATGCTTTATGCGCATTCACTAAAAATGGCCAACTTCCTGTAGAAAGCAATTTAAAATTCGATTTTCTGACAACATGGACTAAATTACCAGCTGACAATGTAGCATAAATATGTTTTTACACTCCCTTCTGTTTACAACTTTTAACAGCATGCTAGTCTGTTCACTTGTTTCATATTTCAATTGCCACTTCCCCATACAAACAAATACTTTGTTTTATAGAATCGTTGTTTGAATTTGCTTCTCTTTGGAAGTGTCTGCTTAGAACAAAGTGTGAAGAGTTGTAAAATAAACAGAAATGTAGAAATTATAATACATAATAAATGAAATGATAAAATAAAGTGTAACAGTGTCCTTAAGACAGACCCTTTTGGACCAAACCTCAAATGCAATTGAGCACCTTGAAACAAGTTGAAACATATTAAACAAAGTATTTTACATTGACAGGTCTTGGCGTGTGTATGGCTGTGTGTTTGAACATGGCAAAGTGTGTGTGTGAACATGGCAAAGTGCACAGCAAAGGAGAAGCTAAAGAAACAAGAACAAAAACAAAACGAGCAAACACAAAAATTGATGGCCATAAAACATATTTGTGATCATTCTTTTTTACATTTGACAGCCCAAATTCAAGGATCAATAAGTCCACCTTTTTTAAGCGACTTAAATTTTTTTCAGTAAATCACAATCAGAGATAGCACATCCCGCAAGTGAAGTCTCTTTTGGCATTCCCAAATATGAGTCTCACTGCGAGACTACGTAACAATCAAACCAGCATCACTAGCATGTAGAAGTGGCACATTCCTCGAAAAAAGCCAGAAAAAGCCAAGCGATGACGAAAACCCTGTGCATCGTTCCCCCACACTCTTTTTTGGCTTCTGCTAGAGAGGACCGGAGAAATAGCTAAGACAGGAAGTCAGTGAATGTGTGGAAACCCGTCTGGAACATGGTAGGTGACATCATTAACCGCCAAAATCCTTTATTCTCCAGTGTACGTACCTAAGGGCTTAATAAATGAGTAAAAGGTTGGGGGAGTGACACTCTTACATTCATCAAATCGGCACAATTCCCTATAGGTGTATGTAGGTGTGTGTGTGTGTGTGTGTCTGGGTGTGTGTGTGTGTGTGTGTGTGTGTGTGTGTGTGTTTGCGTGTGTTTGCGTGTGTGTGTGTGTGTCTGGGTGTGTGTGTGTATGTGTGTGTGTGTGTGTGTGTGTGTATGTGTGTGTGTGTGTGTGTGTGTGTGTGTGTGTGTGTGTGTGTGTGTCTGGGTGTGTGTGTATGTGTGTGTGTGTGTGTGTGTTTGTGTGTGTGTGTGTCTGGGTGTGTGTGTATGTGTGTGTGTGTGTGTGTGTGTGTGTGGGTGTGTGTGTGTGTGTGTCTGGGTGTGTGTGTGTGTGTGTCTGGGTGTGTGTGTGTGTGTCTGGGTGTGTGTGCGTGTGTGTGTGTGTGTGTGTGTCTGGGTGTGTGTGTGTGTGTGTGTGTGATTCTCGTACTAGATCCTTCTGAGGACAGACCTCCAGGACCCTCCCAGCCTCATTACCCCAGAAAAGGTGTGTGTCTTTTTGGCAGAGGATTTCCTATACATGATAAAGTACTTTATTCATTAATCTTTTAGCAAACATTCATTGATTTTGTTCTCCTCGTGGCTCACTGTTACAGCTAGAATTCAGCTACCTAGATCCATGTTTGGAAATGTAACTGAATTATATATTAATTGTTGATGAATAGAACGTATACATTCCTTGTGAACTTAGGTGTATGGTCATACTTAATTAGAACCCAGCACATTAGAAGACAGCACACAAGAATCGAGTACATTAGAATCCAGTACTTTGGAACCTAGAACTGGAACACTGTTTAAACTGGATCTGTGATTAATAGGGGTGTGACTGGAACCCTGTTTAAACTGGATATGTGATTGATACGTGTGTGACTGGAACCCTGTTTAAACTGGAGCCTCAAACACATTGATGCATGATGGTGAATTAAATTATGATTGCAGTGATGACGTTGCGAATTATACACTGACTGTCCCGGATAGAAACATATTTCTGATACCAGTGATCCAACTCACAAACGATTCAAACAAAGTTTCCGGGCACTGTTTGGATATTGTAAACAAAGACACTGCGTAAACACTGCCAGGACACTGCTGGCATAAATAATGTACCGGGGTTTGAATGAATTAAGCTAAGTTACGAGTGGAAAAACACAGTACATATACAGTGAATACAGACAAGGCCAGGAGAATGTCTAATCTCTACAGGGACTTGCCCAGTCTGCCATATGTTTCTTTCCAGCACTTTCTCCTTCCCGCAGACTCCTGCTCAGCCAGGGGAGTCAACTGAGGCCCGCCTTCTAGCATCTAACAGCAATTCCTCCCGCTGTTCTCCATCTCCATGAGCTACTATGTTATTGCACTGCCGGCCTTGCTGGCCGTTCAATCAATTATTTAGAGTGAGATCCGAAATTCCCCCTCTTTGGGACGAGGAATAATCGCTGCAGTCAGCTTCGAATCCATCGGCATGCAGGGCTGCAACAGGGGTCTATAAATAGCACTAGGAGAACCACATCAGCCGCATCAGCCTGCTCACTTATTGTGGACTATAGATTATTATGTGTGCCATCGATTCCCGATAACCAAAGAACCATTTGCGGAGATGCATATGGAACAAGAGGTCCCGTTCAACTTGACCACCGCCACTAAATAGGAGCCAAATTGGTTCACCACTTGTGCACATATAGCCCCTGGAAATGTGCGGACACACGTGCTGGGATGCAGAGAGAGAGAGAGAGGGGGGAGAGAGAGAGGAAAGAGAGAGGTAGAGAGAGGGAGAGGGGAGAGAGAGAGGGGAGGGAGGGAGAGGGGAGGGAGAGAGGGGGGGGAGAGAGAGAAGTGAGAGAGAGGTGAGAGAGCAGGAGAGAGATGGAGAGATAGGGGGGGAGATAGGGGGAATAGAGTGGAGAGAGAGAGGGGAGAGAGAGAGAGGGGGAGAGAGAGGGGGAGAGAGAGGGGAGAGAGAGAGATGGGAAAGAGAGAGACAGAGAAAGGGCGAGATAAGGAGAGAGAGAGGGAGGCGGTGGGTGACCGGTCAGAGCTCCGCAGCACCGGTGACTGACTGCCGGATCTGGTGGCACTAATAGCCCGAAAAGTCAACGACCTGCCGGTTTGCCCACACATATAACGCAGTCAGTGCAATGCTTTAAAACAAATGTTGTCTACCTACCCCTCCCCACCTACAAACGACTACCAATGCCTTACTATGGACTGTCATTTAGAGTGATATAAAGTTTATTTTTTTTCTGCCTGGAATACATTTATCACTTACATTATGTTGGTCAACTGTATTTGTTGGTCTTAATGTTTTATTTGCATTTTGCACATGTGCTGAATTCTAGTTGCGGCACGGGGCTCAGATGTAAATGAGACCTTATTGGTCTCAGCTGATATTGCTCTGTATTGAGAAAGGGAAAATGAAAGTATGACACGTGCGTTATGTAAACTAAATAATAACGCCTACACCTACAGTGTCACTTATCCTGATAAGGAGAAAGTGAAGAATACTAGGCCTTAGCACGGCCATATTCCCAAGTGTTTCCGTGCGTAGGGGCAAGCTTGTCCAATTGGCCCAACTGCAAATGGGCTGCAGGCTGTGAGAAGTTTGGGGAAAGGCAGTGAACATGTTTCTGTTTGACCAGCTTGATTAACCGTGATTGAGTGAATAGCCTTTTATACTATAGTGGTTATAACGTAGATACCCACTAGACATAATGAGTGTGGGGAGCTTTTATAATGTAGCTGGTGTGAAGCAAAGGATGAACTTAGGTGCTTTTACTGAGTTATTCCTGTGCATTTCAGAAAGATGTTAACTCAAAACCCGAGGAGACAGAGATAGACCAACACGCACACACACACACACACACACACACACACACCACTCACCTTGCATAAGTGAAAGTTTTCTGAGACGAGCGTCTCCTGGACGTGGATATCCAGGGGAGTGGGCGCATGCGCAGTAGGTGTGCCGGCTGCACTTCCGCACGACGGGGACGCGACCCCCCCCGGGGAAGAAGCCGACGACAGGCCGTCCAGCACCTTCCGAAACTTCTTCATGTCGCTTGACTTTATCCGGCTAATAGGCCTGTATTTCTGTGCAGTCTGTCAACCTGTGTATGCAAAAATATGACGCAACAGACTAGTGCGTTTAGGGTCCCGCAGGGGTTCGGAACGGGGGTCGGCAGGCAGGGGGTCGGCAGGGGGGGTCGTCAGGCAGCGGGTCGCTTTCCGCAGCCTCTCTCCCTCTCGTCTGTTTATGTGCACGTCCAAAAGTCCTGGTGGGACCTCATTCTGCGCATCCGTCCACCAGAATAGTTGAACTTCCTGAAACGAGGACACCTCGGACACAGTCAATTAGAGTGATTTACGGACTAATGTTAATTGCGCATCAGTGATGTCCCGGTGTTGGTCGGAACTGCGAAACTTCATGGTTCCTCAGACCGGTAAATACGCCTCACAATAATGCATTACGGCACAACTGAAACCGAAACAGACTCGCCTACTGAACGACTGCACCCCTAATGAAAAAAAATCACTGAAAAAGGAAATTCAATGCCACAGTTTTGGCTGGACGAGGCAGATCTGCGCAGATACAATGCAGCTGAATGCAGGTGGGTGTCCTAAAGACACGCAGGCATCACAAGAGAAACGTCTAGTCTGCCGAATCGCCAGAACCGACTAAAGTAAAAGGTAAACGAATCAGGTATCAAGTCTCCAGGGGAGTGTGTCGCGAATCCAGCGGTTGTGGTCGGTGCCGTCCGTCTGTCTGCCCTGATCCTCTGCAGTCTATAGCGAGTCGCTGTCCGTGGTGCTGAAGATACACTCGGGTACCGCCTCTCCTCCTCTCCTCCATCTCCCCGCCCTTTCTCCATCTCTCCGCCTCTCCTCTTCTCCATCTCTCCGCCCTTTCTCCATCTCCCCGCCTCTCTTCTTCTCCATCTCTCCGCCCTTTCTCCATCTCTCCGCCTTTCCTCTTCTCCATCTCTCCGCCCTTTCTCCATCTCTCCGCCTTTCCTCTTCTCCATCTCTTTGCCTTTCCTCTTCTCCATCTCTCCGCCCTTTCTCCATCTCTCCGCCTTTCCTCTTCTCCATCTCTCCGCCCTTTCTCGGCAGCGATTGGATCACAGTTCCCCACAGATGCAATACAGACTGGAATGATGAATAAAGCCAAGGGGACAATAATCAAGTTTGCCTGGCTTATAGGACAGCATCATCTATGAAAAGTGAACTTTTGTGAACACTGGATGGATGTTTCTTTGAAATAGACACACACAATTCCACACACGGGAAACAGGACTTGAGTCTGAGTTAATTGGATTTGGCCAAATATTGGCCAGAGACAAAGTAGCAACGTGCAATATAGGGACCTAACTGATGTACTATAAAAAACAATAATCAGGATTACATTCAATATAGCCCGATTGATTAGGCACGTTCACACCTTAGAACAATTAATAGAGCATTAGTCGACATTGTCGCCGTGCGCAGGAACCGAACTACTGCGGTCGTGTGGCATGTTAGTGTCCAGAGAGAGCAGGTGAAACTTGGGGACTATAGGCTACATTAAATCAAAGATAGTTTAAATGTGACAACGCCCCATGGAGAGCTGTAACCAGCTATTATCATAAAGGACATAATGAATTGCTATGCTTAGTAGGGACAAAAACATACCCCACCCTCGCTTCTGGCGTTGGCTGTGCTGATATCTTCAATATAGTTCAAATGTAGTCTTTATGACTGAGGTTGACTGTGGTTGTCCCACCGATCTGTCTGAAAATAAGATACCTGCATATTGTGGCCAGGTATCTAAAAAAACTGTGTGACCGGAAAAGGACATTCAATATCCATTTGTTACGTCAATTTTTTCTCTGTGGGTTACCCAGTTACATGATGGTGGAGGTGTATACAGGAGGTGTATACAGGAGGTGTATACAGGAGGTATATACAGGAGGTGTATACAGTAGGTGTATACAGGAGGTGTATACAGGAGGTGCATACAGGAGGTGTATACAGTGGGAGTATACAGGAGGTGCATACAGGAGGTATATACAGGAGGTGTATACAGGAGGTGCATACAGGAGGTGTATACAGGAGGTGTATACAGTAGGTGTATACAGTGGGAGTATACAGGAGGTGCATACAGGAGGTATATACAGGAGGTGTATACAGGAGGTGCATACAGGAGGTGTATACAGGAGGTGTATACAGGAGGTGTATACAGGAGGTGTATACAGGAGGTGTATACAGGAGGTATATACAGGAGGTGCATACAGGAGGTGTATACAGTAGGTGTATACAGGAGGTGTATACAGGAGGTGTATACAGGAGGTGTATACAGGAGGTGTATACAGGAGGTGTATACAGTAGGTGTATAAAGGAGGTGCATACAGGAGGTGTATACAGGAGGTGTATACAGCAGGATACAGTAGGTGCATACAGGAGGTGTATACAGGAGGTGCATACAGGAGGTGTATACAGGAGGTGCATACAGGAGGTGTATACAGGAGGTGCATACAGGAGGTGTATACAGGAGGTATATACAGGAGGTGTATACAGGAGGTGTATACAGGAGGTGTATACAGGAGGTGCATACAGGAGGTGTATACAGTAGGTGTATACAGGAGGTGTATACAGGAGGTGTATACAGGAGGTGTATATAGGAGGTGCATACAGGAGGTGTATACAGTAGGTGTATACAGGAGGTGTATACAGGAGGTGTATACAGGAGGTGTATACAGTAGGTGTATAAAGGAGGTGCATACAGGAGGTGTATACAGCAGGTGTATACAGCAGGATACAGTAGGTGCATACAGGAGGTGTATACAGGAGGTGCATACAGGAGGTGTATACAGGAGGTGCATACAGGAGGTGTATACAGGAGGTGCATACAGGAGGTGTATACAGGAGGTGTATACAGGAGGTGTATACAGGAGGTGTATACAGGAGGTGCATACAGGAGGTATATACAGGAGGTGTATACAGGAGGTGTATACAGGAGGTGCATACAGGAGGTGTATACAGGAGGTGCATACAGGAGGTGCATACAGGAGGTGTATACAGGAGGTGTATACAGGAGGTGTATACAGGAGGTGCATACAGGAGGTGCATACAGGAGGTGCATACAGGAGGTGCATACAGTAGGTGCATACAGGAGGTGCATACAGGAGGTGCATACAGGAGGTGTATACAGCAGCCTATATTTATATTGCTGAGAGCAGTGCGTGG
This sequence comes from Dallia pectoralis, assembly GCA_029465975.1. NCBI lineage: Eukaryota > Metazoa > Chordata > Actinopteri > Esociformes > Umbridae > Dallia > Dallia pectoralis. The sequence goes on along the minus strand of CM055738.1, from coordinate 3,952,863 downwards.
GTATTGAGCAGAAGAGATGAAGGTGCGATCAGAGGCTCTGCTGCTTCCCTGCCTGACGCTCAACAAACTCTGTCCAATCTTCCGCAAATTCCAATCCAATTATCTACTGGTTGATTACGGCGGATAGCAGTCAGGCAGCCGTTAGTCGAGTTTAATGTTACGTCAAATGTTAGACTTGTTGTGGTCTTCTAGTGTGCGCTGACAAGTTTGATATTTGAATTTGATTGGCTGATGCGGAAGGACCGGCAGAGTTGCATAACCCTGGGCGCACTTACATATCCATCAGTCTGTGAGACAGTTTGTGTGACAGTCTGTGAGACTGTCTGTGGGACAGTCTGTGGGACAGTCAGTCTGTGAGACAGTCTGTGAGACAGTCAGTCTGTGAGACAGTCTGTGAGACAGTCAGTCTGTGAGACAGTCTGTGAGACAGTCAGTCTGTGAGACAGTCAGTCTATGGGACAGTCTGTGAGAAAGTCTGTGTGACAGTCTGTGAGACAGTCTGTGGGACAGTCAGTCTGGTAGACAGTCAGTCTGTGGGACAGCCTGTGAGTCAGTCAGTCTGTGGGACAGCCTGTGAGACAGTCAGTCTGTGAGTCAGTCTGTGAGACAGTCAGTCTGTGAGTCAGTCTGTGGGACAGTCTGTGGGACAGCCTGTGAGTCAGTCAGTCTGTGGGACAGCCTGTGAGTCAGTCAGTCTGTGGGACAGCCTGTGAGTCAGTCTGTGGGACAGTCTGTGGGACAGCCTGTGAGTCAGTCTGTGGGACAGTCTGTGAGACAGTCAGTCTGTGGGACAGCCTGTCAGTCAGTCTGTGGGACAGTCTGTGGGACAGTCTGTGGGACAGCAGTGCTTCCCGGGTTCATACCACGACACCGTTGTCCTGCTGGCACGTATTGGCAAACTCATGCGTTTTCAGATCGCTGATTGGCCAATTTAAGGTGAATATACCAAGTCACTCAGTCTGCTGGAAGACAAAATTGTGTGACAGTCTGTGAGACTGTCTGTGGGACAGTCTGTGGGACAGTCAGTCTGTGAGACAGTCTGTGAGACAGTCAGTCTGTGAGACAGTCTGTGAGACAGTCAGTCTGTGAGACAGTCTGTGAGACAGTCAGTCTGTGAGACAGTCAGTCTATGGGACAGTCTGTGAGAAAGTCTGTGTGACAGTCTGTGAGACAGTCTGTGGGACAGTCAGTCTGGTAGACAGTCAGTCTGTGGGACAGCCTGTGAGTCAGTCAGTCTGTGGGACAGCCTGTGAGACAGTCAGTCTGTGAGTCAGTCTGTGAGACAGTCAGTCTGTGAGTCAGTCTGTGGGACAGTCTGTGGGACAGCCTGTGAGTCAGTCAGTCTGTGGGACAGCCTGTGAGTCAGTCAGTCTGTGGGACAGCCTGTGAGTCAGTCTGTGGGACAGTCTGTGGGACAGTCTGTGAGTCAGTCTGTGGGACAGTCTGTGAGACAGTCAGTCTGTGGGACAGCCTGTCAGTCAGTCTGTGGGACAGTCTGTGGGACAGCAGTGCTTCCCGGGTTCATACCACGACACCGTTGTCCTGCTGGCACGTATTGGCAAACTCATGCGTTTTCAGATCGCTGATTGGCCAATTTAAGGTGAATATACCAAGTCACTCAGTCTGCTGGAAGACAAAATGCGTTAGTAGCAGAACTAGTAGAAGTGTAATCACCCTGGTTGCTATCACAGCCTTCACATAACTATAATATGCCTCAGGCATAAAGGCAAGAAACTATTATTATCAATGAGAATGTAAGAGCTGAATGATTCACGCCAGTACCTCAAACCCTCTCACATCTCAGTTGTACAGAATAAACCCCAGCGTAAAGAGCAGTGGACAGCGGGGGTGACACATGTGCCGAGACAACACTGGTGGCAGGGGACGCGGCTAATCTACACTTCTGAAACCTGCCGACACGGATTAAGACCCAGAGCACGTTAGGAACCCCAGCGAGAGTCCAATTTGCTGAGTTTAAGAGATGGCGTCACACTGCCAGTAAGTCTTAAATCGCACCGTGCAAACTTCACCAAGGTGCTCAGTGCTGTTTGATACAAGCTGCGGGTGTTTATCCTGGCGATGTCTCGGTTCAGCCTGTGTGGTTCGGGTGAATCAATGCATTTTTGTAAATCAAGTCAAAAGGTTTTAGCTCCAAGAGCGTTACAACAAGGGGTGAATTGTTACTTTTACATCAAATGGTTCGGGTCCATTTAGCAAAGTAATTATTTGAGCTGTCTGGAGAACTCAAATATAAACTGTGTTCGGAGCTGTCTGGTAATCATGACTATAAACTGTGTACAGGGCTGTCTGGTTAACACAAATATAAACTGTGTTCAGAGGCGTCTGGTGATCTCACTACTGAATGCTGTTCAAAGCTGTCTGATGAACTCAACACTAAATTGTCTTCAAAGCTGTCTTGTTAACGCAGGAAATAAAGTGAGAGAGAATATAGAAGAGGGAGTGAAGGAGAGAGACAAGAGAAGGTAATTGATATAAAATACTAGAGTGCTATTAGGTTATAGGCTATAATAGTTTGACACATTTGAGGTTTTTCTTTAAGCATGCAGTACCAGAAATGGCCACGTGTCCTGATATTACAGAAAAACACAAAACATGGTGAAATGGTAAGACTTTTTAAGCTTTTCCACACTTTTCTAATGCTTTTGTAGATTTACGAGTCAACCTTTGGGGTACACATTATTTATTGAGTTTTTGATCAGGGATTTGGATTTAGGGTTTGTTGTTTTGGGTTCGATGTTCCGGTAAATAGGTTTTGAAAAAAGTACAACCATAAAAGGTATAAATATATCACCAATAATATGTGTATGTTTGTTTATTCAAATAACATTACACACACACACCCGGCGCGACCGTGCGTAGAGGAGTGGTTCCTGGAGGAGTGGCCCCTGGAGGAGTGACCCCTGGAGGAGTGACCCCTGGAGGAGTGGCCCCTGGAGGAGTGACCCCTGGAGGAGTGGCCCCTGGAGGAGTGACCCCTGGAGGAGGACCCCTGGAGGAGTGACCCCTGGAGGAGGACCCCTGGAGGAGTGACCCCTGGAGGAGTGACCCCTGGAGGAGTGACCCCTGGAGGAGTGACCCCTGGAGGAGTGGCCCCTGGAGGAGTGGCCCCTGGAGGAGTGACTCCTGGAGGAGTGACCCCTGGAGGAGTGACCCCTGGAGGAGTGGTCCCTGGAGGAGTGACCCCTGGAGGAGTGGCCCCCACCTCCTCCACATGTTTCACTAAAGGAGTGGCCTGTGGAGAAGTTGCCACTACTTCCTTCCCCTGAGGTCCCGGAGGAGTGTTCCCTGTCCCCTCTTTTCCCTGAGGACCTAGAAAAGTGGCCCTTGGAGGAGTGGCCCCTACCTCCCCTGCCTCCGTCCCCAGAAGAGTGGTCCCTACCTCTACCTTTTCTGCCTGAATCCCCAAAGGCCTGACCCCTGACCCCAGAGCCGGGCCCCTGCAGACATTTCACAGCCGGTCCTTGGCGACTATTCATCCTCTTTTTTAATAAAGAAACCTGTTTTTGAACAGATTTTTACGCTCTGCTCTTTGATTAATCCTGGACTTCGCCTGAGTCGTGACAACTGGAAAAAGTTGAATATACGATGCCGAATGTATTTATTTATTCCCTGCCTGCCTGGCTGCACCACACTTTGCTTTCACTTGAGGAATTAAAAGCCACAGATTTTGAAAACCCTCTGAAGGACACCTTCCAAACATGTTTCATAAATCCAGTCACAGCCCGCTCATCTGAATAGCAGTATTAAAAATATAATTGTCACTTCTCAGAAAACGGCCTTCATCTTTCTATTGTGTGCTTGTCCTTTGCCTTTCGCCACGCAGCCACAATCAGGCTGTCGTCCGCAATCAAGGATTTATAAAGGGCAGCGCTGTAATAATTAAGGCTCATCTGCGGAGGGGGGGGCTGTTCCGCAGTAAATTCCAGGGTGCACGGGGCTGATTGGGAGGCGCGGCCGCCATGTGCAAGGGAAACAACGCAACGAAGCACCTTTATGGAGAGCGGCAGTTACTAGTCTGTCAATATAAGTAGGGGGATTTGACCGGCGGATTAACCACACACACACACAGACACACACACACATACACACACACACAGACACAGACACACACACACACACAAATGAACAAACAAAGCTGACCAACATTCCGAAGATAATGAATATTGATAAACAGGTGTGAATAAGGGTTGTGGAGTCATAAGCAGGAAGCAGCCTATCAGAAGCCTTTTGTTTGCCAGCGTTAACCCTGTATAGTCAGCGTTACCCCTGTATAGTCAGCGTTAACCCTGTATAGTCAGCGTTACCCCTGTATAGTCAGCGTTAACCCTGTATAGTCAGCGTTAACCCTGTATAGTCAGCGTTAACCCTGTATAGTCAGCGTTAACCCTGTATAGTCAGCGTTAACCCTGTATAGTCAGCGTAAACCCTGTATAGTCAGCGTTAACCCTGTATAGTCAGCGTTAACCCTGTATAGTCAGCGTTACCCCTGTATAGTCAGCGTTACCCCTGTATAGTCAGCGTTAACCCTGTATAGTCAGCGTTAACCTTGTATAGTCAGCGTTAACCCTGTATAGTCAGCGTTAACCCTGTATAGTCAGCGTTAACCCTGTATAGTCAGCGTTACCCCTGTATAGTCAGCGTTAACCCTGTATAGTCAGCGTTAACCCTGTATAGTCAGCGTTAACCCTGTATAGTCAGCGTTAACCCTGTATAGTCAGCGTTAACCCTGTATAGTCAGCGTTAACCCTGTATAGTCAGCGTTACCCCTGTATAGTCAGCGTTACCCCTGTATAGTCAGCGTTAACCCTGTATAGTCAGCGTTACCCCTGTATAGTCAGCGTTAACCCTGTATAGTCACCGTTAACCCTGTATAGTCAGCGTTACCCCTGTATAGTCAGCGTTAACCCTGTATAGTCAGCGTTAACCCTGTATAGTCAGCGTTAACCCTGTATAGTCAGCGTTACCCCTGTATAGTCAGCGTTACCCCTGTATAGTCAGCGTTAACCCTGTATAGTCAGCGTTAACCTTGTATAGTCAGCGTTAACCCTGTATAGTCAGCGTTAACCCTGTATAGTCAGCGTTAACCCTGTATAGTCAGCGTTACCCCTGTATAGTCAGCGTTAACCCTGTATAGTCAGCGTTAACCCTGTATAGTCAGCGTTAACCCTGTATAGTCAGCGTTAACCCTGTATAGTCAGCGTTACCCCTGTATAGTCAGCGTTACCCCTGTATAGCCAGCGTTAACCCTGTATAGTCAGCGTTACCCCTGTATAGTCAGCGTTACCCCTGTATAGCCAGCGTTAACCCTGTATAGTCAGCGTTAACCCTGTATAGTCAGCGTTACCCCTGTATAGTCAGCGTTAACCCTGTATAGTCAGCGTTAACCCTGTATAGTCAGCGTTAACCCTGTATAGTCAGCGTTAACCCTGTATAGTCAGCGTTAACCCTGTATAGTCAGCGTTACCCCTGTATAGTCAGCGTTACCCCTGTATAGTCAGCGTTAACCCTGTATAGTCAGTGTTAACCCTGTATAGTCAGCGTTAACCCTGTATAGTCAGCGTTAACCCTGTATAGTCAGCGTTACCCCTGTATAGTCAGCGTTACCCCTGTATAGTCAGCGTTAACCCTGTATAGTGTTATGGAATTTTATGATCACTCAAGAAGTTTAGTTACATGTAAGTCATAGATGTTGTTTAGGCCAAAATGCACAGAGAAAGGAATGTGATCTTCAGGTTGCTAGAAGGGCCAAGGCTAGAAACAGATGTCCCGAACACCTTATCTGTGATGGACTGTCAAAAGGAACTGTATGGGTCTTTGTATGCCTCTACCATGTGTCTGGCCTCCCTTGGCTTGAGAGCACTGACCTTCGGGTTTTATCATCTAAAGGCCTCATCTGTTCTCCATATCAGTATGGTTTAAGTTTGTGTGAAAGTATGTGCGTTACTTATTCTCAATAAATACTGGGTGAACTTCAGTCTCATCAGGTCAGTCTGATCCAGCACAGGTTATTGTCCTGTTGTCTGATGAAGGCTTTCCTCAAACCTATTCTTCAAGCTTGCTATAGGAATTGATCTGATCAATGCAAAAGCTTAAACCTGTATTTGAGAAATGGTTTCTTACTTGCAATTAAACAAGTTAAAATTGTCAACTGTAACATACTCTCGTGCGTCTTACTTTAAGTTCAAATTCAGCGATTAAAGTCTAAAATTTCCACGACAATAGTCAGCGTTAACCCTGTATAGTCAGCGTTACCCCTGTATAGTCAGCGTTACCCCTGTATAGTCAGCGTTAACCCTGTATAGTCAGTGTTAACCCTGTATAGTCAGCGTTAACCCTGTATAGTCAGCGTTAACCCTGTATAGTCAGCGTTACCCCTGTATAGTCAGCGTTACCCCTGTATAGTCAGCGTTACCCCTGTATAGTCAGCGTTAACCCTGTATAGTCACCGTTAACCCTGTATAGTCAGCCCCCCCCCGCTTATAAACAGAATCACATCCATCAACATCAACTGTTTTTCAAACACACATTAAAAACAAGACTTTATTTATGACTTTGCCCACCACAATATGGACAACATATTTATAACCAACCAAACATATGTTCGCATTGACTTTGTTCACTGACACATTCAAGCTGACATTTTCTATTCAGATGGGGTCCAGGAGTCAATGGAGATTAAAAAAAAATTTACAGAAAAAGGACGCAGTCTCACTAGGGAACACAAATGCTATCCGGTAGTCAGAGATCAATATTGGAGCATCTAGCCACAACCGTGCGTTGTTTTGGTTTCTTTGCAAATCTCCCCAGTCTCATCCATATTGATTCTAACCTCCCACATTCAGCCTGTTTTTAGTTTAGCCTTTGTCTCATTCCCTCTGCATTAGATGTTAAGATAGTCCAACTCGATTCTCTCCATCGCTCTCATTGCCTTTCTGTCATTATATTACAGTTTGGAAGTGCAACTGCTGATACACCGTTGGTGTTGTGTATCACCGTGTAGTTTAGCTTTTTATTTATTTAACCACATTATGGCTCACTGTGAATAAAATTGTCCTTTCCCAAGAGGACCAATAGAAAAATAACAAGACAATAACATAAAAACACACAGAAAACTGCAGTTCCTAATTATGAATGGAGCAGGGCCTGGGAGGAAGACTGCAGACTTGAGATCAAAACATTTACAGGCCCGCACCACCTTTTAACCCCGACCCCCGACCCCACGACCCCTCCAACCATGATCAGTTGGGACTCTGGACAGCAGCAAAAACAAACAGCATCATCAGTAGGCTGAAGGATCAAAGACATTCCGGGAACCTTCTGAACAGGGATTTAGATGGGGGAGAAATGGGGGAGAAATGGGGGAGAAAGAGAGAGATTCAGAAGCAGGAGAAAAACAGGAGAGAAAGGACGAGGCAGAAGGAGGGAACATATAAAGGAAAGAGTGAAGGAAATAAAAGAGCACAGAGACCAGACGAAATGAGATCGCAAGAGATTTTTTTTATTTATTCCGGGGGAGACGTGCTGAAAAACCTTGTGGGAACCAATTTGTCTGGTATTATTATCTCTATGGGGTCCCCACAAGTATACATGACCTGGCTCACACACACACGCACACGCACACACACACACACACACACACACACACACAAACACACACACACACACACACACACACAAACACACACACACACACACACAGACTGAGCTTCAATCTGGAATTGCACCTGTGGCCAAACCTTGTAACATCTCACAGCAGACTGTAAGGTTCTCCAATAACGATAGCAGAGAGATTTTTAGGAGTCCATCTCCCTGTACAGAACCAGAACACGTAGCCTGTGGCACCCCAGTCACCAGTCACATTTCATGTGTTCGTTCAGATCCCAATTAGCTTTAGGAGAAGTAGCCGGGCATTTCTTCCTGGGGTCGACATGCAACATGGCAGGTAATAAAGCACACTGACATGTGAATATTAACAGGGCGGAGACACATATCCCTGTGTCACAGCTGACACAGAGACACGATTCACTGTGTCACAGCTCACACAGAGACACGATTCACTGTGTCACAGCTCACACAGAGACACATATCCCTGTGTCACAGCTCACACAGAGACACGATTCACTGTGTCACAGCTCACACAGAGACACGATTCACTGTGTCACAGCTCACACAGAGACACGATTCACTGTGTCACAGCTCACACAGAGACACATATCCCTGTGTCACAGCTCACACAGAGACACGATTCACTGTGTCACAGCTGACACAGAGACACGATTCACTGTGTCACAGCTCACACAGAGACACAATTCACTGTGTCACAGCTCATACGGAGACACGATTCACTGTGTCACAGCTCACACAGAGACACGATTCACTGTGTCACAGCTCATACAGAGACACGATTCACTGTGTCACAGCTGACACAGAGACACGATTCACTGTGTCACAGCTCACACAGAGACACGATTCACTGTGTCACAGCTCACACAGAGACACGTTTCACTGTGTCACAGCTCACACAGAGACACGATTCACTGTGTCACAGCTCACACAGAGACACGATTCACTGTGTCACAGCTCACACAGAGACACGATTCACTGTGTCACAGCTCATACAGAGACACGTTTCACTGTGTCACAGCTCATACAGAGACACGATTCATCTGTCACAGCTGCATGTGTGTCTATGGGTTTTTGTGTGTAGGTATATTTAAGTGTGTGTGGGTAAATGTAGGTGTGGCGTGTTTGTGTGAGTGTAGGGGTGTTTGTGTGTTCAGTGAACCATACAAGCATTTTAACAAAATCATTTTTTGCCCAGTATTCCAGCAGTGTTTTCATACAGAGACACGATTCACTGTGTCACAGCTGACACAGAGACACGATTCACTGTGTCACAGCTCACACAGAGACACGATTCACTGTGTCACAGCTCACACAGAGACACGATTCACTGTGTCACAGCTCACACAGAGACATGATTCACTGTGTCACAGCTCACACAGAGACACATATCCCTGTGTCACAGCTCACACAGAGACACGATTCACTGTGTCACAGCTCACACAGAGACACGATTCACTGTGTCACAGCTCACACAGAGACACGATTCACTGTGTCACAGCTCACACAGAGACACGATTCACTGTGTCACAGCTCACACAGAGACACGATTCACTGTGTCACAGCTCACACAGAGACACGATTCACTGTGTCACAGCTCACACAGAGACACATATCCCTGTGTCACAGCTCACACAGAGACACGATTCACTGTGTCACAGCTCATACAGAGACACGATTCACTGTGTCACAGCTGACACAGAGACACGATTCACTGTGTCACAGCTCACACAGAGACACGATTCACTGTGTCACAGCTGATACAGAGACACGATTCACTGTGTCACAGCTCACACAGAGACACGATTCACTGTGTCACAGCTCACACAGAGACACGATTCACTGTGTCACAGCTCACACAGAGACACGATTCACTGTGTCACAGCTCACACAGAGACACGATTCACTGTGTCACAGCTCATACAGAGACACGATTCACTGTGTCACAGCTGACACAGAGACACGATTCACTGTGTCACAGCTCACACAGAGACACGATTCACTGTGTCACAGCTCACACAGAGACACGTTTCACTGTGTCACAGCTCACACAGAGACACGATTCACTGTGTCACAGCTCACACAGAGACACGATTCACTGTGTCACAGCTCACACAGAGACACGATTCACTGTGTCACAGCTCACACAGAGACACATATCCCTGTGTCACAGCTCACACAGAGACACGATTCACTGTGTCACAGCTCACACAGAGACACGATTCACTGTGTCACAGCTCACACAGAGACACGATTCACTGTGTCACAGCTCACACAGAGACACGATTCACTGTGTCACAGCTCACACAGACACGATTCACTGTGTCACAGCTCACACAGAGATTCACTGTGTCACAGCTCACACAGAGACACGATTCACTGTGTCACAGCTCATCACACAGATTCACTGACAGCTGACGATTCACTGTGTCACAGCTCACACAGACACGATTCACTGTGTCACAGCTCACACAGAGACACGTTTCACACTGTGTCACAGCTCACACAGAGACACGATTCACTGTGTCACAGCTCACACAGAGCACAGCTCACACAGAGACACGATTCACTGTGTCACAGCTCACACAGAGACACGATCACTGTGTCACAGCTCACTGTGTCACAGCTCAGAGACACGATTCACTGTGTCACAGCTCACACAGAGACACGATCCCTGTGTCACAGCTCACACAGAGACACGATTCACTGTGTCACAGCTCATACAGAGACACGATTCACTGTGTCACAGCTGACACAGAGACACGATTCACTGTGTCACAGCTCACACAGAGACACGATTCACTGTGTCACAGCTGATACAGAGTGTCACAGCTGACACAGACGATTCACTGTGTCACAGCACTCACAGCTGACACAGAGACACGATTCACTGTGTCACAGCTCACACAGAGACACGACACGATTTCACTGTGTCACAGCTCACACAGAGACACGATTCACTGTGTCACAGCTCACACAGAGACACGATTCACTGTGTCACAGCTCATACAGAGACACGATTCACTGTGTCACAGCTGACACAGAGACACGATTCACTGTGTCACAGCTCACACAGAGACACGATTCACTGTGTCACAGCTCACACAGAGACACGTTTCACTGTGTCACAGCTCACACAGAGACACGATTCACTGTGTCACAGCTCACACAGAGACACGATTCACTGTGTCACAGCTCACACAGAGACACGATTCACTGTGTCACAGCTCACACAGAGACACATATCCCTGTGTCACAGCTCACACAGAGACACGATTCACTGTGTCACAGCTCACACAGAGACACGATTCACTGTGTCACAGCTCACACAGAGACACGATTCACTGTGTCACAGCTCACACAGAGACACGATTCACTGTGTCACAGCTCACACAGAGACACGATTCACTGTGTCACAGCTCACACAGAGACACGATTCACTGTGTCACAGCTCACACAGAGACACGATTCACTGTGTCACAGCTCATACAGAGACACGATTCACTGTGTCACAGCTGACACAGAGACACGATTCACTGTGTCACAGCTCACACAGAGACACGATTCACTGTGTCACAGCTCACACAGAGACACGTTTCACTGTGTCACAGCTCACACAGAGACACGATTCACTGTGTCACAGCTCACACAGAGACACGATTCACTGTGTCACAGCTCACACAGAGACACGATTCACTGTGTCACAGCTCATACAGAGACACGTTTCACTGTGTCACAGGTCATACAGAGACACGATTCATCTGTCACAGCTGCATGTGTGTCTATGGGTTTTTGTGTGTAGGTATATTTAAGTGTGTGTGGGTAAATGTAGGTGTGGCGTGTTTGTGTGAGTGTAGGGGTGTTTGTGTGTTCAGTGAACCATACAAGCATTTTAACAAAATCATTTTTTGCCCAGTATTCCAGCAGTGTTTATATTAAATAGTTCAATAATAATAATTGGGAGGTATTTTCATCTGAAACAAAACACATCAACCTTCATAACACATCAACTATCATGTTCCAGACTGATGAAGAGGAGGGTCTGCTAAACGGAGATCTCTGGGGGAGATACCCCTCCTCTGGTGGTGTCTCTGGGGGAGATACCCCTCCTCTGGTGGTGTCTCTGGGGGAGATAGCCCTCCTCTGGTGGTGTCTCTGGGGGAGATAGCCCTCCTCTGGTGGTGTCTCTGGGGGAGATAGCCCTCCTCTGGTGGTGTCTCTGGGGGAGATAGCCCTCCTCTGGTGGTGTCTCTGGGGGAGATAGCCCTCCTCTGGTGGTGTCTCTGGGGGAGATAGCCCTCCTCTGGTGGTGTCTCTGGGGGAGATAGCCCTCCTCTGGTGGTATCTGTGGGGGTTGGACTATAGATATGTGAAGGACACGTAACTAAGTGCTAAACAAGACTACTTTATAGGACATAATGTCAACAGCTGTTCACCACAGTGAATCGACTGACATTCAACTCATTGTTCAGAGGCCGGCCTAAAAATAGCCCTACAGGCAAGTGTAAAATGCAATGTGTGACAGCCCAACGTGAACAATGTGTTGAGTCATCAGAGTCGTTAGCCAGGTGAGCTCAAAATGGGCGGAGCTCAAAAACCACATGATATGATGTCGTATGTAAACCAGGGAATTTAGCCTATTGTGAAATGTGAAGTGGAGTGAAGTTTACTAAATATTCTGCTATTCAAAGTTTAGTATGACCAACTGCTTTTGATCAGATTAGTTTCCCACTGAGTTCCAGCCATACCATTAGCTCAGCGAGGTTAAGGTTGTTAGCCAAGGTAACACATCAAAGCAACCAGCTCCGTTTCCCCCTCGCCTGGCGGTAGAAAAGCAGCCATAATGAACGAGCTGCTCGGCCACAGTGAGGGAAAAGTCAATGTCAAAACCAAAATATTCTTCCTTCCAAGCCCGAGGTAGGGGAGGGCTGGTGGGCCACCTATCGTGGCGGTGACTCACTGTTTGGGATAATGATCTGCCACATGACAGCCCCGCTCCACAATGAGTGGGAAAAACTTCAATTAAATCTGCCGGAGAGCCTAACATTTTTCCCGAGGAGGAGAGCACGTGTCCATGGGTCTTCCCTCAGCGTGCCGCTGGATATACGAAAAGCGACACAACTGAGAAAATGGGATGATTTAATTTCCAAATATTTGTGGCGGGATCACTGTCTGAATGATTTCATGAAGATATTGACGACAATAGAAATGAGGGAAAAATAAGAGTAGAAAAATACGAGAATTGTAGTACAGAAGAGAAGAGGAGACAACCGGAGTGAACAGAAGAGGGCATGAGAATAGAAGAGGAAAAGGGAGGGAGGAAGGAAGGAAGGAGGGCACACCACGTAGCCTTGGGATTAAAGAGGAAGGAGAGAGTAGCTAGCCTAGCTGTTAGAGAGGAAGGAGACAGTAGCTAGCCTAGCAGTTAAAGAGGAAGGAGACAGTAGCTAGCCTAGCAGTTAAAGAGGAAGGAGAGAGTAGCTAGCCTAGCAGTTAAAGAGGAAGGAGACAACATCTAGCCTAGCAGTTAGAAAGGAAGGAGACAGTAGCTAGCCTAGCAGTTAAAGAGGAAGGAGAGAGTAGCTAGCCTAGCAGTTAGAAAGGAAGGAGACAGTAGCTAGCCTAGCAGTTAAAGAGGAAGGAGAAAGTAGCTAGCCTAGCAGTAAAAGATGAAGGAGACAGTAGCTAGCCTAGCAGTTAAAGAGGAAGGAGACAACATCTAGCCTAGCAGTTAAAGAGAAAGGAGACAGTAGCTAGCCTAGCAGTTAGAGAGGAAGGAGACAGTAGCTAGCCTAGCAGTTAAAGAGGAAGGAGACAGTAGCTAGCCTAGCAGTTAGAAAGGAAGGAGACAGTAGCTAGCCTAGCAGTTAAAGAGAAAGGAGACAGTAGCTAGCCTAGCAGTTAGAGAGGAAGGAGACAGTAGCTAGCCTAGCAGTTAAAGAGGAAGGAGACAACATCTAGCCTAGCAGTTAAAGAGAAAGGAGACAGTAGCTAGCCTAGCAGTTAGAGAGGAAGGAGACAGTAGCTAGCCTAGCAGTTAAAGAGGAAGGAGACAGTAGCTAGCCTAGCAGTTAGAGAGGAAGGAGACAGTAGCTAGCCTAGCAGTTAAAGAGGAAGGAGACAGTAGCTAGCCTAGCAGTTAAAGAGGAAGGAGACAGTAGCTAGCCTAGCAGTTAAAGAGGAAGGAGACAACATCTAGCCTAGCAGTTAAAGAGAAAGGAGACAGTAGCTAGCCTAGCAGTTAGAGAGGAAGGAGACAGTAGCTAGCCTAGCAGTTAAAGAAATGGGGAATAAGGACAATATATGAATATATGAAATTCTATGAATGTAAACGAAAATATACGAATGTGCATTGGATGTACATTGAAAGTGACCAGATCATGAACATATTCATTGACTGATATGATCAGAAAATCAATGTTGCTGATTGAGAAGTCTTATGGCCTGAGGGTAAACACTGTTTGTGAGTCTAGCAGACCGTGCTCTGATGCTTTGGTAACATATACCAGATGGCAGCAGTGTGAACAGACCACAGCCTGGGTGGCTATTGTCCTTTATGATTTTATGATGTTCCGTACTTTCTTAAGGGATCAAGTATGGAATATGCCTTCCACAGAAGGGAGATGGCAGCCAAATATATGTTATGCTGACTTAACCACCTGCTGGAGGGCCTTGCAATCAGCAGCTGGGAAGAAAAGTTTAGTAAGTATCATGGCAGAACGTATGGGTCCAAGAGGCTATTTTGTTCCCCGTGAGAAATAAGCCACATTGGTGTACTCGTAGCCTACTGGTCTGTGGTAAATTGGGTGTACTCCACTTCTAAGTAGGCTGGTTTGTGGTAAATTTGGTGTGAATGACTACAGCGTATTTGGTGTAATCCACTTCTAAGTAGGCTACAGGTCTGTGGTGAATGTGGGAGCCAGTTCATCTGGTATCAAAGCTGACATCGCTGTATCCCGATTGCTACTCGAAAATGTCATTCACAGCATCAGTTGTTCGTCACTATTTTCATAAGAGCCATTTTGTGTTAGGAATATCTTCTGATGGTAAATCAATCGTCTGGTAGGTTGTTAGTAAATAGTTTTACTAAATGATCGTTTAGTCACAGTCTGATAATTTGTTGCCACCTTCTACATTGCTTCCTATGAATCCTTATCTTTAATTGCTCGTGCACACGTTTACCAGTAAAGGCAACACCATGGTGATTAATTAATTATTAACCTGGGTCATCCTCTCATCTGTTTAGCCACTTTGGCCCATTTAGTAACATTGAAATGCAAAAGAGCTGGATCTCGAAGCTTGTCACAAGCACAAAGAAAAGAGTTGCGGTTTTAATCAATTGCAGATTAAGATTGCTCCCTGACTGTGAGATCCACAATAATTTGTGTAACAGTTACATGAACGCGTAGGGGGTATATTGGGGTCGTGGGTGAGGGGGGCGTAATCATTTGCATAAAAAAAACAACTTCATGTGAGAATCAATGTTTTTATGAGTGTTTAATGAGCGGTGCTTTATTGTTTATTTACCTGGGTTAGTTCCAAAACATGATAAATCAATACTCAGTTTTTTTACCCAGCCATTACCCGTGAAGAGCCCACCCTGTTCTGAGGCACCAGTGAATGACAGGGGACAAAGGATCTTGTGGTTGGCTCACAGGAGAAATCAATCAGATTTTGTATTATGTCATTTCCTTGACAAGAACCCTGGTTGCATCAAAGTTTTAACACGGCTAGTGTGAGAGATGTAAAGCAGGTGTGATAATCAACAGATGTGATGTTAAACAAACTGGATTTTACACTGCATATAAGAACAGCTAGTGTGAGAGATGTAAAGCAGGTGTGATAATCAACAGATGTGATGTTAAACAAACTGGATTTTACACTGCATATAAGAACAGCTAGTGTGAGAGATGTAAAGCAGGTGTGATAATCAACAGATGTGATGTTAAACAAACTGGATTTAACACTGCATATAAGAACAGCTAGTGTGACAGATGTAAAGCAGGTGTGATAATCAACAGATGTGATGTTAAACAAACTGGATTTAACACTGCATATAAGAACAGCTAGTGTGACAGATGTAAAGCAGGTGGGATAATCAACAGATGTGATGTTAAACAAACTGGATTTTACACTGCATATAAGAACAGCTAGTGTGAGAGATGTAAAGCAGGTGTGATATTCAACAAATGTGATATAAAACAAACTACTAAATTCTACTAAATTTGTTTTGATACTATTTGATTCAGATTAGAAAAACTATTGCATTTCTGATGTTTTTATGCCATAAACAGCCACAAACTTAAGCAAGAATGTAGTGGGCATTTATTGTTCAACGAAGAGTCATGTTAACTCTCCCATATTGTCTGTTTATTGAGAAAAATCGTTTAATTGTTACTATTTATGTAAATATTGAGGAATAATCATTTGTATTGCACTTCTCATCTGTATTTAGTTTCCTGTATGTTTTTACCCTGTCCTTCTAGACCACTAGGCTTTATTTATGTGTCTGTATTTCTACTTTATCTGACACATTTTTTACCCTCTCAGTTTCATTGAGCCCTGGTGTGAATCATTCACGGCCCTGTCTCGTTACAAAAACAAAAATATTTTACCTCTAAAGGCTCCCAGGCGCCCGGAGAAGGAGTCGCTAAAGCATGGCGATACACGGCAGCCTGGTTTCGACGTCCACCGACCCAACCCCGGCAGTGTGGGTCCAGTTTGTGCTACACGCTTCTGAAAAACTCGGCGTAGTCAGGTCGCTGCAACCAGGACGTTGAACGCCTGGCGGCAATAATGTCACTATTCTGTCAGGAAGTGTTTTGAACCACCAAGCAATTTAGCCACCGTGTTCCTGATTTGCTACTCTCCTGTAGGTATTGACTCTGAAGAACTGCCCTCTGTAAGTTTTTTTAACCCTAATCAGCAGGCAATAATATTTTAAACCACACAGACTAGGAAAACCTCCTGAGAAATTAGATGAATTCAAGCCAACAACGATCCTATAACTGTTACATAGTCCGCCCCACCAGTTTATAGTTCAACCTCTCAACTACACGACTGAAGCAAATCTTATTTTTATATTAGTCACTACAGGGATTGGATATCCAGTAATAACTGTTGAGGGTCACATCCCAATCTTAGGATTAGTTGCCAAAAGCTGACCGGGCTGCAACGCCACAAATCTCTCCTTTTCATCCGCCCTTTCTCTGCCTGTCCCTCCTCTCTTCCTCTCCTGTCAGCTCTCTTTCTCTCTCCCGTCGTCTCTCCTTCTCTCCCGTGAAGAACATGCCTGTTAGTTCGTCTAATCCTACGGGGACCTATTGTCTACGGAGCCCAGTGTGAAATAGGATAAGGCTGACAAACAGACAGCGTCCGTCACACAGGGAAAAGACAAAGGAGACAGCCGATAGTGATTAGAAGTAGCACTACAGTTCTGAGAACACCTCCTCTACACACAGCCAGGTATGCATGGGGCACGCAAATGTTCACCTGTAGAAAGCCAGTGTAGGTTCCTCTGTGTACTTGTTTGTGCAAGCGACTGTGTGAACTTTGTGTGTGTGTGTGTGTGTGTGTGTGTGTGCATGCTATGTAGAGATGCGCAGGTGTGCCAATGTGCAGGTGCCTCGTATGCTCGTTCAGGTGCGTCTTGGTATTTGACCTCCCCCCCTGATATCCTGAACATCCTGAGGGAGGTGTGACCCGCTACTGAGAATAATGGTGGCTTTGCCCTGGTGGCCTTCAGCCAATCGCCCTCCCTCCAGTCTGATACTGGTCTTGTCTGATACTGGTCCAGCCTGATACTGGTCCAGTCTGATACTGGTCCAGTCTGATACTGGTCCAGCCTGATACTGGTCCAGTCTGATACTGGTCCAGTCTGATACTGGTCTTGTCTGATACAGGTCCAGTCTGATACTGGTCCAGTCTGATACTGGTCCAGCCTGATACTGGTCCAGTCTGATACTGGTCCAGTCTGATACTGGTCCAGCCTGATACTGGTCCAGTCTGATACTGGTCCAGTCTGATACTGGTCCAGCCTGATACTGGTCCAGTCTGATACAAGTCCAGTCTGATACTGGTCCAGTCTGATACTGGTCCAGTCTGATACTGGTCCAGTCTGATACTGGTCCAGCCTGATACTGGTCCAGTCTGATACTGGTCCAGTCTGATACTGGTCTTGTCTGATACAGGTCCAGTCTGATACTGGTCCAGTCTGATACTGGTCCAGCCTGATACTGGTCCAGTCTGATACTGGTCCAGTCTGATACTGGTCCAGCCTGATACTGGTCCAGTCTGATACTGGTCCAGTCTGATACTGGTCCAGCCTGATACTGGTCCAGTCTGATACAAGTCCAGTCTGATACTGGTCCAGTCTGATACTGGTCCAGCCTGATACTGGTCCAGTCTGATACTGGTCCAGTCTGATACTGGTCTTGTCTGATACAGGTCCAGTCTGATACTGGTCCAGTCTGATACTGGTCCAGCCTGATACTGGTCCAGTCTGATACTGGTCCAGCCTGATACTGGTCCAGTCTGATACTGGTCCAGTCTGATACTGGTCCAGCCTGATACTGGTCCAGTCTGATACAAGTCCAGTCTGATACTGGTCCAGTCTGATACTGGTCCAGTCTGATACTGGTCCAGCCTGATACTGGTCCAGTCTGATACAGGTCCAGTCTGATACTGGTCCAGCCTGATACTGGTCCAGCCTGATACTGGTCCAGCCTGATACTGGTCCAGTCTGATACTGGTCCAGCCTGATACTGGTCCAGCCTGATACTGGTCCAGTCTGATACTGGTCCAGTCTGATACAGGTCCAGTCTGATACTGGTCCAGCCTGATACTGGTCCAGTCTGATACTGGTCCAGTCTGATACAGGTCCAGTCTGATACTGGTCCAGCCTGATACTGGTCCAGCCTGATACTGGTCCAGTCTGATACTGGTCCAGCCTGATACTGGTCTTGTCTGATACAGGTCCAGCCTGATACTGGTCCAGTCTGATACTGGTCCAGTCTGGGTGATAGAGGGCTGTTCCGCCCACTCTGGGCTGAGATCCAGGGCACTGCCCCCGGGCCGTCTCTATCACTTCAGCAGGTTTGACAACGGCCAGATGTTTGGCTTGGTCTTTATCACATCACACACAGCGCCGCTCCGCTGGTTGCCCAGCAACAAGGCTCCAGCGTTTTCGGGGGGCGATGGGCCTTGTGAGTGTCTCGATTAGAGACCGAAGGAACAACCGGTGAAGCGGAATTGGGGATAACCTACTGGACACATTAACAGCCAGAGGGAGATAAGCACATTGGTGACGGTGCCAGACTGTGTGACCAAATGCTGCTGCCTTTAGACCTGTTGGATTTGATTTAACACCGTGATTTCTACTGTGGCAGAGTGAAAAAAGAATCCAACATTTTGTTGTTATGTTGGACCCCTTACCTTTTACCTCAAAATAGAATGGAAGAAAAGTTTTATTGATTTTAAAAACACTACTAGTGCAGAGTTGCTTTTTCGTTCGTAAGAGCAGTTCCAGGTGATCTCTTTCAGTTTTCTTACGCAAAAAATCTATGTAACTGTACAAGTTTTGTTCAGTCATAAACATTCATTTTGATGGAGGAAAAAATGGGAAGGACAGTCCAGATTTTGTCCATTAGGAAACAAGTTATACAAAAATGTACTAGATTAACATATTCTATGCAATGTTCTAAAGCCAGAACATCGGTCCTGCTACCGAAAAAAAATAAAGCCAGTCCTACAAATTAACTTCAAGTTCAACAAAACAACTGTTGTTTAATTTAACTCTATGCCTCATCTAATTTGAATAACTGATAAATTATGTGGTCCTATAGATCTTCGTAGTATGAGCCAGAGAGATACAAGCTAGCCGGTTGTTACTAGCCAGCTACCATTAAGTTGCCTAGCGAAATAGATGGGGGAGTTGTAACATGAAATTGATCTCAGGCAGGTGACTGCCTGGCCACTAATGTGGGCAGGGATTAAATGACTGAAAATAACGTAATCGAATAATATTCTATTAATGTCACCCGGATAAGGTATTGCTCTTGAGCAGACATGGTGTGTAATGTCTCCATTCTTGACAAACACATCTTTTCTTGTCGGTTTGTCTCTGATTTACGATCTTCCATCTATACACCTGGCTTTAAATCAAGTCCCCATGGCACTCAGCAATGTATGCTGTACAGCTGGGCACAGCAAAGCAGTCAATGTTCACTGTCTTTTGTATTTCATCTAGAAACGTGTTTGAACGGATCATCGCTGTGTGTATTACAAGCACACTGGTTCTCTTCATCATTTTATGGTGACCAAAAGAAAGGATACTCTAACGCCCTTTCTGTCTTCATCTTTTCCGCCTAGAGGTATGGTACGCGTGGCATGACTGATTCACATTAAAGACAATATATTTAGCATTCAGAACATCTAAATTAATCGCTTCTAGCCTTCTGGCTGAGTTATACATGGAGATTCTGATCTTCGTAAACATTTTGTAAAAGCACCGGGTGACTGTTAAGAATATTTATGTATTCCTAAGATTTATTAATTTAGAGTTCCTATGAACTCCTTATTGAATCAAAACACTACACACACAAGGTCTCGTTGGGTTAGTTTATTGAGAGCTCTGACCACACAGGACTTACAGTGAGCTTATAACACTTTGCCCGCCCCCCAGTACCCACAATGTACTCCCAGCCCTTCAGAATAAAAGTCCCTATGTATACAGTACATCACAAGCAGTTAGGCCTTTATTAAGCACATTGTAATGGTCTTTTATTATAGCAATCCTATTCATTCAACAATGACTGTGTTGTTCTCTGATGAGTTATTGATGCTGGGTTCTTTAGACATTCCACAGTAGTTCAGATCAGAAGATTACGCTGTGGGTAAGTTAGTACATGCTTTTGGATGGATCTTTTTGGCCACCTGTCAATCAATCAATCAAATCAATCAAATGTATTTTATAAAGCCCTTTTTTACAACACTGTGGTCAGAAAGTGCCTTTAACAATAAAAAGTGATATAAACAAGAATGATGGGAGTACAGTTCTTGCCCATGAAAAATACAAACAAACAAAACCACACAACTTATGAAAATCCTCTAACATATAGAATGTATCTTAAAACTCCCAAAATGACTTATTTTTCCCTTTAAACTGTGTTTTATGAAAATTAATTAATTTAATAGATTTAAAGAAAGTTACCTCAGCTGCTTGGCAAAGTATTCCCATGTAGTGCAGCAGCAGACAGGTTTCTCTTCCATTCCAGTAAGGAGTAATGTTTCATACCCTACACGTACATCGCTCTCCTCTGTCTTCTGTAATTAGATATCGCAGCTTGTTAGTAGCTGATGTATTGTTTATCTGATCCAATCTGTCTTTGTCTAGCCCTGTGGACTTGCCACAATAAAAGTGACAATGTCGCTTGCTCTTTGGCGCCACCTAGGCATGACCTTGTACAGAAAACAAAGTTTGAGAACACAGAGAAACCAGGTCGTTTTTTTAGTTCTGAAAACAGACCAAACCCCCTTATGTCACCCGGTAGTCTCAAGGAAAAACACAATGTGCCGCGGCGACATCTGGCTGTGGAGGCCACAGGCAAAACAATGGTTTGTACACGACTCATACGAATCTAATATACGAATGTTATACATCAGCTTACGGCTAACCCATGTTATGCTGGCCTCCACACTTACCATCCATAAACTTGAAGTAGAGGAATGTGTTTAGTAACGACGGATACCAGATCCCGATCTCCCTCACCTGGACTGGACGAATTTCAATTTTCTTCACACCAGTTTGACCTTTAGTTCTCATGATGAAGGTCTGATTAGACTGTGAACCGGACGCTCGGCCGTAGAGGAATAACGACAGTAACGAGATCTGATACAGTTTACCATGTTTACACGGAAGCCCGACACGATTGTATCTTTTGACAATGAGGGATGAAAAAGACAAAATTGGGATGCTTTTCTCGAAACAGAAATGCACACAGATACCTTGTCGGTAATAGTGTTTTTTTTCTATCCCCGTCTCGTTTCACGTTGATAATTAGTAATGTGAACCAATTATGTAATGCCGATCATTTAGGATGTACAGCTTTTTGTTTAACTGATGAAACACAACACCTTTTTTAATTATATCCGATACCCAGAATATCAACTGCCAATTTGAATTGAATTGCAGGTAAATGCCACATATGGATACTGATTCAGGGAAGTTCTCCATTGTCCTCCTCATCTCAGGACTGAACGTCTTGTGTTCTTGGTGGTCTGGAGTTTCCAGACGATTGAAATCTCAGACCGCAAAAGTCCGGATTCGTACATGATCAACGGCGGGGGGGCATTTTTTCTGTATCGTCAAAAAATGGTTATTTCCTTGCCACTAAAGCGGCCAGCCCCAAAGACCTAGGATATGTCCTGCATCGCAGACATTTTTCACCACTCATTCTGTTAATGCCCTACTGAATTCCTGGACTTCACTCCCCAGGCTTTGAGAGGAACATGACATCAGAGTGCGAAGTAGATACTTCAACAAATTACACACAACGACTTCTTGCCGCAAACCACTCGGCCAACACTGATTCCCTTTTAATGAGGTACGTATTATTCGATTGTTTCGACAGAGAGAAAGCTCACACTTTTAAAAACGGGACTTCATCAGACATGCCCACGCCCGAGAGCAGTCTGTCACGTTCAATGACGAATCTCTGATAACGTCAACGCTGCCAAGTTGAAAGTGTGTTTTCACCGAGCCCAATCACACAGAGTCCGGTCTTTGACTCCAATCAGCCCACCAGCAAAGCCATAAATCACCTCATACCAAATACCCTTTGGCTAACAGAGCAAAGCCTTGAGACACCTTCCGAGCCTAATAAGAGCTGCCAGGAGAACGAATGAGTCAGACACAAATGAATTGTTTGTTTCCAGCTGAGAACCCGCACGTGCTCATTTGGTCAGGCGTCGGCGCTCCGTCGCTTGTCTGGTGAGGCACAAACAAGCACGACCCTGCGTCCGGAACATGTCGCTCCCGGCAACGACTGCCACACAGACTCATGGGAGTTTTCCTAGCGGGCCACACGCGCAAAGGCAAATGCTGAAAATAAGCTGAGGAAAGGTGTCTCCACACACACACACACACACACACACACACACACACACACACACACACACACTCACACGCAGTTTCAGCAGTACACACTTCTTTTCATGTCAATGGGAGATGTTCTGACGTTTTTATGCCATATTTTAACTGTGACATTTAGTACAACATACAATACTGTATCTATCTTAGCCATAGACTGAAGTAGCCCACTCACCAAATCGCCTAATGACGTGACATCCTCCCTCTAGCTTGCTGTTTAGGGTCTGTCATTTTAGCGGGCTACAACAAAGATAGGAAAACAGAAACGTTCAAGTGCTAGGTTAATGTAAATCCAGAACAGACTCTGAATTGTATCGTTTTAAATTATGCTGCACATGGCACACAACAAGTAAAATCTGAATACACACAACGGCACACAGTTTAGAGTTATGTGAAACGGGGGTGATTGTTTAAAGGTAATGGGATATGAGCTGTGAATACGTATTACGCATAATGAAGGAGCTGAACTAATTTAAATGCCGTGTTTATTTTGCCGTGTGATCTTGTAATGGTATTGTATACACGTTTCACTTTTAAAATTAATATGCGACATTCATTTGTCCAGTTCCAACAGAACCTTTCTAAAGTTTAAGTGCAATGGAAATCCGCGGCATTCTGAGCCTGTTATATTGCAGCTTTTAGTCATAAGTTTGAAAGTAGCTTGTGCTTAGCTTAGTCCAATTATTGTTATCAGACCGATACGAGCCAGCAGCCGCTATCTCTCCTTTGTCAGCAGCTGAGAGTCGCTTTACACTGGAACTAAAGAAAAAGTACTTAAAATAGCATCACTGTGTGTCGAAGTTGAAAACAGGCAGAGGGCCTGACTTCTTACAGGTATGAGGAAATGTGCACATGAAGGGTTAGAGGGCACAGCTCATCCTCGTTAACCAGGTGTCTGTCTGTCTATTGAATCATCACACCTGTCTGTCTGTCTGTCTATTGAATCATCACACACAGTCTGTCTATTGAATCATCACACCTGTCTGTCTGTCAATTGAATCATCATACCTGTCTGTCTGTCTGTCTGTCTATTGAATCATCATACCTGTCTGTCTGTCTGTCTGTCTATTGAATCATCATACCTGTCTGCCCGTCTGTCTATTGAATCATCACACCTGTCTGTCTGTCAATTGAATCATCATACCTGTCTGTCTGTCTGTCTATTGAATCATCATACCTGTCTGTCTGTCTGTCCCACATCAAGGCAGCTTATTATTGACCAACTTGCTTCATGATGGAACCAGAAATTGTTAATCTTTCTAAAGCATTTCAATGTTTTATTGATCAGGAAAGTGCTGAGATGTTTTTTCTCTGTAAGAGCATCGGTACAGATTCCTAAAACACACTGCAGCAGTTATCCTGTGGGAGGAGCTTCTAAGGAGGAGGAGGAGCGTCTAAGGAGGAGGAGCATCTAAGGAGGAGGAGGAGCATCTAAGGAGGAGGAGGAGCGTCTAAAGAGGAGGAGGAGCATCTAAGGAGGAGGAGGAGCGTTTTCAGTTTGACACGACTCCTGGTCAACCTGAGAGGAATCAATAGAGAGAACATCTGAACGAACCTAATGGTGTCGTATGACATAAAGTTGCAACGTTTGTAAAAAGTTAAATTGTCCTTTAACCTTGACTTGAGCACATTATTGCATGCTCACTCTAAAATAAAGAGATCGCTACAGCGTCTCGTATTCTCTTTTTGCTTTTTGACCTTACGGGATGGAGCTTTGGAAGGTGTGCATGATATGATAATATGATAGATACTCATTTGTTAAACAGAGCTTACAGTTAACTGCAGGAATCATGTCTAACACAACGTGACGAGCGGGAATCATCTCTAACACAACGTGATGAACGGGAATCATCTCTAACACAACGTGACAAGCGGGAATCATCTCTAACACAACGTGACGAGCGGGAATCATCTCTAACACAACGTGACGAGCGGGAATCATCTCTAACACAACGTGACGAGCGGGAATCATCTCTAACACAACGTGACGAGCGGGAATCATCTCTAACACAACGTGACGAGCGGGAATCATCTCTAACACAACGTGACGAGCGGGAATCATCTCTAACACAACGTGACGAGCGGGAATCATCTCTAACACAACGTGACGAGCGGGAATCATCTCTAACACAACGTGACGAGCGGGAATCATCTCTAACACAACGTGACGAGCGGGAATCATCTCTAACACAACGTGACGAGCGGGAATCAACTGAGGAGAAAAGCACGAGTCCCATGCAGCATTTTTGAGTCAATATCGTTCTCTTTCAACATCTCTTTATGTTTCTTCTTCTATCACTCTTTTGCTTCCTTCTTTTCACCTGAGTGGCTGCACCTGCGACCGAATCCAAGTCAAATATTATCTGAAGGACTAGCAAAGAAGATTCACCCCAGAATTCAAATGAATATCAGTCAGCCAGAATACTATCCTGTCCTTCATAGCCGTGTCCTTGAAAATGTTCTGAAGAGGAATACGTTGTTGGTCTTGCAGTAGAATACTATATCATCTTCAGTTATATGAAAAGTGCATCTTTAATATTATATAAAAGCCAGAACATGCAGTGTATGCAATAAGAAACCAAACCTGTATATATCAGGGGTGGGCAAACTATGGCCCGTGGGCCGAATCCGGTAGGTATTAAAACAGTTTTGAGAGGAAGTACAAAATAACTGGCTAGTCCAATTGTAATGTATCTGAATAAAAGTTATTTAGATATAACACACCTCCAGTATTTATGTTATGTGGATACATTTTAATTATTGCCCTTTTCTGGCCCACAAACTTTTAGAATGAACAAATTACATAACAAATGTGGCCCTTCGTTAAATTTCAAAGTCCTGATGTGGCCCCTGAGCTGAAATATCTGCCCTCTCCTGGTATATATTAATGAGTATCTATCGAGACACATCCAAACACCACATCAGGAGTCTGATTCTGGTGTTGGGGTGTCTTTCTCCGGATAATTTGATCCAAGTGTTTCGGCATTCCCAATTTCACGATCCTCTGAGAAAACTTTCCCTCAGTCAGTCAGCTGGGTCTGCGTCATGACACACGGCAAGCGAACAGGCTCCTGACCACATGAGTCAGTCACAGCGTTCCATCTGCAGCTATAAGCGGACGTGATTCACCGCCTCTACATCAGAGAACATCAGAGGAGAACGTAGGAGCGGGCGCGGGGGGGAGGAGAGGACGAAAAAAGGAGAATGCGGGGAGAGGAAGAGCGAGAAGGGGATATATGAGGGGAGAGGAGGTGAAAGTAGGGAAAATGGACACGGAGAGGAGGCTGCCAGTATGTGACCACTACGCATAAACAGGTTCACCCAAGGATGTACACATTTACCGTAGGGGTACACATATAGACACAGCCCCCCCCCCCACCACATACACACACACCCCAAAAATAGAATGCACTCACACATACTGTCGTCACACACCGCCACGCACCTCACATGCACGGCGCACACCTCACTAGCACGCGCACGCCTCACATGCACACCTCGCTAGCACGCGCACACCTCACATGCACGCGCACACCTCACTAGCATGCGCACGCCTTAAACCACAGACTTGGTGGCGAGCCGACACCGGTCTGAGGAAGTGGGAATCGACAGTGTCAGTGGAAATGGTGATTGACAGCTATTGGCACCAATGAGGGAAAGCCACTGCCTCATCACTGCCCTTTGCAACAGCGTGTGTGTGTGTGTGTAATGAGTATACACAGGGGGGCCTCTGTTTTCTCAGGGATTAACATAGGTCCTACCTACAACAGACTTTACACACAATCACAAAGTGCCTTTGAGATCCCGGGGGCCAAGCAGACTCTAACCGTAGATACCGGCGTGTCAAGGAGATACCTCTCTGTCCACGCCTGAACCAAAATGGAGATAAATTCTCAGGTGCAGACGACAAGCGGGGACATTCATGAATAAATAACCACGTTGAATAATTGCCCCGGCGTGCATCGCGGGGTCACGTCCGAGCCACGGCGACATCCGGAGAAGGTTAATAGCTTTGCAATGAGGACAGATGTTGCCCATGGAACGCCTTGATTGGAAATAGCTAGCGTGTGCTTGTGGGTACACAGAGAGACCACACTATTGCTCCTGCCACTAAATAAACATGCGCGGGGTCACAATCAGTATCTGGCACCTGTTGTTGCCCGTCGTGCTTTCTCTCCCGCTCCTACGGGGGTCTCTGGGAGTCAATGGGACAATGAAATGCTAAGGGAGGAGCTTTAAAGGTCATGCCATCAAATCAGACACGCGATTGGCAGTCAGTGATCATGCCTCGGGGCAACGCTGAGCTCTGTCGTGAAAGAAGATGAAGAAGAAGAGAGATGAATCGAGAAACGGGGAGCGGAAGTGAGAGAGACGGGGACAAGTAGAAGAGGCAGGACAGAACGCACGCAGGTGTGCCGACGTAACGCGGAACGAGAACACAAACGAAGAAAGAGGCACGGAGAGAGATAAAGACGGCAGGCAGGAACGTGGGAACAAATGAGCAAACAGTGTAATTTCTAAAGGTTACACACGAGGGAAAAACTGGAAAGAGGTGTTCCGCACAACTCCATCTCTCTCCTTCTCCCATTTACCCGTGTCCCCGGGTGAGAGGCGCTGAGCCCGCTGGTTTAGTTGAAGATCTGAGGGGAGAAACGTTCACATTCACACAGCCCCCGTCCTCACTATGACTCACATCTGGCCTGACATACGGAAGCTCTTGGAGAAGGAGAGAGGGATGGGAGCAGATCAAGGACTACAGAGCAGAAACAGAAAAGAGGAGTGGAGGAGGAGAAAGGGAGGTAAGCAGACGAAGAATTAGAGGAGAAACTGGGAAAAGGAGCGGAGAAAGAGAGAGGGATGGAGTCATATGAATAATTAGAGAGGAGATACTGAAAAGAGGAGTGAAGGAGAACTGCAGTGCAGCTGTTCTTGCTCCAACGTCCCTCTATTCAGCATCTGCCTTCTGTCACCCCAACCCATCTGTCTGTCAGACTGGGAGGAAGAAACCAGCAAGGAATGGAGGGGTGTGAATGAACGAGGGAGACGATAAAGGCAACAGCAGATAAGTGAGTGGAAATTATGCACAGAAGTCAATTTAAGAGCAAAACACAGATGCTGTTTGAGAAACGTAATTGCCATAGTTTCTATTCATTCCAAATGTCAGCGCCTTGCATCTAAACCGCTCCGAATGTATTTAGTTGCAGACAAACAAGCCAGCGTTGTGAGCGAAGGTCGCGCAACATTCAGCAGAGAACTGCAGTGGTTCTCACACACACACACACACACACACACACACACACACACACACACACACACACACACACACACACACACACACACACACACACACACACACACACACACACACACACACACACACACACACACACACACACACACACACACACACACACACACACACACACACACACACACACACACACACACACACACACACACACACACACACACACACACACACACACACACACACACACACACACACACACACACCACAATAAAGTCATTCTCATACCTGCTTTATTTCCCGGCATTCAGCCATGGAAATACGTAAAACAGAACGCCGTGTGAAGTACTCCTCCTTTAGCATACTTTAGCAGGCCGAATCACCATAGAAAACGTATTACCTGAAGTCCATTTTAGGGAGATGTCTGTTCTACCTCGGCCCACTCCTTGGCATCTGCTACTCCGATAGCAACCTGCTCTCTGATAAATATCTTGTCACTCCTAAAACCTAAACGGGCTTTTGGTCGACACTCTGCGAGAAAATGTACTTTTGTCTCACCTTCAATGCGGTTCACTGTGCCGCCACGATACCCATGAAATCTGTATATGAATCCTGCTTTATTGGAAATATTTGAACGGTTATTTACAGTATACACACACTGATGAGCCAAAACAGTAAGACCACTCACAGGTAGTGCAAATAATCTGTTCACGTAGTCAACGCGTTGGATGCATAAGAAATGTGCAAGACTAAAGACCTGAGGGAATTTGACAAGGGCCAAAACTCGTTGTGGCCAGACGACTGGGTCAGAGCATCTCTGAAACGACGAGGCTTGCTAGGGTGCCCCGGGTCACCAGTGGCGTGAGGGACAAACCACACACTGGCAACGCAGTGTTGGGTGCCCAAGTGATGACGCCAAGGAGCCAGCGGAGGCTGTCAGATGCTCTGAGCAACGCTCTGCTGGCCAACCCCGGGTTCTGTCAGTCATGGGGATGGCCTCTTTCAGCAGGATAACGTGCCCTGACACACTTCACACGTTGTTCGAGAACGGTTCGAGGAACACGATGAAGAGTTCAAGTGGCTGACCCGGCCTCCAACTTCCCCGGATCGGAATTCTGAATTCCGTTGAGCACGAACGGGATATTAGCTGGTCACACCGCTTCGACTCTATTTCCTGTCTTGCAATGGAATGCAATTTGAAATTGAATAAATAAATAAATTAGACATTTCAATTGGTAGTCTGATACCAATTAGTCTGTTGGCACTTGCCTACTGACAAATTAACATATAATGAATTAATGGAATGAATAGACAAAGAAAATCAGATACTCTTAGACTTTGCAGTTTTGTGAGTTATGTGAAAAGCATCCAAAATGTTCTTGAATAAACGGAATCTCTGTCCACAAACTGTCTGATAAGACCATCTGCAGTATAAGGGTTTTCCAGTATCCAGTGGGGTTGAGATGTTGCTTTGAATACTGCATAGTTTACCAGTTTGCAGTAAATAACGAGCAGAAAGCTGTATCAAGAAGATAGGGGGCAATGATGCGTACAAAGACAGACAGAGAAACATGCAGACAGACAGATAGACACACAAGCTGAAAAACATACGCAGACATATGACAGACATACACAAATGGAGAGACAGACAAACATAGAACAGACAGCTACAGACACAAAGACAGACATTCAGACAGACAGGCAGGCATATAGACAGACATGCAGACACACAGACAGGCAGAAAGACAGACAGGCATATAGACAGACATGCAGACACACAGACAGGCAGAAAGACAGACAGGCATATAGACAGACATGCAGACACACAGACAAACAGGCAGACAGACAAACAGGCAGGCAGGCATATAGACAGACATGCAGACACACAGACAGACAGACAGACAGACAGACAGGCAGGCAGACAGGCAGGCAGACAGACAGGGTTCACCATTCATCTTGCAGTCTAACCTGTGTATCAGATGAATGACGACAGCACTGAAGATCAATCAGCATGTAATCTCTTGATCATCAGTCACCATTACAATCCTCACCAGAGACACCCCTCACCCTCTCCACCCCTCACCCTCTCTACCCCTCACCCTCGCCTCTCCACCCCTCACCTCTCCACCCCTCACCCTCTCCACCCCTCACCCTCTCCTCTCCACCCCTCACCTCTCCACCCCTCACCCTCTCCACCCCTCACCTCTCCACCCCTCACCCTCTCCTCTCCACCCATCACCCTCTCCTCTCCACCCCTCACCTTCTCCACCCCTCAGCTCACCCTCTCCTCTACACCCCTCACCCTCGTCTCTCCACCCCTCTCCTCCACCCCCCACCTCACCCTCTCCACCCCCCCCTCTCCCCGCCCCTCACCCTCCACACCCCTCAGACCGGCAGCACTCCACACAACCCCATGAGCTTCCCCCGCAGCTAACCGGGGTGCTAAAAGTCAAACCTAATCCCCTGTTTGTTCAATAATTCCCTCTCAACTGCACTGACGGGCTCGCCCAGCTCCAGACCGAGCTCCCACAATGCACCGGGGTAAGGCAGAGGAACCTGCGAGGCCACCACCCTGCGTGCCAGATCAGTGGCCTCAGTGTGAGGCCAGGGCTTTTAATGAAGCGCCGATATGAGGCCAGATGAGTTTAATGAGCTAGAGGTCGTGTTTCATCCTGACATTTGGGGGCGGACCCTGCAGGTGGACAAATCGTCTGTCTCTCTCTCATCTCCGGAGGTCTCTATACCGCAGGCTTTTGAAAACGCAACATCAATACGGGCTGAATAAAACCCATTGCTTGAAAAGTTAGATTTCTAAATGTACAGAGTAAACAGCAATCGGTGTCGAATATATAGTCAACAACTACGAGGAACCTGGGAACATTGTCAGCTGCTGTGTGTGTGTCTGGACGATTGCAAAAACTGGTCGTCTCAACATCACACCACTCTGCTCCATGTCATATCGGTAAGTCAGCAGAAGACAATTAACAGGTGAATGGAGACCAGGTGAATGGAGACCAGGTGAATGTATTGCTTACAGAATGTGTTCAGCTGAGTTGTCTGAACCATTACATCTCACATTTTCTTTTTGCAATTCACCAGAGGCTCACATCTCCCGGCAGAAAACAACTGCTTCATTCATCTTAATTGATTAATTTTCAGACGGCACAGTACAACCACCAGACAACCCAGAAGTGTGCCTTTCTCATTGAGTAGAAGTTATGTTGAGTTCCTGTAGTAAGCCAACACAACTACTAGCACATTGGCATTGCCGAGGTCCTGTTGGAAATTTGGGGAGGAGAAACTCACTAGACGGAGTGTAAATGTATTTGACTGAGCGGACATTTATTTGACTGAGTGTAAATGTATTTGACTGGAATTGTAGTTGGGCTGCGTGGAAATCAATGATCAACTGGAAAAGGATATTTGAACGAGTGTAAATCTGGGCAACTTGGACACAGTCATATTGGAAGTGCTAAACTGGGAGGAACGTTTGACTCGCTTAAAAAAAAAAATCTATCTTAGATCAGCAAGTTCTACTCACACCTTATGAATACAGACACAGAGCTAATTGGTGGCGAATATCCAAAACATTTCAGGCCCTAGCACGGGCAATTAGTTTCATGACTAACTGAATGTGTCTTTAAATAGCTCCGTCCCCTGGCCTGGTCTACGACCAGCGATCTGACAGCACAGGTTAAAGCTACGCTTGCTATGTAATGGGAGTCACACATGGACAGCCACTGAGAAGCTGAGCTTGTTTTCCTTCACAATTTAATTATCCTATAGATGCGCTGGGAAGCGGTACTGTCTGAGTGTGCGTTTTAACCTAGTCCTCTGGGATGGCGTTTTACCTCAATTAAACTTCACGGCAGACATCCGAGTTAATATGAACTGGCAGCCTTTGTAGAAGCCGTTTGGCAAAGTTCTCGACAGCCCACATAAACAAGCTCACGTTTTAGAATTTCAACTTTTCGCCGTCGATTATTCAGCGTCAACGACTCGGAGGATAAACGGGAAAACACGGAAACAGAAAAACACATCCCCTACAAACGACGCAGCAGAAATTGCCGGTGTGGACCGGCTGTGCTTTCAGTTTTAGCCTGCGATCCTCTACTGCCCACAGGCTGTACGATAGCTGTTTGCTCTGGAGCCCAAATAGGTAACATCTCTAATCATGGCTGCTGACTGAATGTACAATTTATAGGATATATCTGGCGTTGAAATACTTAAATACACTTCAATAGATGAAATACTTAAATACACTTCAATAGATGAAATGAACAACAATTTGATTCCGTACTCCCAAGCACACATCCCCAGAACTTTGTTTCTCCCTCAACGTGAGCGTTGGCCTCTGGCTTCTCACACTAGTCACCTTGTATGAGCAGTTTGGAGGGACAGGTCACCCTGTATGAGCAGTTTGGAGGGACAGGTCACCCTGTAAGAGCAGTGGAGGGACAGGTCACCCTGTATGAGCAGTTTGGAGGGACAGGTCACCTTGTATGAGCAGTTTGGAGGGACAGGTCACCTTGTATGAGCAGTTTGGAGGGACAGGTCACCCTGTATGAGCAGTTTGGAGGGACAGGTCACCCTGTATGAGCAGTGGAGGGACAGGTCACCTTGTATGAGCAGTGGAGAGACAGGTCACCTTGTATGAGCAGTTTTGAAGGACAGCATATTCTCCGCCGGTCCTGGTAGGTTCAGTACAGCTTAAATTTTCGGATAAGTGATCACCAAAGGTCCTTCATCACTGATTTCCTCATGTAGAAAATGGGACAACAGGGACTTTAATGGTTCACATTTGGAGGACAATCGTTATGAAAGTGTGTCCTTGAAGGGTAATTTCATTCACCTATGGAGAAAACTGGGATCCTCCACTGCACAAGAGGATTTAAAAAAACAAGCAATACATTTCATGTTTCTTTTTTTTTTTTCAAACAAATGTATTTCCCAAAAAATCCAACTAATGTCATTACATAAGAATCGATTTCTGTCCGTGTTATGAAATACTAAAACCATTGAATGTGCCATTTGTAATTCAGTAGAATTAAGGAATTGGTACCTTTGCGAGGCTCTATATATAAACATTTACCGTAACCATAATCGTAACTGTTTCGAGATATCAGTGGTATTGAGGATTGCCATACAGAATATCAATGAAATGGTAAGAGCCTTGAAATGTATTAAACTAAAATCACTGGACCAATATTGACAAACAAATAATCAAAAATACCCTCAGTTTTATTGCTGTACAACTACAAATCAATTATTTTTATCAATTATTATTATCAGAAATACCCCCAGTTTCATTGCTGTACAACTACAAATCAAGTATCATCAACTCTAAGAGTGGGGCACGGGTTCATTCGCAAGTATAACTAAAGACAGAAAAATGTGTTCAGAACCAAAAAAATACAAAATAAACTTAAACACATTTAATGTTCATGTTTAGCCACAATTAAGAATCACTCTTGGCACATTGATCAGTATATAAATCGATCAAAGTCGGTATTATTCGCTCCAGAGTCCTCCCTGTCTCAGAGGAAGGAGCCAGGGGAGAAAAACAGCCTCTCGCAGGATGAAAAGAAGAAGAAAAGGGGAGCTTGTCTGTGAGTAGTGAGCTGAGTGAGCGGAGTGAGTGTGTTTGTAGAGGGAAAGAAGAGGTGGGGTGAGAAGAGGAGAAATTAATAATGCACAGTGTAAAGCTCTGAGAAGAGGAAGAGAAAGAGGTAGGGGAAAGGAGGGAGGGGTGTAAGGAAAGGAGGGAGGAATGTAAGGAAAGGAGTAGGGATGTAAGGAAAGGAGGGAGGGATGTAAGGAAAGGAGTAGGGATGTAAGGAAAGGAGGGAGGAATGTAAGGAAAGGAGTAGGGATGTAAGGAAAGGAGTAGGGATGTAAGGAAAGGAGTAGGGATGTAAGTAGAGGAGGGAGGAGTGTAAGGAAAGGAGGGATGTAAGGAAAGGAGTAGGGATGTAAGTAGAGGAGGGAGGAGTGTAAGGAAAGGAGGGATGTAAGGAAAGGAGTAGGGATGTAAGTAGAGGAGGGAGGGATGTAAGGAAAAGAGGGAGGGATATAAGGAAAGGATGGAGGGATGTAAGGAAAGGATGGAGGGATGTAAGGAAAGGAGTAGGGATGTAAGGAAAGGAGGGAGGGGCATAAGGAAAGGAGGGAGGATGTAAGGAAAGGAGGGAGGAATGTAAGGAAAGGAGGGAGGGATGTAAGGAAAGGAGGGAGGGATGTAAGGAAAGGAGGGATGTAAGGAAAGGAGGGATGTAAGGAAAAGGAGGGATATAAGGAAAGGATGGAGGGATGTAAGGAAAGGATGGAGGATGTAAGGAAAGGAGGGAGGGGCATGTAAGGAAAGGAGGGAGGGGCATAAGGAAAGGAGGGAGGATGTAAGGAAAGGAGGGAGGAATGTAAGGAAAGGAGGGAGGGATGTAAGGAAAGGAGTAGGGATGTAAGGAAAGGAGTAGGGATGTAAGGAAAGGAGGGAGGGGTGTAAGGAAAGGAGGGAGGGATATAAGGAAAGGATGGAGGGGTGTAAGGAAAGGAGGGATGTAAGGAAAGGAGTAGGGATGTAAGGAAAGGAGGGAGGGGTATAAGGAAAGGAGGGAGGAATGTAAGGAAAGGAGGGAGGGATGTAAGGAAAGGAGGGAGGGATGTAAGGAAAGGAGGGAGGGATGTAAGGAAAGGAGGGAGGGGTGTAAGGAAAGGAGGGATGTAAGGAAAAGAGGGAGGGATATAAGGAAAGGATGGAGGGATGTAAGGAAAGGAGTAGGGATGTAAGGAAAGGATGGAGGGATGTAAGGAAAGGATGGAGGGATGTAAGGAAAGGAGTAGGGATGTAAGGAAAGGAGGGAGGGGCATAAGGAAAGGAGGGAGGATGTAAGGAAAGGAGGGAGGAATGTAAGGAAAGGAGGGAGGGATGTAAGGAAAGGAGGGAGGGATGTAAGGAAAGGAGGGAGGGGTGTAAGGAAAGGAGGGATGTAAGGAAAAGAGGGAGGGATATAAGGAAAGGATGGAGGGATGTAAGGAAAGGATGGAGGGGCATAAGGAAAGGAGGGAAGATGTAAGGAAAGGAGGGAGGAATGTAAGGAAAGGAGGGAGGGATGTAAGGAAAGGAGAGATGTAAGGAAAGGAGTAGGGATGTAAGGAAAGGAGGGAGGGGTGTAAGGAAAGGAGGGAGGGATATAAGGAAAGGATGGAGGGGTGTAAGGAAAGGAGGGATGCAAGGAAAGGAGTAGGGATGTAAGGAAAGGAGGGAGGGGTATAAGGAAAGGAGGGAGGAATGTAAGGAAAGGAGAGATGTAAGGAAAGGAGGGAGGGGTGTAAGGAAAGGAGAGATGTAAGGAAAGGAGGGAGGGGTGTAAGGAAAGGAGGGAGGGGTGTAAGGAAAGGAGGGAGGGATATAAGGAAAGGAGGGAGGGGTATAAGGAAAGGAGGGATGTAAGGAAAGGAGTAGGGATGTAAGGAAAGGAGGGAGGGGTATAAGGAAAGGAGGGAGGATGTAAGGAAAGGAGGGAGGAATGTAAGGAAAGGAGGGAGGGATGTAAGGAAAGGAGAGATGTAAGGAAAGGAGTAGGGATGTAAGGAAAGGAGGGAGGGGTGTACGGAAAGGAGGGGGTGATGTAAGGAAAGGAGGGAGGGATATAAGGAAAGGAGGGATGGGTGTAAGGAAAGGAAGAGGCTAGGGCTGCGTCCAACTAGCACGGCTAGATTTATTTATTCCAAATAAAAACCAGACCTACACTGTTGGTCTTGTAATAACATGCATAAAAAATGAAGATCGCCACTGCTTCAAAATATGGCAATAGCTTGACAAAACACATGCAACCAATGATGTTTTTTTTTTTAATTAGGCTGTGTTCCCTAGAGGACTTAAATCTGTTGGGTTTGCAACTGACACTACCACAGACGAAAACTGACTGTTTTGAGCTGACGGACATTGTTTTTCTCCTTTGAGTGGAGGGGCGACAGAAATAAAACTAACGTGTAAATACTGAGTGTTCAGTCAGAAGTACATGTCTTGGAAGAGGTTCTGCCCCATCTCGATGTAGGCCTCTTTCTCCTGAGAGCTCATCTGGTCCACCAGCTCAGGTCTCTGGCTGACCTCCCGATAAGAGAACGACCTTCCTCCCACCAGTACCATGGGCTCGTCGTCCCCCACCTCCTCAAACTCTTCGTCGTCATCGTCATCCTCCATCTCCATGCCCGCCGGCCGCCGCTGGGCCGCTGCGTGAGCCACGGGGGTCGGAGCCACCGGAGAGTCCTCGTCCGATTCGCTGGTGTCACTCTCCGAGTCGCTGGCATTGGCTGCAGACGAGGAAGTGAGGGCCCTGGCCGCGGCGCCCACCGCACCTGCTGCCGGCCCGGCGCCGCTTCGCTTCTCGTGGATGAGCAGGGCCCGCATCACTTCCTCGTTCTCGTCCAATTGGCCGCCGCCTATTCCGGCTGCGCCCATCTGGGATCCCGCCGCGTCCTCACCAGCTGAGGAGATAAGACAGAGTGTCAATCAGCAGCATCTCCCCGACTGTGGCCAAGCAAAGTGATATAAGCCCGTTCCTCTGGGAGACATGGACCACGTTTCCAGCACGGGCTGGATTCCAACCCACCAGTCGTTCAAACACATTCTCCCACTTCTCAGCCCAAGTCCAATTTACATACGAAATACATCACCTAAATGTTGAGATATACTTTGCTTTGTAAACCGTGCTCAGAAGCTTCTTGAACTTCACTGAGCTGATTATTTT
The DNA here is from genome assembly GCA_029465975.1 of Dallia pectoralis. Lineage (NCBI taxonomy): Eukaryota > Metazoa > Chordata > Actinopteri > Esociformes > Umbridae > Dallia > Dallia pectoralis. The sequence goes on along the minus strand of CM055738.1, from coordinate 3,916,073 downwards.
ATTTTATTTCATACACACAGCCTGTTTGTCACAATAGTAGAAAATGTTAGGCGCCATATATTGTCTATTATCTGGATTTCGACTACGTGACAGTCCAACCAACTAAGGGATACGCATTTTCTGTCGCTGTGCCCAGTAAAAGAAAGAGGTCGTTTTGCAACCAGATGAAAAGAGCATTCATAAGCCCATTTAATTCCGGTAAGGAGGTTAAGGTGCTTCAGTTTCTTGGCCAGATGTGACCTCTGGATAACACCACAATCAGACATCAGGGTTAGGTAGGATATGGAGAAACCTGGAGCACCTGATACTGCCATGCACCTGGCCTCACCTGAGGAAACCGTGGTACAATTGTGTAGATGAACACGTACCAGAGGTAAGCCTGGCTCATCCTTAAATCCCTACTCTGGCACTAGCTAACGGGAGAGGCACTAAACTAACCCAGAGTGTTGACATGTAGGAGCACATTGGAGGAACACATTGGATCTGAATCTTCAGTCTCATAGACACAGACAAAAGTGTGCAGGTATATTGGTGCTCTCAAATAAAGAGTTTCATACAGCAATATATTCAGACAAATATGCAACCATTAAGGCAGCGCAGTAGAGATATATAGTTGGTAGTTTACAATAAACGTAACAGCTGTGTGCTTGTATACAATTAGCGTAACAGCTGAGTGCTCGTATACCATTAACGTAACAGCTGTGTGCTCGTATACCATTAACGTAACAGCTGTTTGCTCGTATACAATTAACGTAACAGCTGAGTGCTCGTATACCATTAACGTAACAACAGTGTGCTATTATACCATTAAGGTAACAGCTGTGTGGTAGTCAGTGTTGGGCAGTAACGCGTTACTAGTAACGCGTTACTCTAACGCAGTTACTTTTGACAGTAACTAATACAGTAACGCATTACTTTGTAAATAAATTAACTCCGTTACCGTTACCATATGGTGCGTTGTCCGTTACTGTTTCAGCCTAACCTGTTGTGCGAGTTTCCGATTATTCAAGTATGTGCGGCAGTCATGGCGAGTCAAGGCGAGAAGAAGACAAGATTCTCAAAGTGGAAATATGCTCATTATTTCACTTTAGTTGAACATAAAGACAAAAACCTTTTAGTAAAATGTAAGCTGTGTCTTACTGGTTCGTAGGTCCTATCTATTGCGATAAACAGCAATTCCAATTTGTCGAAGCACCTCCAGAAACGACATGCCTCGACACACTCGAAGTGAATCAAGCCCCTCCAGCCAAACAACAGCGATTTTAACCGGACTGTTATCCAGGGATAGATCAACAAAAAACTATTGCACATTTTCGCAGTATGTTGTTGAAAAGTTAGAACACTAATTGTATGCATAATAAAATGCATTACGTTGTATTGCTATGAAAATTGCTGTTCTTTTTTGTATGTTTGTATGTTTTGACATTTTATATACACAGCTTTTATTCAATTCAGAAATCATAGTGATTATCACAGTGGTGTAGTGGTGCGTATACGCAGGTATACGGCGTATGCCCACCTCTGAGGAGAGGGATTTACAGTAGGCTATACCCACCTCCAAAAAGATGACTGACCGTATGTCCACCCAACTCTAATTAATCAGATTCAGTAGCCATCAATCTACAGGGCTTGGATTTCGTTGCGGGATTGCAAGGATTGCCCATAAACCATTCCCGCAAGGTTAGTTTTTATAGTGCGAGAAAATCCCGCACAAATATATTTGCTTCATCTCAGACCGTGGTTGGATATTCGATATTGGATATTCAACGGATAGTCGGAGGCCGAGATCAGGTCCGGTTTTCCCGCAAGCAGCCACACTACACCATGGTGATCGAGCGACAGAAATCTCCGTGTGTGCATATAGTTAGGGGCCGTCAATAAAGTACAAGTCTCAACGTTATTAATTCAATCGCTGTTTAACCATTTGGCCTTTAAACTTCAAATCACTGTCAGATTGTTTTATAGAGGACACCCACATTTTGCACAGCTTTGATTTTTTAAGGAAATTGTGTATAAGAGACGTTTAATAAACATTTAAAAATTGTAAAAATCAATCTTTTTTTGTGAAATCACTTGAAAACCTTAATTTACTTTCATATTGTGTGTGCTCTCGTTTGTGTCCATGGCGTGCTGACCAAGGCGCGTGATTGAGATCTCTAAATTCACAGTATACCCACCAGACTCCACTACAGCACTGGATACATATATTCAGTTTTTGCTAGTCTGAAATAGTCTAAAATAGTGTTTAAAACGTACTTTCTGTTTTGTGTTTGTATAGACCATAACGCATAAAAGGGCATTAATGGGAAAATTAAAGAACGTTCTTTAAAAAAGTAACTGAAAAAGTACTTTTAACAGTAATGCATTACTTTTGGGTGTAAGTAATCAAAAAAGTAATTGAGTTACTTTTTGAACAAAGTAACTAGTAACTGTAACTAGTTACTATTTCTTAGTAACTAGCACAACACTGGTGTAGTATACCATTAACGTAACAGCTGTGTGGTAGTATACAATTAACGTAACAGCTGAGTGCTCGTATACAATTAACGTAACAGCTGTGTGCTCAAATACCATTAACGTAACAGATGTGTGCTCTTATACAATTAACATAACAGCAGTGTGCTAGTATACCATTAACATAACAGCTGTGTGGTAGTATACCATTAACATAACAGCTGTGTGGTAGTATACCATTAACGTAACAGCAGTGTGCTAGTATACCATTAACATAACAGCCGAGTGCTCGTATACCATTAACATAACAGCTGAGTGCTCGTATACCATTAACGTAACAGCTGTGTGGTAGTATACCATTAACGTAACAGCAGTGTGCTATTATACCATTATCGTAACAGCAGTGCGCTATTATACATTAACGTAACAGCTGTGTGGTAGTATACCATTAAAGTAACTGCTGTGTGCTAGTATACCTTTAACGTAACAGCTGTGTGCTAGTATTCCATTAACGTAACAGCTGTGTGCTCGTATACCATTAACGTAACAGCAATGTGGTGGTATACCATTAACGCAACAGCTGTGTGCTAGTATTCGATTAACGTAACAGTTGTGTGCTAGTATACCATTAACGTAACAGCTGTGTGGTAGTATACCATTAACGTAACAGCAGTGTGTAATTATACCATTAACGTAACAGCTGTGTGATCGTATTCCATTAACGTAACAGCAGTGTGGTAGTATTCCATTAACGTAACAGCAGTGTGGTAGTATTCCATTAACGTTACAGCAGTGTGGTAGTATTCCATTAACGTAACAGCAGTGTGGTAGTATACCATTAACGTAACAGCAGTGTGCTATTATACCATTAATGTAACAGCTGTGTGGTAGAATTCCATTAACGTAACAGCAGTGTGTTATCATACCATTATCGTAACACCAGTGTGCTATTATACCATTAACGTAACAGCAGTGTGGTAGTATTCCATTAACGTAACAGCAGTGTGGTAGTATACCATTATCGTAACAGCAGTGTGATCGTATTCCATTAACATAACAGCTGTCTGATCGTATTCCATTAACATAACAGCAGTGTGATCGTATTCCATTAACATAACAGCAGTGTGGTAGTATTCCATTAACGTAACAGCAGTGTGGTAGTATACCATTATCGTAACAGCTGTGTGATCGTATTCCATTAACATAACAGCAGTGTGATCGTATTCCATTAACATAACAGCAGTGTGATCGTATTCCATTAACATAACAGCAGTGTGATCGTATTCCATTAACATAACAGCAGTGTGATCGTATTCCATTAACATAACAGCAGTGTGATCGTATTCCATTAACATAACAGCAGTGTGGTAGTATTCCATTAACGTAACAGCAGTGTGGTAGTATACCATTAACGTAACAGATGTGTGGTAGTATACCATTAACGTAACAGCTGTGTGAAAATGTAGCTTACCGTTCTTAAGTGGGTCTGGATCGCTGTACGTCCCTCCGTGCACGGTGCTTTCCGTCAGCCAGACGGGCCTCTCCCTGGGAGCTTTGCCCTCACTAGCCTGCTTCCGCTGTTGCTCCTCCTGCTCCCCCATGCTGATCTCCACATTCTGGGTATACAGGTCTGCGTACGAAGAGCCCCTGTTGGACCAGGCCTGGCGATGGGGGCCGCCAGCTGCCACACCTGCCGCTGCAGCCGCACGGTCCCGACTACAAGAGAGAAGAGACGGAGAGCATGACAATACAGACCAGTCGTCAACATGAGGAGAGACAGCAGACACTAACCTGTCATTCCACTATTTGAACAGAACCGAACCCAGATTGAACTTCCGCAGTAAAGGAGGGGCGTGGTTGTCACAAACCTCTGTTTCAGAGAGGGGATTTCGCCGGGTTCGGGCTCCAGCAGGTCGTTAGACAGGTGAACGTCTTCAGTCTCCCTGAGCAACACGTATATGGGCTCGATTTGTTCGTTGAAACGGGCCACCAGGGTCCTGGCATCTTTCTTAGGCACCGCAGACTCATCCTCCTCCACTTCCGTCTCACAGAAGGTGCAGCGAAATGTCCCTGAGAACGAATAGGAAAGAGAGGGAGTAAAACTGAGAGATGAGTATGAGCTTCTGATATCCAAAATTGGCACAAGGTTTGGTGCCGTTGAAGGCTCGGTGCCGTTGAAGGCTCGGTGCCGTTGAAGGCTCGGTGCCGTGGAAGGCTCGGTGCCGTGGAAGGCTCGGTGCCGTGGAAGGCTCGGTGCTGTTGAAGTATTGCATTAAAATGCCTGATAACGTGATGTTACCTACCTAGCTATCAACTAACTCAATAAAAAAACATTCTATATCGGAACTCTATTTGGACATAACAAAAAGAGCTATACTTGCCTCTCCACACTCGAAGCTAAGTACCATTATGCCTGCTCATTGTAGTAACTTCCAACACTATGGCCTTGCGATAAAGAGGCTCAGCTTCACGGTCGAAACCGACCGGCTAATGATGAGCCTGTCTTAAAGCCAAAATAAATATTCAACCAGATTTTCCCCTCTGGGGTCGACATCATGGCTTGAGACGTCTTCTGAGGAGAATGATCAGTATTCACCATCCAAAACATAGAGCCCGCATGGAAATTAGCTAGAAGGATGTGTTGACATCTAGTAATTTTCTCTGCTCCCAGACAAGGGTAGTGATGAGATCCACATCAAACTCACACAGCTCGATCGCTGGCTGAAACTGGAGCTTTGCCCATCAAAAAGGGGGAAGTGTGTAGATAACTGGCTCTCTTTAAATTGGCTTCCAGAAAAAGGGCCAGGCCTATATTGTTGAAGAGTGACAGACTCCATCCTAACTGGAGTGGTGCTGTTTAATCTGGGAACATAGACAGGAGCCTCACTCCTAACGCCCCACCATGAGATAGGGTGCAGGTCGGAGCCTCACTCCTATAGCCTCACCATGAGACTGGTTATCCTGCACGGCATGTCTGGTTAACCTGCACGGCATGTCTGGTTAACCTGCACGGCATGTCTGGTTAACCGGCACGGCATGTCTGGGTTATCCGGCACGGCATGTCTGGGTTATCCGGCACGGCATGTCTGGGTTATCCGGCACGGCATGTCTGGGTTATCCGGCACGGCATGTCTGGTTATCCGGCACGGCATGTCTGGGTTATCCGCCACGGCATGTCTGGTTTTCCGGCACGGCATGTCTCAAGAAAAGTGAAGAAAGCATGCCCGCAGAACGATGCAGTGGGGAACATGAGTCATAACAGAAATTTGAAAATACCCACAAACAAATAGAAGTTGGTGTTTCTGGCAGACTTTCTGGTTTCTACTGTGACAGACAACAAATAAAAGATAGAGGGGAATCTGACAAACTGAGGCAGAGGGAGAAGACGTCCACGAATGGGAACGCCCTCACTGTGACAGCAAATGGCATCGACCAGCATGAGTCCGATGAAAGTGGGATCTCGCTTCCGACCTCTCACACGAACGCACACTTCTGCTTTTCTCTCTGTGACACCATCCAAAACACATCACTTGCCGCCATGAAAACACAGCCTGGTTTTGTCTCACCATTTTGTAAGTCCTCTGGGCCAAAAGCCAGCATAAGGGACTCAACACCATTGCCTCCTGTTAACTGGATAGTCGCAAAATACTAAGAAACAAAATGGCCGCTGGCTAACGAGAAGAAAGGTGAGCTTTGTCAACAATGACACATCCACACAGAGGAGTAGCGACTGTCAAGAACAGGGGTGTCACGTTGTCATAACTGCCGCAGGGCAGTACGCTTAGGTGGTGAGGATTGAGGCAGGAGAGGTGACATGAATAAACTCTGGCAGAAAAACAGATGCAAAAAGAAAATCAAACTGAAAAGCATAAAATAACTCCTTAGTATCGACTGCCAAACTGCAATGAGGAAAAGTCTGATAACACAGATGAAGTCAGCAGAGGAACCGAGCCTGCATCAAGCACGCAGACGGGCAGACCCACGGAAAGACGGGCAGACCCGCGGAAAGACGGGCAGACCCGCGGAAAGACGGGCAGACCCGCGGAAAGACGGGCAGACCCGCGGAAAGACGGGCAGACCCGCGGAAAGACGGGCAGACCCACGGAAAGACGTGCAGACCCACGGAAAGACGTGCAGACCCACGGAAAGACGTGCAGACCCACGGAAAGACGGGCAGACAAACCGACAAGTGGGTACTGAGAATTACAACTATGTTAGAACAGCACTGCATGTATTTGTCTGGTAGTAGCTGGTCTCTCTCCATCCTAGATTTTGAATGAAAAATATTATGGCATTTGACTAGTAGTAGCTGGTCTCTCTCCATCCTAGATTTTGACTGAAACATATTATGGCAGTTGTCTTGTAGTAGTCAGTCTCCCATCACTATGTAGTCCAGCTCAAAAGACCATTAAAGATGGTCTTAAACAGGAGACAGACCAAGAAAGTGGAAACACAAAGTGTGTGTTACTACATAAGTTCACCAATGTACTGAACACATTTTCTATAGAACATGCTTTTACCAGACAATACATACAATGGGGGGGATAAGAATCACCTGTGGTCTCCAACACCACCACTTAAATCACCACTCTCAGAAAGAGAATAAAGGAAATTACTTTTGTCTTCAACTCTTATAACGACAGGGCTTCGCAATTTGCACATAATCACAAGCTAAAAGCAAAGTGTTGGCTGGCAGACATGCCGAGACTAGAGTAGGTAACACAGGGCTTCTTCAAACACCATGAAAGCCCCCAGACAATTAGACCAGGTGACTGAGACAATGATGCCCGAGGTGGCTTTTGTCACAAGCGGAGAACAGATCTGCAGTTGTCCAAAATCCTATTTACAGCTCTCGGCATAGACATAGGTGGAACATTTTGCATGCGCCCACGCTCCCTTCACATTCACTTTAATGGTTATCGAATATGAATATTAATTTGGACTCCACCATTCATAGTCAGGTGGGGGGAGGGGAAACATATGAGAATCTTTTGTGAAGAGGGCCAAGTAAGACATCTGTACTGGGGCCGCAGATGGATTAAATTGGAAAGCAGGCGACGCGTAGAGAAGAACGCACGTCACAATGCTGTGACGCTGTCACAATGCTGTGACGCTGTCACAAGTAGCGACAGTGACCCACAGGAACAAAACAGCTAAAAATAAAAGCTTCAGCGTTCCTTGTTGTGGCAGAAATATTCCCATTATGTCGTACCGTTACCCGCACCGTATTGCATCCATGACATTTAGCCGAGTCCACTACACTGGACGTTTTTCATGTAATGGGAGCGGCAAGATCTGGACCCGGGGTTGAGTTCCACGGTAAAAGACTCGTAGTGAATTACCGAAAAAAATCTTATGAACAGTGATACTTTGGGTGGGGAATCTTTGCATTTATTGATTGCATTTCCTATTTTAAGTAAGCTACATTATATTCTGCCCCGAGCCGGGCTCATTAGTACAGAAGAGCTGGGTCACAAACTGACCCTCCTTAAATATACGGTGCATTCATTACATGTTCAGACTCATTCACGTCGGCCACATTTTCTTGCACAGTAGCCTCATTCTAAAATAAATTGCAATGTCTTTCCCTTGTTAATCGGGACACAATAGCCAATAATGATCACGGTTTTCAGAAATCTAAATCTATTTTAATTATCACATTTATAAACGTATTAAGATCCCTTTACTCAGTACTCTTGAGACACCATAGACACCGATTACAGCCTCTAGTCTTCTAGATTCTGAATGCATCTGAATATTGGGTGGGTAATTATCAATCTTATCTGGTGTTCCACTCAAGCTCTGTCGGGTTGGATGGGGAAGGTACCAGAACAGCCATTTTCCAGTGTGTGCAGAGATGTTTTTGTTTGTTCCAAGCTCTGGCTGGGTCACTTAAGGACATTCATAGACTTGCCCTGAAGCCACTACTGCCAAAGTATCGGCCAGGCCCGGTTTCCTCCAGAGGTTTTGCCAGGAATTTAGACCAAAGAGTTCATGCTCGATTTAATCAGAACTGTTTCTCATGTGCTGAGAGTCCTTACGGTGTCCCATGGCAAAATCCAAGCAGGGTATCAGGTGCCGTTTGGTGAGGAGTGGTTTCAGTCAAGCCTCTACAATCAAGACCTAATGAGAGGAGTGTTGCAGAGATTGTTCTGCAGAGATGATTCGCACAAGAACTATAGAATCCTGTCAGGTGGATCGTCAGGTTCTTAGTCACCTCCCTGATCAAGGTCTTCACACATTTTGCTCAGTTTGGCTAGGCAGCGAGCTCTATAAAAAAGTTTGGCTGGTTTATTTGTCCAATGTCAGAGCTATGGACTGTTGCTTTAACATTATGTCGTGGTTGTTGCCCTGACATCCACTGTCAATTGTGGGACATAATATAGACAGGAATTATTTTACAAATGTCCAATCTAATGTCAGATTGAATTTACCACAGGCACACACCAAACAATTTGAAGAAACATCTCAAGGATGATAAGGGAATACAGTGTGCATCTGAGCTCAATTTTGAGTGCCACAGCAAGGGTCATGACAACTTATGTAATTGTGAGATTCTTGTTTTTTATTTTTGTTAATACAGAAAAATACTGTTTTTACTTGGTCATTATTTCCTTTTTTGGTAAGGTTGATGGAGAAACTTGTATCCGTTTTAGAATAAGGTTGTAATTGTCGAGAAAAGTAAAGGTGTCTGACCACTTCACGAAGGCACACAATATTTAATTAAACATTTATGTGAAATAGTGAAAAAAAAGTAGTGACCTAGTCTTTGAAAAAATACGCTCCAGAAATGAATGAAACATTTTTTGGTCACACACAAGGTCGAACAAACATTAAATCTTCCGCATTCTGGATTAAATTAGGCAACATGAGTTACAGTAGATAAAAAAGTCTACACACTCCTGAAAAAATTCAGGTATTTCTGATGTGAAAAAATAAAACAAAGATATGTAATGTCAAAACAGTTTCTACCTTTAGTGTGACCTATAACGAGAAGAATTCAATTGAAGAACAAACTCAATATTTGAGAGGGAAAAATAAAAACCTTACAACAACCTGGTTGCATAAGTGTACACACCCTAAAACTATTACTTTGTTGAATAACCTTTTGTTTTTATTACAGCACTATGTCTTGTTGGTTAGGAGCATATTAACATGGCAGACCTGGACATTGAGATTTCTGCAAACTGTTCTTTACAAAAGCTCCAAATCTGTCAGATTCAGAAGACAGCTCCATGCACAGCACGCAGAGAGCACCCCACAGATGTTTAATTGGATTCAGGTCTGGGCTCTGGTTGGGCCATTCCAAAAAGTTTATATTCTTCTGGTGAAGCCATGCTTTTGTAGATTTAAATGTGTGCTTTGGCTCGTTGTCGTGCAGAAAAGTGAACTTCCTCTTCATCTTTTTATCGGATGGTATTTTGAACTGTTCATAATTCCAACCACCCTGACTAATGCCCCGGTTCCAGCTGAAAAGAAACAGCCCCAAAGGATGATGCTGCCATCACCATGCTTCACTGTGGGTATGGTGTTATATAACATGATGCTGCCACCACCATGCTTCACTGTGGGTATGGTGTTATATAACATGATGCTGCCACCACCATGCTTCACTGTGGGTATGGGGTTATATAACATGATACTGCCACCACCATGCTTCACTGTAGGTATGGAGTTATATAACATGATGCTGCCACCACCATGCTTCACTGTGGGTATGGTGTTATATAACATGATGCTGCCACCACCATGCTTCACTGTAGGTACGGTGTTATATAACATGATGCTGCCACCACCATGCTTCACTGTAGGTATGGTGTTATATAACATGATGCTGCCACCACCATGCTTCACTGTGGGTATGGTGTTATATAACATGATGCTGCCATCACCATGCTTCACTGTGGGTATGGTGTTATATAACATGATGCTGCCACCACCATGCTTCACTGTGGGTATGGTGTTATATAACATGATGCTGCCACCACCATGCTTCACTGTAGGTATGGTGTTATATAACATGATGCTGCCACCACCATGCTTCACTGTGGGTATGGTGTTATATAACATGATGCTGCCACCACCATGCTTCACTGTGGGTATGGGGTTATATAACATGATACTGCCACCACCATGCTTCACTGTAGGTATGGTGTTATATAACATGATGCTGCCACCACCATGCTTCACTGTGGGTATGGTGTTATATAACATGATGCTGCCATCACCATGCTTCACTGTAGGTATGGTGTTATATAACATGATGCTGCCACCACCATGCTTCACTGTAGGTATGGTGATATATAACATGATGCTGCCACCACCATGCTTCACTGTGGGTATGGGGTTATATAACATGATGCTGCCATCACCATGCTTCACTGTAGGTATGGTGATATATAACATGATGCTGCCACCACCATGCTTCACTGTGGGTATGGTGTTATATAACATGATGCTGCCACCACCATGCTTCACTGTGGGTATGGTGTTATATAACATGATGCTGCCACCACCATGCTTCACTGTGGGTATGGTGTTATATAACATGATGCTGCCACCACCATGCTTCACTGTAGGTATGGTGTTATATAACATGATGCTGCCACCACCATGCTTCACTGTGGGTATGGTGTTATATAACATGATGCTGCCACCACCATGCTTCACTGTAGGTATGGTGATATATAACATGATGCTGCCACCACCATGCTTCACTGTGGGTATGGGGTTATATAACATGATGCTGCCATCACCATGCTTCACTGTAGGTATGGTGTTATATAACATGATGCTGCCACCACCATGCTTCACTGTGGGTATGGTGTTATATAACATGATGCTGCCACCACCATGCTTCACTGTGGGTATGGTGTTTATATAACATGATGCTGCCACCACCATGCTTCACTGTGGGTATGGTGTTATATAACATGATGCTGCCACCACCATGCTTCACTGTAGGTATGGTGATATATAACATGATGCTGCCACCACCATGCTTCACTGTGGGTATGGTGTTATATAACATGATGCTGCCACCACCATGCTTCACTGTGGGTATGGTGTTATATAACATGATGCTGCCACCACCATGCTTCACTGTGGGTATGGTGTTATATAACATGATGCTGCCACCACCATGCTTCACTGTAGGTATGGGGTTATATAACATGATGCTGCCACCACCATGCTTCACTGTGGGTATGGTGTTATATAACATGATGCTGCCACCACCATGCTTCACTGTGGGTATGGTGTTATATAACATGATGCTGCCATCACCATGCTTCACTGTGGGTATGGTGTTATATAACATGATGCTGCCACCACCATGCTTCACTGTGGGTATGGTGTTATATAACATGATGCTGCCACCACCGTGCTTCACTGTGGGTATGGTGTTATATAACATGATGCTGCCACCACCATGCTTCACTGTAGGTATGGTGTTATATAACATGATGCTGCCATCACCATGCTTCACTGTAGGTATGGTGATATATAACATGATGCTGCCACCACCATGCTTCACTGTGGGTATGGGGTTATATAACATGATGCTGCCACCACCGTGCTTCACTGTGGGTATGGTGTTATATAACATGATGCTGCCACCACCATGCTTCACTGTAGGTATGGTGTTATATAACATGATGCTGCCATCACCATGCTTCACTGTAGGTATGGTGTTATATAACATGATGCTGCCACCACCATGCTTCACTGTGGGTATGGTGTTATATAACATGATGCTGCCACCACCATGCTTCACTGTAGGTATGGTGTTATATAACATGATGCTGCCACCACCATGCTTCACTGTGGGTATGGTGTTATATAACATGATGCTGCCATCACCATGCTTCACTGTAGGTATGGTGATATATAACATGATGCTGCCACCACCATGCTTCACTGTGGGTATGGGGTTATATAACATGATGCTGCCACCACCATGCTTCACTGTGGGTATGGTGTTATATAACATGATGCTGCCATCACCATGCTTCACTGTAGGTATGGTGTTATATAACATGATGATGCCACCACCATGCTTCACTGTAGGTATGGTGTTATATAACATGATGCTGCCACCACCATGCTTCACTGTGGGTATGGTGTTATATAACATGATGCTGCCACCACCATGCTTCACTGTGGGTATGGTGTTATATAACATGATGCTGCCACCACCATGCTTCACTGTGGGTATGGTGTTATATAACATGATGCTGCCACCACCATGCTTCACTGTGGGTATGGTGTTATATAACATGATGCTGCCACCACCATGCTTCACTGTGGGTATGGTGTTATATAACATGATGCTGCCATCACCATGCTTCACTGTGGGTATGGTGTTCTTTGGGTGATGTTCAGTGTTGTTTTTGTGCCAAACATATCTTTTGGAGTTAATGCCAAAAAGTTAAAATGTGGTTTCATCAACACATTTTACATGCTTTTGGGAAACTTGTTGTTTGCTTTTGCAAACTTCAGATGGGCTTGGATGTTTTTCTTAGTAAGAAAGGGCTTCTGTCTTGCCACCCAACCCCAGAGCCCAACCATAAGAAACATACGAGATTGTTGTCACTTGTCACACACAGCCAGTACCTGCTAGACATTCCTGCATTAAATTCCCTTTAATGTTGCTGTAGGGATATTGGAAGCCTCACTGACCAGTTTTCTTGTAGTCTTTTCATGAATTTTGGAGGGACATCTAGTTCTTGGTAATGTCTCTGCTGTGACATATTTTCTCCACTTGATGATGACTGTCTTCACTGTGTTCCATGGTATATCTAATGCTTTGGAAATTCTTTTGCACCCTTCTCCTGACTGATATCTTTCAACAGTGAGATCAATCAGGTGCTTTGGAAGCTCTCTGTGGACCATGGCTTTTGCTCTAAGATGCAACTTAGAAAATGCTTTCCCCCTGAAAGATTTCAGTTTGTTCATTAATTGAATTGGTCACAAAATAGGTCACATTAAAGATGGAACATTACATATCATATTTTTTCACATCACAAAAACATGGGTGTGTAGACATCCTATATCCAGTGTAGACACTTTAACCACTTACAAAAATAAAACAATTGTTCAGATAACTCACGTAAAACATTTTGACTCTTGACACTAACTGGAAGAAGATCTATGGCCTAATTAAACCAAAATTAGGCCATAAAATCTTCTTCCACTGAGCGAGTCAAAGTCAATGACCCCAAACGTGTAGCCAAACCCCACAGTTTTTGTTCACAACTTGACAGAGTTGTCAAAGGGAATGGCTGGCAAAGGAAAATGGGCAAAAATTATCTAAATAGACTAATGTTTGTGATAGCGGCCAAAGATGCCTCTGCCAAATATTGACTAAATGTGATGAGCACTTACGTAATCAAATATTTTAAATTAATTGATTTACAACAACGCGATTTTTTTTCCCAGGTTGACAGACTTTTTTGTATGAATCAATGGCAAACTACTAATTAAAAAACATGTTGCAACAATAAAACACAGACAAGTCCATTGATGAATACTAGTGAGATCCACTGAATACTATTCTCATGTAATCATTATGATTGCCTGCAAGCCATTGGCCAGACTACAGTTGATCTGACACCATGAGCTTTCACTTTAGTTTCAACAACATCTAGAAAAAGCAAAAAGCATTCCAATTGAATCCCATGGTATCTGTGAGCTGTGTTAGAGGACGGAGAGGAAACATCTGTTGCAACATAAGCAACATAAGGTTTCTACAACTAACTGTGAGGAAACAGGCAGTTGATTCTGTCCAAGATCTCGGTCTGCTGCTTCTACCGTCCATGAACGAATATGATGACACTACAGACCTGCTGAGGGCAACTTCACACTTGTAATCAATGCCGGTTTAGGCGACAGTAAAAGCTGCTAAACCAACTGACATAATACTCATTGGAGCTTTTCCAGCATTCAGGGAAAATTAGAAGTCCTACTTACTGGAGATGATAGTTCATTCAGACATTTCAAGGAATTCCCTTTCCCTGCAGAAATAATAAGCAACAGAGTTTTTTTCTAAAGCAGCTCAGCAATTCGAGCCGCCATTTCTGGTTCACTCTAATTGTCTGCAGGATGACTAGAGTACAGCCACTTCACTGACCGTCTTCCACACTGTGTATCCTAGCAACAGCACCGGTTCACTGACGTCTGCCTTTTTGGCGGAAGACAGAGTGATCACAGCACGGTGCCTCACCTTGACAGCGAGACAGTTAAGACTTCTCTGGTGATGGTAAACGCGTGGCTAATTCTAATGTGCAATTGTGTGACGAAACTTCTGTGGTTACGGGACCCACGAGCAAAGGCGGGGTAGACAGGCGTAGACATGATACAAACTGTGCCAACCTAGATGCCAGCAGCCAACTGGACACTGTACGACTTCTACCCCAAAGCTACAAAACCGGTAAACAGCAATTCAAATGGTAAACGGCAAAAACTGCACATGCACGCTCATTCACTAATTGCTCTCGCCTTACTCAATGTTTCCATACACTGCCATCTATTCTTCTCGATTGAATACAATTACAATAGAACGTTCTTGTTGTCCTTAATTTGAATATTTTTAAAACACAGCATGTAGGCCCCACTACACCTGCTGTGTGCCGGACATGCTGTAAAAACACACATGCAATTTACTTGGCACAAACGGCAGAGTGTAAACATAGGCCCGGCTCCCGGCACAGCAGCAGCAGGACGTGACGTCATCACATGGACAAGAGCCAGTCCTCCGGACGAGTGACGGCAACAAGGCATGAACGAACACGGGACGGATAAATTAGCCCCCTCACTCCGTCGGCACTGACAAAGACCCCAGGACGGGAGCGCGCCGGCAGACGGAGGGACTGCTTTGAGACAACTCCATGGCATTAGCCTGTGCTCAGGGAGCCATGTATCTCAATTAGGTCATTAGCATGTTATCATTGCACCAATGGATCCTGCTTAATGTGTTCCTTGGCAGCCGTGAGTAGCGAGAGCAGGCGAATGCATAAAAGGTTTGTCTCGGCTCTAAATGCTTATCAGCGCCAAATTCACCAATCCAGAGGCCGATTTCTCTGCTAGTCTGTTATTCTATCACCACGCGAGGGATCCCTGTGGTCGGTTTGGCTAATGCTCTAATTGGTAATGGTGTTGTTTCTAAAGTGATGCTAGGGCCCGGGCCATGTTCTGAACAAACTATGGAAGCGATTAGACATTAGTGTAGTTCCTGCTTCACCTGGAACATAATTGTGATAAGTGGCAGCAGCGTGGCATTTATACATTTCTGGAACATATTTAATTCTAGCTCTGGTTCATTCAATTCAACTTAAAGCTTAGTAAATACAGATAGCTTAATTCAAAATAAGCTCCCAATTACCCATCCACTGAGCGGAAAATTAGGAAGATAATTAGACAGCTTCTTACAGGAAACTTTTTTACAACAAGCAGCAGACTGGGCTCTCAACCGTGACACATTGGGCTTCAACAGAACACAAGAACAGTCTCACAGAATCTCTGTGGAAACTTTAATGGTGCTGTAGCAATTAGAAATGCATTTTGTTTTTTTTGCCAGCTGTAAAAGTAATGCAGTCAAGCCATAACAGGTCCAAGAAAATTGTGTACAGTGTAATGTGGGCCAATGCTTATATGACTTGGAAACCATCTACAAGGTGTGTGCACAGAGTAATGTCTGCATGTCTAGAGGCTGGGTTCCCTGACAGAGTCTCATGCCTGGTCCCTGGGATCCCTAACTGGGCCTGCATATCTACGTGCTTTGTTCCTTGACTCTACAGGCAGGCCCGGGCCCGGGACCAGAGAGTGTGTGTAGCTGGAGTACCATTGGTTGTCTTAGCTTTTACTGCCATCTAGTGTTACATTTCATGAACTGTGATGATCTGCCCATTCCTCCACAGAAAGGCCAAACACAGAGTGCTTCTACGTGCCCCGGTCCTACACACATATGTACACCTAAGTGGGTTTTCGTAGCACCTTTTTTCCTCCCCCCACACCCTCACCTGTCATAGGGTCAAACAGTTGATTGGCCTCCAAATCGGTGAAGGTGCTGAAGCAGCAGGGACAGCGGAATGACGCCCGGTTGGTCGAGTCCCTCTCGTCTGTCTCGATGCGCCGCCGCATGTGATCCAGCTTGTACTTGACCACGTTGACCAGCAGCCGGTAGTTTATGAAGTAGTAGTTGTGGCGCGTGGTCTTACCGTCCGGCGCCGTCTCCACGCGCATGCGGCACTTGACAAACTTGTCCCCCTTAAGCGTGTTGAGCACCGAGCGCAGCTGCTTGCGGTCGAATTTGAGCAGCTCCAGCATGTCCTCCTCACGGACACAGGGGTTACGTATGAGGACATCTAGGGCCAGCGCGTGTTCCACGCCGTAGAAGCCCCGAACCACTTGCTTGGCCAGACGCTTCAGGGACGCGGGGACCTCTGTTAACACTTCTGGTTCGGACATGTTTTACGCTGAAGAGAATGGGTTCCAGAATTCACGTCTAATATGAAGCCTGATGTGTGTCTCTGGTGGAAAGTTGAAGTAGAAGTGAGAGGTTCCTGATGGAAGAAAAGAGGCAAAGGTCAATGATGTCCTCCTGTGTTGAGAGAAACCATGAATGACATCTACTATGGAATGACATACATAACTATTAAAACACTTCACAGCTTTATATTTATATAACGGTTTAAAAAAGACTGTTTGGCAAACGGGTAGGGCGGGGGGTTGTAAAGCCTATATATATTCTATTAAGTTAATATACCTACAAGCGGACGTGGGTAACGAGGTCAGCTAGTACTAGTAGGTATTTTATACACGCTAACTCCATATTTAAAAGAGATTAACACAGTTGGTAACAGAACCCAGCATGTGATTTACCAAATGATAACGTTAGTTAGTTGGACTCAGTTGAACGAAATACATCATTCACACCGGCATGCTAATGTTGTTAGCCGCTATGCTAGCGAAACTTATCTGAGCTAGCAAGCTAGAAGTCCCAGGTAGGTTAATGTACATGTGTACTGGTGATATTAGTGCTCTAATTACACACATATATGTATATATATGTACATATTACATGTATGTCACAACATGTGTGACGTTGAGACAATATATGACACTCACTCAGTTAAACGTGCTTTCTTGTAGCCACTTGAACTCGTGAGGTTCATCGTCTGCCTTGTACTTTTTTCGATATATATTTTTTTAACCAGAATGTCGTCAGCAAGATTAAACATGTACTTCCGGTTAGGACCTTTCTTCAGGAAAAAGGCCTACCCCCGTGATAACAGGACATTTAATCTATTTAATCTATATACTAGTCTTATATTAGCTACGAATCACGGCGGTTCACATTTTGTCGTGATTTGCTTCATTTTTATTATGTTTTACTGTATTAGAAATAGAAAAACATACATTGTTATAATGTGTAAAAGCAATATTTCAGCAAAAGCGATGCATAAATGTACAACAAAACAGGGCTGGTATTTTGAAGGAACATCCGAAACACGGAAGTCTAAATGTTTCTCGCGGGTGCTCTCGCTAGATGGTGGTATTGTTTCGCTACAAATATTAGAATGAAACGATATCCTACTGCATTATCCGATTGGCTGGTGGGCGAACAGCCAGGCAACCAATCTGGAAACAGGGATTTGTGTCTGGGCTGGATCTTTATTTGTTTACTTCCTGGACGAGAAAAATGGCTTCTCTTGACAGAGTGAAAGTGCTTGTATTGGGAGATTCGGGTTAGTATCGGTATCTGATTAGTTTTTGAGTCGATCAATAGTGCATTATGTTGTGAATGTTGTGGGGTTGTGTTATATGATCCCTTTAGATCAAACAGTATGGTTGTATATAATAATGATGCACTGTTGAGTGTTACGACCCCTGGACACTAAGTGGGATGTTTTAGTCTTTTCACTTGTGTTTGTAGAAGTACAGCATCAGACTATGGGAACATTTGCATGACGTTTCATTTTAAAGTAATCCCAATGTCTCAACCATCACGTTCCAGGTGTTGGGAAATCATCTCTTGTCCACCTGCTTTGTCAAAACCAAGTCTTAGGAAACCCATCCTGGACTGTAGGGTGCTCTGTGGACGTACGGGTAAGAGTGGTTCCCAATATTAAACTATTGCTTTTTGATATGTATTGTCTCTTGCCTTGTTTGTGGAGGTGTATGATTGTGTATATTATTTTTTTCTTGGATTTCTTTTTACATCTGTCAAGCGGTTCTGTGGTGGCCTTTGACCAAGTTGTCTTTGATATTTAGAGACCTGCTTGGTTAAAAATGATTCATAAATACAAATATTTAGTCATTTATATATTCACTTTGTGTGTTGTCTTGTCATCTTGCAATCGAATGCCCTTTGGACAGGTTGTCATTGACAATAAGGGACTTAACTGGTACAATAAATGTTAATTAAATTATTTATTTGTTTTAAGCTCTACGAGGTTGTTGCACTGAAGTTTAAGCCCTCTTATTTTATCCTATGTTTTAGGTCCATGACTACAAGGAAGGCACCCCAGAGGAGAAAACCTACTACATTGAGTTATGGGATGTAGGTGGATCTGTGGGGAGTGCTAGCAGTTTGAAAAGCACTCGATCGGTCTTCTATAACTCTGTCAACGGTAACATTGTTGCATTCTCTGGCTGTTTTACTCATATCTGTAGGACACTATTGTTGTCAATGTTAATTTATTCTAGACATCTGTTAACAGATCCCTACTGTATATAGATCACCGTATTAACGCTCACCAGCCATTTCATTGGGTACACCTTTTCAACTGCTTGTTAATGCTAATATCAAATCAGACAATTTCTTGGTATCAACCTTAGGCATTCATGCATGTAGACATCGTCATGAACTTCCAGAAGTGCTGGTCTACTGCGATTTTCGGACACAATTATCTTTAGGTTTTACAGAGAATGAGAAGAGAAAGTATCCAGTGAAGCGGCGGTTCCCTCTGCAAACATGTCTTGTTGTTGGCCAAGGTCAAAGGAAAATATCCAGAACGGTTTGAGCTGATAGAAAGGCAACAGCAACTCAAATAACCACTCCTTACAACCAAGGCATGCAGAAGAGCATCTCTGAACTATCAACATGTCGAAGCAGAGTTGCTATAGCAACAAAATATCACAAGGAGTCCCACTTCTGTCAGTAAGGAATGGAAAACTGAGATTAGACTAGGCTATTTAAATTGGCTTTAAATTAAACTTTGCCTGGTCTGATAAGTCTGGATTTCTGCTGCAACATTCAGATGGTAGAGTTATTTGGCGTAAACCTGGCTTGTCTCATCGGTTCAGGCTGGAGTTGGTGGTGTAATGCGTTGGGGGATATTTTCTTTGCACACTTTCGGCCTTTAGTACCAATTGAGCATTGAGTATTGTTGCCAACCATGTCCATCCTTTTATGAACCCAGTGTATCTATCATCAGATAGCTACTTCCAACAGGATAACGTGCCATGTCACAAAGCTCACATCATCTCAAACTGGTGTCTTGAACATGACCATTAATTTACTGACCTCAAATGGCCTCCACCATGTATGTTTCCAGCAGTTAAATCTATGCCACAAAGAATTTAAGCAGTTCTGATGTCAAAATCCGCTCCAACCCAGTACTAGCAAGGTGTTCTGGTGGCCGGTGAGTGTATACAGTGGATATAAAAGTCTACCCACCCCGTTTGAAATGCCAGGTTTTTGTGATGTTAAAAAAACAACAAGACAAAGATAAATCCTGTCAGAGTTTTTTTTACACCTTTAATGTGACCCTATAACATGAATAATTCCAAAAAAAATGTTTTACCTGGTTGCATAAATGTGCACCCCCTTATCTTAATACTTTGTTGAAGCACCTTTTGTTTTTATTACAGCACTCAGTCTTTTGGGCTATGAGTCTATTAGCATGGCACATCTTGACTTGAAAATATTTGCCCACTCTTCTTTGTAAAAGCGCTCCAAATCTGTTCAGATTGCTGGGACATCTCCTGTGCACAGCCCTCTTCAGATCACCCCACAGATGTTCAATTGAATTCAGGTCTGGGCTCTGGCTGGGCCATTCCAAAACATTAATCTTCTTCTTGTAAAGCCATGTGTTTGTGGATTTGAATGTGTGCTTTGGGTCATTTTCATGCTGAAAGGTAAACTTCATCTCCAGCTTTCTAATGGAAGCCTGAAGGTTTTATTCCAAGACTGCCTGGTATTCGGAACTGTTCATAATTCCCTCCACCCTGACCAAGGCCCCGGTTCCAGCTGAAAAAACCCCAATATAAAATATGTATGTTGTTAGTGTTTATAATGTAAGAATGTAAATATAAATAAGAAAACCTATTGTTTGGTTAAATAAGACGTTGTTTATTATGTTTTATTCTTACAGGAATTGTTCTCGTTCATGACCTGACCAACAAGAAATCCTCCCAAAATCTGTATCGCTGGTCACTTGAAGCCTTGAACAAAGACTCCGCCCCAACAGGGGTAATTGTTTCAAATGGGTAAGTACACTAATGGGTAGTGTGTCTCATTATGTTGTAGTTCTAAAGCTTCCATATGGGTAAATCCATTTCAATACAGTTTAGTTGGCTGTGTCCTTTTCATTTAAAGAACACAGTAAAACAATACTAGAAAACAACTAAGAATTGTACTTTTTGGCCATCTACATGTTACATTTCAATAATTTATCCATGAGGGTTGAGTGCATTATTTATAGGTAAACAATGTTTATATTTCATCTTATTTCTTCAGCGATCTTTATTATCTATATTTTTGGGAGTTAGTCAGCCTTGATCAAGCAGACATAATCTATTGGTTAACAATCCACAAAACATTATGACTACTTACAGGTGATGCGAATACCGTTGATCATCTTCTAATTAGTGCACATATCAATGTCTGGCTACATTAGATGTTGAAGGAACAATCTGTTCTTGTAGTCAACGTGTTGGTTGCAATAGGAATGGGCAGTCAGAGCCTCGCTGAAACGGCTAGGCTTATTGGATGCTCCCGGTCAACAATGGTCAGTACCCTCCGACTGTGGTGCGAGTAGGGACAAACCATAAACCAGCCACTAGTTTTTGAAAGGCATATTTTATGACAAAACCGCCAGAAGTTCTAATTTAGAGTTACCAAAAATGATGGTTACAGGAGGAATGTGTCACATATGAGGGTGCTAATGATTGTTACAGGAGGAATGTGTCACATATGAGGGTGCCAATGATTGTTACAGGAGGAATGTGTCACATATGAGGGTGCCAATGATTGTTACAGGAGGAATGTGTCACATATGAGGGTGCCAATGATTGTTACAGGAGGAATGTGTCACATATGAGGGTGCCAATGATTGTTACAGGCGGAATGTTTCATATGAGGGTGCCAATGATTGATACAGAAGGAATGTGTCACATATGAGGGTGCCAATGACTGTTACAGGAGGAATGTGTCACATATGAGGGTGCCAATGATGGTTACAGGAGGAATGTGTCACATATGAGGGTGCCAATGATTGTTACAGGAGGAATGTGTCACATATGAGGGTGCCAATGATGGTTACAGGAGGAATGTGTCACATATGAGGGTGCCAATGATTTTTACAGGAGGAATGTGTCACATATGAGGGTGCCAATGATGGTTACAGGAGGAATGTGTCACATATGAGGGTGCCAATGATTGTTACAGGAGGAATGTGTCACATATGAGGGTGCTAATGATTGTTACAGGAGGAATGTGTTACATATGAGGGTGCCAATGATTGTTACAGGAGGAATGTGTCACACATGAGGTTGCCAATGATTGTTACAGGAGAAACGTGTCACATATGAGGGTGCTAATGATTGTTACAGGAGGAACGTGTCACATATGAGGGTGACAATGATTGTTACAGGAGAAACATGTCACATATGAGGGTGCCAATGATTGTTACAGGAGGAATGTGTCACATATGAGGGTGCCAATGATGGTTACAGGAGGAATGTGTCACATATGAGGGTGCCAATGATTGTTACAGGAGGAATGTGTCACATATGAGGGTGCCAATGATTGTTACAGGAGGAATGTTTCATATGAGGGTGCCAATGATTGTTACAGGAGGAATGTGTCACATATGAGGGTGCCAATGATTGATACAGAAGGAATGTGTCACATATGAGGGTGCCAATGATTGTTACAGGAGGAATGTGTCACATATGAGGGTGCCAATGATTGTTACAGGAGGAAAGTGTCACATATGAGGGTGCCAATGATGGTTACAGGAGGAATGTGTCACATATGAGGGTGCCAATGATTGTTACAGGAGGAATGTGTCACATATGAGGGTGCCAATGATTGTTACAGGAGGAATGTGTCACATATGAGGGTGCCAATGATTGTTACAGGAGGAATGTGTCACATATGAGGGTGCCAATGATTGCAGCACACATGTTTCTTAAAGAAAATAATTGTTCCTCATTGGTTCACTGTGCTCGAGAACGAGAACTGACTCTAAGAATTGGTATTCATCAATAAGAGTAAGCAGTGATTTCCTTTAGGCATTTTCTAAAGAGTAAAAAAGAGTAAAAAACGTTTTTCTATGTCTTCCCTTGTCTTAAATTCCCCAGTGATTACGACAGAGAGCAGTTTGCTGACAGCTCAGTGCCTTTGCTCTTGATCGGCACCAAGTTTGACCAGATTCCGGAGAACAAGAAAAATGAGGTTCTCACGCGGACGGCATTTCTGTCTGAAGACTTCAACGCGGAGGAGAT
Source organism: Dallia pectoralis (assembly GCA_029465975.1). Taxonomy (NCBI): domain Eukaryota; kingdom Metazoa; phylum Chordata; class Actinopteri; order Esociformes; family Umbridae; genus Dallia; species Dallia pectoralis. The sequence continues at coordinate 3,892,886 of CM055738.1, read as the reverse complement.
TAACCTGGTAGGTCGAACTTTTCTTCAGTACCGACTTACCCACCATGCGATCCACAGGTGCGCACTCGTCATACGTTTGTTTGTTGCCATCGGTTAATGGAAAGTGTTGGGACTCTCTAATCGCCTTTTGAACTCGTCTGACAGGACTGCACCAACCCAAGGTACCTCGCTGCTGGCACATCTAATGCGGTGAAGTTGAGCCGATTCTTTGACAAGGTGAGCTACTCAGTGGCAGATCACTGTGCTTATGAAATGCCTATTGGCAGGTTATGTCCTGTAGACAGAAAATAGTCGAGATTAGACGACACGTGGGGTCGGTAGGCTGATTTTGCTGTCAAGTCAGCCTATTGGCGTATTGTTAGTTGTTATCCAAGTACTTTTGAAAGACCTTTTGAACCTAGATGTGAAATGTACACAGTTACACACTGAGATGTAATGCTTGAAATGTACATGATGCCAGTAAACTGGTTCCTATGAATATAAAATGCATATATTTTATCACTGACCTCTTTTTTCCTTTCTACAACACACTGAATTGCTTCTATGTATGAACTGTGCTATATAATTAAACCTGCTGGCTTGCTGTGTTCAACACAGTTCTGAATACTAGGCCCTCACTTAAGACGCTGCGTCTTCCAGCCCATGGAATAGCGCTCAGGAATGGGTTAAGAATAGATGCTGCGCTGTTTTTGAGTGGCGAATGAAAAGTCGGGATCTGAGTCACATGCACAACCTGTGCTGATTGCTGAAACAAGCACTTGGTGGAGGACATCAGAGAGGCCGAGCAGTTTGCTAATGTAAAGTTGGACAATGTCAAAAACCCGAGGCAGGACACTGATAAGTGGCTACAAGACCAAGCATTTGCCTGATATTGGCCAAAGGTTGTGCGGCCTTGTGATACCTAGTGTCAATAATTATGTCCTGTTTACCGATACATGTTTTCCAGATTAAATTGTAAACTGTGAACTGCGAACTATGAACTATTACACTGTTCTGGTTCTTTTTACGCAGCTCGTTTAGTCAGGCAGTCAAGAAGAACGCCTTCTCATGACTCCCACTGTATTTTAACTCACAGACACTAGACTAGACTTTGAGGTCATGCAAACCAGTGTAATTGGTTAATGCCTCATGTCTCATCTTTGACTCTCCCAAGCTGTGATTAGGCAAGACCTTGAGCGCGAATGGGACTTCACAATAAAACATAATAATAACACAAAACCATAACAGAATCCTTTGTGCTTTTATGTTTAGGTTATTGAGAAGAGATACTTCACCAGGGATCCTAGTCAAGTAAGATTTTCTCCATAAGTTTATATAATAAACATGTAACCGGCGTCCTGTGTCCTTGCCAATGTTCAGTGGGTTTTAAACATCATATCGTCTCTCCCTACACCAGGTAACGGGTTTCACGGAGAGAAAACGCTTTAATTTCAAAAGCCTCCACTACGATTGAGACAGCAGTTCTCAGCCGGGCTCTGCAGTTTGTAGAAGGCAGTCATTCATTTCAGTGAGAGACGAACAGCATTTGGTTGATGTTGCAGGCCCTCACTAGACTGACCATTGGTTAAGACTGCAACACAGAAATAGGGTTCCTTATCTGTCAGAAGCCGGGTGACAGTAGGGGAACCCATATTGTCAATAAGTAACCCTAACCCATTCCTTTTCTTCTCAAATTGCCCAATGTTTTGCTACAATAGCACATGTATTGTATATTCTCTGTAAAGGACTATAAAAACTAATTTTGAAAAATAAATATATTTAAAGGGTCATCATAAATTTCATGTAATTTTTGTATATTTCTGTAAGCTATTAGACTGTAGGCCTCCACAGAAGGGTTAATAAACAAACAAACACGTGGACAAGTTCTGGGCATAAAATGTGTTACCACATAAAGTGCTGTTGGTCCTTTCTATGCCACTCATGTAAAATATTCATGTTGTTATGCGCGTTATAGGAATACATTTGAGTCCCCAAAAAATGCCCACAGGTGTCGTAAAATAAGCCTATCAGTGTGAAAGGACAAAATTGTCCCCAAACCGTGGTTTGAGCAGAGAAATTAGGAAGCTGTCGCATTCTGAAGGAGATGAGTCAGGCACAGGAGGCGATCTCAAAGAGCTTTTATTCTTGCTTGCTGGAGTAAACAGCAACTGGGTGAAGCTATAATCCTGGTTTCAGACACCGGAATGCGAATAAACTGTCACGCTTGAACACTGAGTGGAATGTGGCGAAGCGAAACATGCAACATGGAACAATAACGGAAACCAGGGGGACTCTAATGACAGTAGTGATGAGGGGATGAGAACCAGGTGTGTAGGTTGGCAAGACAGGACAGATGTTATGATGAACAATGGAGCAGGAAGGCCGGTGGCGAGGACCGCCGAAGTCTGCCCGACGACAGAGGTGCAGCAGCTTCGGTTGGTTTGACGAGTATTCTTGTGATTTACATCATGTCATGATGACATGCTCTACCAACTGACCTAAGGTCAGGGCTTGAGTAGAGGCCGTCAGATGGTCTTAAAGATCAGTTGGTATTTCTTGGTGCCAGGGGTATGCATAAACGTTTATGCACTCACTACTGTAAGGTGCTCGGGTTAAGAACAGTATCTGAAACAACCGTGGTGGTTGAAGTGGAAATGGTGTAGCGTTCTTTCTATCCACGTGTGACAGAGTCACGATTCATAAACCTATTTTGTGTCATACTGAGGCCCAGGTGCTGAGGTCAACTATGTCCTAATAAAAGTTTTACTTTTTGATCATAAACACATTGTACTCTACAGTTGTACTCAGGTTCACAGCAGGTCAGTGTTGTATGTTGATGTTGTATTAGGGCCTTATTGAGGCTCTGGAGTAAAGTGACTCCAACACCTTTAATTGGGGAAAACTCCTGAGGGGTTTGGGCCCATATTATTACAGTTCCTTGTATACAGATGATAACAGAACCCTCTGGTGTGAGAAACTTCTTAAACAAATCAAACAAACATCATTAAAGAGTTGTTCTCTCAGCCAACAGAGACATCAAGGTTATAATGACATCATTCACAGCAGAGTTTAGTTTGGCTGATGTAATATGCACTTTGGCAATTATGTCAGTCAATCAAGTTCACTGAAAAGTGAAGGGCTAACATAGACCATGACCTTTAAAGATCAAATAAAGCCCTATGGTTACAAAAGTTGATAAATATTCAGAACTGCCATCAACTGGCAGTTGTTTGGAGGAACACAATATACCACAGCTAATGGCTGTATCCTGTTTAGTTGTGCCTAAGAATCTCCATTAGCAGTGGTTTAATGACTATCTAATACACACACTTGTTGTTAGCCGTGTTGCTAAAGCAAACAGCACATGTGCTGTATGTATAGTACGCAATAAACAACCCAGGGGTAATAGAGTGAAGTATATTATGTATGATGTCTTTCAGGTCTGAGGGTACCATATACCACGGCTATAAGCCTATCAGCATTCAGTTTTCAAACCACCCGTTGTGTAAGTACGCAATAAGGCACAAGGGGGCGTTGTCAATGTCCAATAGAAGATGGCTAAAGGCTTTACTTATGCACGAAACAGTGCGGAGTGCCTGGACAAGAGTGCATAGTCGTGGTATACTTTAAATATATCACAAAACACTGTGATTCCTTAATGCTCTTAAAAACCAGGTAGCAACGTTATTAGAGCAGTAAAAATTTATGTGACGTCATACCCGAGGTATATGGTCAATAAAACTCTGTGTATTCAATGTGCTTATGGACTGCTCTTATAAGTGGTATTTTGGTCAAACGCTGTGGCCCGGATAGGGAAATGTGTCTCTGACTGCTTTGACGACCATACAGGGTTCCCCACGTTAATCATTTGAATTAACGGACACAAAGCCTTATCCGGGAACTGAAATCTGTCTCTAATCTGTTTCTAGTGTAATCACAACTGCTACAGTTTTGGGTCAAATTCACTACAACAAAGTTTCAGTCGGTCTCGTGCTTTTGTGCTGCTCTTGTCTAGCCTGTGATGTCTGAATCAGTGTCACTCTCCTTTCAAGGGAGACTTTCCCAACGATGTACCACTGGACTTTTTTTCCTGGCCTGTTGGTTTTTGTAAAAAAAAAAAATTACGGTTCAGATCACAGTGACAGAGTCATGATTTGGAGGTGGGACTCCTGCCCTGTGAACTTTGAACTTTAGCTACGGGTTGTGCTGAGGTCATCTTAATGTCCTAATAAAAGTTGCTTATGCATACATTGGACACTACCGTTGTATTTAGGTTTACAGCAGGTCAGTGTTGTATGTTGATGTTGTATTAGGGCCTTATTGAGGCTCTGGAGTAAAGTGACTCCAACACCTTTAATTGGGGAGAACTCCTGAGGGGTTTGGGCCCATATTATTACAGTTCCTTGTATACAGATGATGACAGAACCCTCTGGTGTGAGAAACTTCTTAAACAAATCAAACAAACATCATTAAAGAGTTGTTCTCTCAGCCAACAGAGACATCAAGGTTATAATGACATCATTCACAGCAGAGTTTAGTTTGGCTGATGTAACATGCACTTTGGAAATCATGAGAAACACACAGGGCTGTACATACACGACTGTGTATTTGTACATGCTTTGTGTTTTTCTTCATCGTTTAACCTTTCTGGCCTTCAATATCAACAAATGATGTACATAAATGTTCAAAATATCTTTATATTTTATCTTCCGGTGTGAGCTAGTTGTGGGATGGAACAGACAGTAGAATACTGAATCAAAGAGATTCACATACTTGGACATTCAAGTTTATTTTGCTAATATCCACCTTCATAAGTAGTGGTTGACCTATGAGTCATCTCAGGTATTGTTGACAGGCCAAGTACCCAAATGGTTTCTAGTACCCCTGGTTGAGTACAGGCCTAGTGTATAATCTACTGTCTTATGGCTTGGGAGGAGACAACTATCAGCTCAGGGGCCACATCAGGACATTGAAATTAAGGGGCCACATTTGTTTCTTAATTTGTTATTTATACATGATTGTGGGCCAGAAAAGGACAATAATTAAAATGTGTAAACATAACATACTGCGGGTCTATTATTATATCTAAATAAATTAGATTCAGGAACATAACAATTAGACTGGAAGGTTATTGTAATAAATACGCTCTGAGACAGTGGGACGGTTCCAATCGCGGGTAAGCGACGTATTTATTAACAAAAGTAGAAGGCAATAGAATGGTCAGGCAGGCTTTGGTCAATGACGGGTGATCAGAGGCAGGAAACGTCACAAAGGGAACAGGCGTAGACGTGGTCAGGAACAGGCAGGAGTCAGTACACGGGAGTCACTATAAGGCACAGGTTAGGCAGACACGGTGTAGGAACGGCGCTAAGGACTGGTACCCGGTAGAACTGTAACAGTGATCAGGATCTCAGAACGCTCAGCAAGTCAGTAATGAACAATACCTCACACTAGTTGTGAGTCTGAGAGATCCCTTTATCCCCTGCCTAATTACTACAGGTGTGATCAGAACTCAGGTGATAGGGATCGGGTCTGATTACTCCCCCTGACAGGTAACTGGGGAAGTGTCAGACCCGGCATAGAGGAGGACAAACCCCTGTTTCTCACAGTTATGGGGGAAAAATATGTTGTACTTCCCATAACTGTTTAAATGCCTACCGGGGGCCTGGTGGAATTTCCTCGAGGGCCTGATTCGGAATCCAGGCCTTAGTTTGCCCACCCCTGATCTAGAGGAGAAGATAGAGTGTAGAATATTGGCCAAGTCAGTGGTACCTCACTCTCGATCTTGAGTAACCTCAACAGTGCAAACATGTCGACTAATTATGACGCTCTTAATGAGTTGATTATGCTTGACCACAGTGACTGAGGTTAGATGCTGATAGTAGTATGAAACCATAGGCCCAGTGTATAGGCTATAGGCCCAGTGTATAGGCTATAGACCCAGTGTATAGGCTATAGGCCCAGTGTATAGGCTATAGGCCCAGTGTATAGGCTATAGACCCAGTGTATAGGCTATAGGCCCAGTGTATAGGCTGTAGACCCAATGTATAGGCTGTAGACCCAATGTATAGGCTATAGACCCAGTGTATAGGCTATAGGCCCAGTGTATAGGCTATAGGCCCAGTGTATAGGCTATAGGCTCAGTGTATAGGCTATAGACCCAATGTATAGGCTATAGGCCCAGTGTATAGGCTATAGGCCCAGTGTATAGGCTATAGGCTCAGTGTATAGGCTATAGACCCAATGTATAGGCTATAGGCCCAGTGTATAGGCTATAGGCCCAGTGTATAGGCTATAGGCCCAGTGTATAGGCTGTAGACCCAATGTATAGGCTATAGACCCAATGCAGGGCTCTCAAGTGTCACGCAATGAGCGTGACAGTCACTCATTTCAGTCTTTTGTCACGCACTCCCGCCACACATTGTATTTCTCACGCGGAAAAAAATATCTATAATATATTTAATTTGTCGCAGCGCCCAACAGTTCTCTGGCCGCGCAGCTCTCATTATGGAACCGGCACTAATCAAGCGCGTCTCCCCTGGAGTTCTTCAGTCTAGCCCTACAGTCAATGGTCTAGCCTGACACAGCCAATCAAAATAAAAGAAACAGGCTACACAATAGCCAATCAGAAAATAGCACAATTGTATCTGGGTAAGTTTTAACGCAACAACGAATGAAAAAGAAGCATCTCCGGGAATTGTTCACGTGATTCTGGTGCAATCTTCCGAAAGTTTTGTTCACCAACCCAGAGGAAAAACCACTGGAGCTCCGAGCATCACTTTGAGCACGTGAGTACGGTAAGTCATGATCTCCCTTTTTAATGTTACTACAAATACACCTTTTCTATGGATTGAGTTGTCTTGCTGATGAAGGATAATAGATACAATACATTGTAAAAACTATATCAGTCACAATATATTCACCTCTATGTCATCCGGTAGAACATAAGAGCATCAGAAACAGCACTAGTAGATTCAGAGACAGCTTCTATCCTGGATGCTGAACTCTACTCAACTATCTCACTCTCCTAAATGCCACACTTGTCACTTTTTAGAATTAATCCTTCACCTAAAATTCATCTTTTTTTATTTTACCTCGACTATTTATGTACTTTATATTTAAAAAAATCTATAAAGTTGAGATTACTTTCAGCACAACAAATTACCATGACTGATAAATATTATTTAATATGATTGTATGACAATAAACATGAAACTGGTATAACCCAGAGAAATACTATAAGATGCCTTTATTTGACTAACTTTCTATAGGTCTTCTGTCACACTGTCAGGAGAAAAATTCAATGTGGGTTTCACCACCAGAGCTACACTCAACAGGCTCCTTGAGGCTAGAGAGGTCACACCACAGAAGGCTCAACAATTCCAGCAAGTAGCACTGGCCTTCTTGGTCAAAGCTGTGGAGTATGCCATGGAGAAACTCCCATTGAAAGATTCTCTCCTGAAGCATGCACGATTTGTTGATGTGCAGCTGAGAGCTGAGTGTGGGGTTGAAGATGCCCTATACTTTGTATACAGGCAAGGGTTTTCACATTCTGATTATATATTTTTAAGTTTAATGACCATGATCACAAAACAAATCTGTCTGTCACTGTATTCTAATCAGTCTTGTACACATGTGGTCTTTTTAAGATTTCAGGAACTCCTTCCTTTTCATGACCCTAAGGAACAAGACCAAGTAAGTGAGGAGTTTATGGAGTACCAACTCATGGACATTGCCATGCCTCAGGTCCCAACACTCTTTGACGTTGAGGAGTTTTGGGGAAGAATGTCCTCAACAAAGAACAAGGTAAGAAATATTTTGCACACAACATGACTTGCTCAATATTAATTATGCCCCTGGTTCCTTTTTTTAAAGGTGACTGGGTTGAACTGATGCCGAGAGGGTATTCTCCATGGTCGGTTTGAACAAAACCTCAACTCGAAACAGCTTATCTATGGATGGGACATCATGAAAATGGCTGGGCTTGAGCCGAACTGCTTCAAATGGGAGCCAACACCACACATGATAAAGGAGTCCAAAAAGGCAACAAACATCTACAATAAACAACACCAGTCATAATCTTGCACGCGCACGCACACACACACAGAAATTGAATAAATACTTTGTATTTGGGTGAACTGTCAGTGCCATGTGTCAAATATTTTCTTCTGCAAGTCTGAGCAATTATTAACAACAAAAACACAAATAATAATATAATTTATGAAACACACCCATTCCCTCGAGGGCGGCGGGCGGGGAGCGATATGTCACTCTTGCCTGTCTTCAAAACTTGAGAGCCCTGCCAATGTATAGGCTATAGACCCAGTGTATAGGCTATAGGCCCAGTGTATAGGCTATAGGCCCAGTGTATAGGCTATAGGCTCAGTGTATAGGCTGTAGACCCAATGTATAGGCTGTAGACCCAATGTATAGGCTATAGACCCAATGTATAGGCTATAGACCCAGTGCATAGGCTATAGACTGAATTCAAGACAACATCATTTTATTTCATCATGTATTGTCTCGTGTATTGTCTCATGTATTGTCTCATGTATTGTCTTATTTATTATTTCATGTATTGTCTCATGTATTGTCTCATATATTGTCTCGTGTATTGTCTCGTGTATTGTCTCATGTATTGTCTGTCTAGGTGTCACTCAAGCATACATCAAAGGATCTGTCATCTGTGCCCTGCTGCCAAGCCCTCTAATGTATACAAACTGTTTAGACCAGGGGCCTCCAGTCATGCTCCTAGAGAACTACAGTCCTGGTGTTTTTTACTCAAACCCTCTGTATAAGCAGTATATTTAGTAATTAACTGTCTAATTATTAGAGTCAGGTGTGTTACATCAGGGTTGGAGTGAAAATAATTAGCACCGTAGATATCCATGAGCACGCGCGTGTGTGTGTGTGTGTGTGTGTGTGTCTGTGTGTTGGAGAAACTAAGTACAAAGCAATCAGGTATATTAAGAGACTCAGAGCTCAGAGTCTGTCAGAAGGCTGACCTGACAGGGTCACACACAGGACCAATCAGGAGGATCTCAACATTTAACTATTTTATTACAAATGGAGGATTACAATGATGCTCAATACTGTTATCAAGATGGAAACTCTTCCTGCAGAAAGACTTCAATATCAACATCAATTTATATAACATTGTACATTTTCATATCAATAATTTCAGCCATAATTGCATTTTTGAACCTACTGGTGATCATCTCCATCTCTCACTTCAAGCAGCTCCAGACTCCAACCAACCTGCTCATCCTCTCTCTGGCGGTTTCAGATCTCCTGGTGGGACTCATTGTGATACCAGCAATGACTGTAGCAATAATGGAGCCATGCTGGGGTGTTGGGGGTTATTTCTGTGCGTTGCTTCTCTTTGTAAATATTTTGTGTTCTACTTCATCACTTGGCAATTTGGTCTTGATATCTATTGATCGTTATGTTGCTGTGAGTGATCCATTAGTGTATCATTCCAAAGTTACAATGAGAAGAACTGTGTGTTGTATATTATTTACCTGGTTATGTTGCGTTATAAACGATGCTGTTGTAATTGAAACTTACATAACTGTACAGGTACCCAGTCGGTGTATTGAAGAATGTTTTTTTGCTGAAGGAGATGCCTTGGTCAAAGTAATTGATGTCGCAATTTCTCTGGTTGTCCCGTTTTCTATTATTATAATACTTTATTTGAAAATATTTGTAGTAGCCAGATCACAGGCCAGAAAGATATATTCAAATGGGTTTGTTGATGTGTCTGGTGTTAAAACTGTACAGGCGAATAAGTCTGAAAGAAAAGCAGCAAAAACTTTAGGTATTGTGGTTTTAAACTACGTCATATGTTGGAACCCATTAATTTATGTGTTTGTTGTATTTCTACCAAGCTCCCATTTAGGATCATATATCATCACGTTTCTGCCGCTTATTAATTCCTTAATTAATCCTATAATTTATGCTTTCTTTTATCCTTGGTTCAAAGTGACAGTTAAACATATGTTAACTCTGAGATTAAGACATTTATAGTTACTATGTTTCATTGAAATTTTTTATTAACTTAGCTCTCATATATTTTATTTTATACTGATATTTTCAAGTTACGATACTCTGACATTTCTTATCTTCTGTTGTCTTGACAGACAGACACCTGATGTTATCACAGAAGGATTTGACAAGATTACCTAAAAATTATATGAGATTGTATTCAGGAATATCTATGTTCCAAATTGTTCCTGATATTTATCATGAACATTTTGCGATCATTCTACGCTGTTCTCTCAGCTACAGTGTCCGTTGTGAATAACTCTGTGTTGTTTATCATCACCCTTTATTGTCTCAAAGGGGACACAGTGGCTGCATCTATAGAATGGTTGCTTTTCCATTAACCAATCACATCAGATGTGTTCACAGTGGAGAATGGACGCCAAATGATAGTGTAGTCCTGTAGTCTTAGCGAATAAACTGTTCTTTAGAGCGGCCGACCTATTTTTTAAACTATTCTATTTTTTGTTAAAAGCCTGAGAGAATGTTCTGGATATATATGTCATCTTTTCAGATATGTGATCTTTTCAGCTCATTGATGTGTAACTCGCATTGAGAACGTGTGTTAATAATCACAAACATTACATATAAAATCACCTAGCTGTGATATTGTTTTTCCTACTAACACCAGGGGCATAGCACCACTTGTTCATGTTTGCTTGTGGGTGTGTCTATTTTGTTCTTTCCCTGGGATAAATGAAATCATTTTGTAACAAATAACAGGGTGAGAAATGTTTTGTGTGTTGTCATTTGTCAGATTTCTAGTATTTCCGTCTTCTCAACATTATTTAGTAACATTTTTCACAGCAATTGTGTAAAGACAAATAATATTTTATTGTTTAATAATAAATAAAAAAATTGACTAACAAATTATTTAAAGTCCATTGACTCAAAATGTGAGTCTCACTCTGGGGTTATTTCTCGCAGTACGGAGCCCCCCTGGTGTCAGCTAAGAAAAAAAAAGTAAACTGTTCCCTCGGTTTTATAAACTGTGCGCACGGTTTTATAAACTGTGCGCACGGTTTTGCAATCTGCGAGCACGGTTTTGCAATCTGCGAGCACGGTTTTGCAATCTGCGAGCACGGTTTTGCAATCTGCGCGCACGGTTTTGCAATCTGCGCGCGCGCGCACGAATTTGTAAACGTGCCCACGTAAACGTACGGAAAAGTGTACATTCCAGAGAAGACGTCACGAGTGGCATACTGTCAGCAGCCTCTGCATCCGACAAGTAAGTGATATTTATCTAGATTTGAGGATACATGTAATGCTATATTGTGTATTGCATTGTTCGTTTTCTTGCTTTCTTAACTTCCGTTGCATTAATTGGGCATTTCACCCAGTCCAAAACCTTACAGTTAGCTAGGCTGCTGTTACAGCTAGGAGGAGGTCTGGGTAGATTGGTGGGGGGTTTTGTTGCCTTAACATAATGTCTACCAAAATAGTAAGAGCAACTATAGACTGCTTCTGATTTTTACAGTGCTCTGTAGTCTGGTCACCTATTAAAGATTTCATGTGTTACATACATATGAAGATACCAACAGGTAAAGGCAAATGTATTCTTCAACACACTCCTGCTGGTATCTCTGTCTCTCACATTTTGATAAGTTTATGACCATACTTCTATATCTGTATATGTAGTCATATTCCTGTTTTGTTTGTTCTAGGTGATTTGGTTCCATGGTTGTCCGGTGATCTCAACGGAGGATAGGACAATAGAGGATATAGATATGTAGAGAGATATATATATTTATATATACATTTATTTAGAGATATATTATATAGATTTATATTACATCGATATGAGAGAGAGTGTGTGTGTATTATTTATATATTATATATATATATATACACAAACACATACGTATTTGTGTGTTGAATACATTTTTCACATGTTTATATAAACATCTAAATGTTTAATATTTGTTCCAATTTTATAAACATAAGTGCTTTGTTTTTATAAACATACAGTAAATGTATTGTTCCAATACAGTTTTTAAAATACAGAACTCTATTTTGAAAGGGTGTATTACATGCCAATTCAATAGGTTATGGTGTTATTACATCATCTATTCGTTTTCTTATTTTTGACACAACAGGGAATGTTACCAGAGAAGAATAATAGAAATGTCCCTTTTATTATTTATATTTTTTGTAAAGGCTGTTTCCTGTTCTTTTTTTGAACTATTAAACAACTCAGATCTGAGTGTGTGTATATGAGTTTCTCATTCTAGGGGATTCCAGGGGGGAAAACAGATGTTTTATTGTCTGTGGGAGCACCAAAAAAGCAGGTTACTGATACTCTCAGAAAGGTAAGTCTCTTGGTCTGGTAGGTGTGACAGAACTATCTGAAGGCCTGAAAAGACAACTCAAAGAACAACAAGACATATAAAATTGCCAACTAAATTTATTTATTTATTACAATTTGTCACTGCATTTGAAAATCTACTTAAACTCTACCCTCTATCCTACTCATGTTGATCTCACAAAATGTAGTATTGTTAGACCCTGTAGCTTTCATTAGCATATGCTTTGCTCAGTGTGTGTATGTCTGAGACGTTCAACATCAGTCATTGTATCATCATCGCTGTAGTCTCCTAAGGCCGGAAGCCCATCAATGCTGCGCTTTGTGTAGCTCACTTGATGCATTTCAGTAAGTGAGGACTTGGTTAGACTACTTTTGAAATGCCTCTGTTACCTATCAATGTAAATTGAATATTGTAGTCAGTTCTTCTCTCAGGGAAAGGTAAAGGTCAATGGCCATGTATGCATCCATAGGAACATGGAGGTTGTTTGGGGCCATTAGGTAGGTGCAGAGGGTGAACACATCTTCATCACAAGCAATGTCACTGCGGTGGATGCAGTCAGAATCACACCTCATGCAATCTTCCTCAGACACCTGGCAAAGATACTGTTCTGTGTTATATAGTTCTGAGATAGCATACATGGAATCAGGCCAACCAATGGGGAACATGTTCGTTCCTTGATGGACGAATCAGGTTGCTGTTCCAGGTCTCCTTGGTTGAATCCAAATCATCTTGCAAAGGTGAGTGGTAGAGTATAAATGATGTCCAGTTCTATTGGCTCAACTTCATCCATTGGAAGGATCCTGCCTACTTCTCACTGACACACAGCCTGGAGAGGAAACATACAAGGGGAAAAGTATTGGAGACTTGAATAAACTCAAACACATCATTCTAGCCATTTAGTTATAGTAACTGAGAAATCAATGCACTTGCCAGTATTTACTAGGATGTGACTTATGTCCATATGTATTTAACAAATGACATCTTACGAAAACAGGTGACCAGACTACAAAGCACTGTAAGAATCAGAAGCAGTCTATAGTTGCTCTAACAACTAGACTACAGAGCACTGAATCAGAAGCAGTCTATAGTTGCTCTAACAACTAGACTACAAAGCACTGAATCAGAAGCAGTCTATAGTTGCTCTAACAACCAGACTACAAAGCACTGAATCAGAAGCAGTCTATAGATGCTCTAACTATTTCGGTAGACATTATGTTAAGGCAACAAAACCCCCCACCAAGACCCAGACCTCCTCCTAGCTGTAACAGCAGCCTAGCTAACTAACTGTAAGGTTTTGGACTGGGTGAAATGCCCAATTAATGCAACAGAAGTTAAGAAAGCAATACAACGAACAATGCAATACACAATATATCATTACATGTATCCTTAAATCTAGATAAATATCATTTACTTGTCGGATGCGGAGGCTGCTGACAGTATGCCACTCGTGACGTCTTCTCTGGAACGTACACTTTTCCGTACGTTTACGTGGGCACGTTTACAAATTCGTGCGCGCGCGCGCAGATTGCAAAACCGTGCGCGCAGATTGCAAAACCGTGCGCACAGTTTATAAAACCGAGGGAACAGTTTATAAAACCGAGGGAACAGTTTATAAAACCGAGGGAACAGTTTACTTTTTTTTCCCTTAGCTGACACCAGGGGGGCTCCGTACTCGCAGTCAACATGTTGGACGCAGAACAAATAGACAGTTAGACCTACAGTGGATATGAAAAAGTCTACACACCCCTGTAAAAATGCCAGGTGTTTGTGATGTGAATTTTCATGTCATCATGTCCACTTTTTGTCAACCTTTTATGTGACCTATATAGTGAACAATTTAATTGAAAAACAAACTGAAATCTTCACCCACAGTGAAGCATGGTGGTGGCAGCATAATGCTTTGGGGCTGTTTTTCTTCAGCTGGAACCAGGGCCATAGTCAGGGTGGAGGGAATTATGAACATTTCCAAATACCAGGAATTCTTGGCACAAAACCTTCAGACTTCCATTAGAAAGTTGAAGATAAAGAGCAAGTTCAGCTTTCAGCACAACAACGACCCAAAGCACACATACAAATCCACAAAAGCATTGAATCACCAGAAGAATATTAACGTTTTGGATTGGCTCAGCCAGAGCCCAGACTTGAATCTATTTGAACATCTGTGTGGTGATGTGTAGAGGGCTGTGTACAGGAGATGTCCCGGCAATCTGAACAGATTTGGAGTGCTTTTGTAAAGAAGAGTGGGCAATTATTGCTAAGTCAAGATGTGTCATTCAAATAGACTCTGACCCAAATAAACTGAGTGCAGTAATACAATCAAAAGGTGCTTCAACAAAGTATTAAGACAAGGGTGTGCACATTTATGCAACCAGGTTATTGTTTTTTTCCCCGCTCAAAGATTTAAATGTTTTTTATTTTATTTATTTGTTCAATATATAGGTCAAATTAAAGGTGGAAAAAGTTCTGATCTGATTTTTCACTTCATCTCATTTTTTCAACTTACATTTTTCATCAGGGGTGTGTACACATTTTATATACACTGAAAGTGACCCCGACCGGCTCAGAAATGACAAGGGTTTTTGGGGTGCACCCAGTCTTCAGGGGTGAGTACCTACTGACTGTGGTCCGAGGAGGCAACAGGGTGTTGGACACAAAAGGCTCCTTGATGCTCAGAGTACCATCTAGTCCGCACCAGCAAAAGTCCACTGTGGCACAAGTCACTGAACACGTTACTGATGGTTATGGGAAGCATGTGTCTGAATCTACAATGCATCACTCCCTGCTGCACATCCTGCCTCAAACCCATCAGAGAGTCCATGATGACCCCTTCTTGCCGACCATCAAAAGTGAGTACAATGGGGATGCAAGCATTGGAACTGGACCTTGGAGCAGTGGAAGGAGGTTTTCTGGTCTCCGGTGTGTATGAAGTTCTTTTACATCATGTCAACAGCCATGTACATGTGTCCATTTACCTTGAGAAGTGATGGCACCAGGATGCACTGTGGGAAGATTTCGTCAGGATCACGTATATCTTACCAAACTTCACCTGTTGTCCTGGAGGGCTCCCTTGTCTACACATAGGTGACCTTTCGCTTCCTGGGCAACACCATCGCCCAGGACCTCAGGTGGGAGCTGAACATCACATCACACACTAAGAAAGCACAACAAAGAGTGTACTGCCTGCAGCAGCTAAGAAAGTACAGACTGCCAACGTCCATGATGATAATATAAATGTAATTTATTTGTCCCTGTTGCACCAAAGTATGTGCGTCTTTTGAAGACAGAACACATCTCCTTTCTGAAAGGTGTGAAGTCTGCAATCTCCCGGTCTGTTTCCACTTGCAAACTATTGTTTGAACAGATAATTGTGGTAACTTTAGGGGTTGGGATATTGCTCCCAAGTACTGTGTGAACCAGACTTGTGGTAGTCTACAATTCTTTTTCTGAAGAATTTGCTGATATCTTCTTATTTTCACGTTATGTTTGAAGGTAGGCCTGTGAAATACATCCACATGTAGACCTTCAATTGAAACAAATGGTGGCAAATGGTTCCCCTGAGGATTCAAAAGTAATCGATTCCGGGAATTTTCCAAGATTTTTCATAGCACAGTCAACATAAATTATGTAAACTTCTGACCCACCAGAAATGTGATATAGTGAAACCATTTTGGAACCCTCCCAAACATTGGTTTATAAAAACATGTTTTATAATTGCAATGTAAATGTTGCATTTAAAAATGTATTTGAAAACAACACGTTTTGAAGGCTCAAAGTTATTCTCACAGACAGGCTTGCACTGCGAAGAAAGTTGTTATTATGTATGTTTTAGTGCTGTTTTTTTAAATTAAACACAAGCTAGTTTGTGTGTGTGTGTGTGTGTGTTGGAGAAACTAAGTACAAAGCAATCAGGTATATTAAGAGACTCAGAGCTCAGAGTCTGTCAGAAGGCTGACCTGACAGGGTCACACACAGGACCAATCAGGAGGATCTCAACATTTATTACAAATGGAGGATTACAATGACACTCAATACTGTTATCAAGATGGAAACTCCTCTTGCAGAAAGACTTCAATTTCAACCTTTATTTATGTAACACTGTACATTTTCATATCAATCATTTCAGTGATTATTGCTTTTTTGAACCTACTAGTGATCATCTCCATCTCTCACTTCAAGCAGCTCCAGACTCCAACCAACCTGCTCATCCTCTCTCTGGCTGTGTCAGATCTCCTGGTGGGACTCATTGTGATTCCAGCGATGACTGTAGCAATACTGGAACCATGCTGGGTAGTTGGGGGTTATAACTGCACGTTACTGTTGTTTGTCAATATTCTGTGTTCTTCTTCATCACTTGGAAACTTGGTCTTGATATCTATTGATCGTTATGTTGCTGTTTGTGATCCATTAATGTATCATTCAAAAATTACAATCAAATGAACTATGTGTTGTATATTATTTACCTGGTTTTGTTGTGTTATACATGATGCTGTTGCTATGGAAACATTCATAAATGTACAGATACCCAGATGTATGGTAGAATGTTTTTATGCTGAAGGGGATTTCTTGGTCAAAATAATTGACATTGCAATTTCTCTGGTTGTCCCGTTTTCTATTATTATCATACTTTATTTGAAAATATTTGTAGTTGCCAGATTACAGGCCAGAAAGATATATTCAAATGGGTTTGCAGATGTGCCTGGTGGTAAAACTGTTCAGGCAAATAAGTCTGAAAGAAAAGCAGCCAAAACTCTAGGTATTGTGGTTTTAAACTATGTCATTTTTTGGAACCCATTATTTTATGTGATTTTTGTATTTATACCAATTTCCAATTTTGCATCATATATCATGACTTTTCTGCCACTTGTAAATTCCTTCATTAATCCAATAATTTATGCTTTCTTTTATCCTTGGTTCAAAGTGACAGCAAAAAGCATTTTTGCTCTAAAATGAAGGCATTTATATAGTTCTCATGTTTTATTCCTGTACATGACCAATATAGTTCTCATGTTTTATTCCTGGACATGACCAATATAGTTCTCATGTTTTATTCCTGTACATGTTACTTTATTTAGTATTTATTTAGTAGTATTCAAGAAAAGTACAATTATTTATCTACGTTGATGAAAATGTAAAAAACATTCATTTGATGAAGCTCTTTTTACATCAACCCTTGTCAAAAAGTGTTACACTGCCTTCAGTTCAAAAATAGAATACGGTTTTCACTACTATGCTTCACAGTAGGAATAATGTTTTCAGAATGATGTGCGGTGTTTAGCTGACACCAAACATAACACTTTGCATTGAGAAGCCCTGTTTATGTTTCATTAGACCAAAAATAGAATAAATAAAATGGTGCCAGTGCAGTAGAGCTCTGGTTCTCAAACCTCTCCTGGAGACGCCACACCATCTCACAGTTCTGTTGTGGCCCGTTTCTAGCTCACCTGAACCAAGCAGCCAAGTGCTTGACAATTAGTCGTTGATTCAGGGGCGCTGGCTCTGGGAAACATCTAATACATGGATTGACTGTGGGTCTTCAGGAGAAGTTTGAAAACCAGTGCAGCAGAGCATTAATGCAGAACGTTGTTAAATCGTTGCATGACATCTCTCATCACGTCCTGAAAGGGTGATGTTAAATCCCAAAATGCATTATTTCTGTAGTGAATTATCTTGATCTGTTCAGTGAATCTAATAATGGATTTAAAGCAAATGAGTTAAATGAGTTTAGTGGCAAAACCACCTACTTAAATCAATGTTATATCCATATTGTAACATAATACATGTACAAAGAGGTGAATACTTTTGAGAGCCACTGGCCTTATCTGTTATTATATCATATTTTTTAATCTCATTGAAGACTTTACTCATTTCAAACTGGGACATTCTGATGTCAATCAACAATAGTCAGTTTGGCAACAACTGATCAAACTGTATTGTGTTTATTTCCTTGGTCAAAAGAGAGAGTTTATGTTAAAGTTTGTAATACCCATGAGGGACTTACATCCCATTCCTGATCGGTTCAGGTATACTATTGCACAATAAGATAACCTGTCATGTATGTGTGAGGTGTATTGTCACAGGGTGTGTACGCAGGGCTCTCAAGTTTTGAAGACAGGCAAGAGTGACATATCGCTCCCCGCCCGCCGCCCTCGAGGGAATGGGTGTGTTTCATAAATTATATTATTATTTGTGTTTTTGTTGTTAATAATTGCTCAGACTTGCAGAAGAAAATATTTGACACATGGCACTGACAGTTCACCCAAATACAAAGTATTTATTCAATTTCTGTGTGTGTGTGCGTGCGCGTGCAAGATTATGACTGGTGTTGTTTATTGTAGATGTTTGTTGCCTTTTTGGACTCCTTTATCATGTGTGGTGTTGGCTCCCATTTGAAGCAGTTCGGCTCAAGCCCAGCCATTTTCATGATGTCCCATCCATAGATAAGCTGTTTCGAGTTGAGGTTTTGTTCAAACCGACCATGGAGAAAACCCTCTCGGCATCAGTTCAACCCAGTCACCTTTAAAAAAAGGAACCAGGGGCATAATTAATATTGAGCAAGTCATGTTGTGTGCAAAATATTTCTTACCTTGTTCTTTGTTGAGGACATTCTTCCCCAAAACTCCTCAACGTCAAAGAGTGTTGGGACCTGAGGCATGGCAATGTCCATGAGTTGGTACTCCATAAACTCCTCACTTACTTGGTCTTGTTCCTTAGGGTCATGAAAAGGAAGGAGTTCCTGAAATCTTAAAAAGACCACATGTGTACAAGACTGATTAGAATACAGTGACAGACAGATTTGTTTTGTGATCATGGTCATTAAACTTAAAAATATATAATCAGAATGTGAAAACCCTTGCCTGTATACAAAGTATAGGGCATCTTCAACCCCACACTCAGCTCTCAGCTGCACATCAACAAATCGTGCATGCTTCAGGAGAGAATCTTTCAATGGGAGTTTCTCCATGGCATACTCCACAGCTTTGACCAAGAAGGCCAGTGCTACTTGCTGGAATTGTTGAGCCTTCTGTGGTGTGACCTCTCTAGCCTCAAGGAGCCTGTTGAGTGTAGCTCTGGTGGTGAAACCCACATTGAATTTTTCTCCTGACAGTGTGACAGAAGACCTATAGAAAGTTAGTCAAATAAAGGCATCTTATAGTATTTCTCTGGGTTATACCAGTTTCATGTTTATTGTCATACAATCATATTAAATAATATTTATCAGTCATGGTAATTTGTTGTGCTGAAAGTAATCTCAACTTTATAGATTTTTTTAAATATAAAGTACATAAATAGTCGAGGTAAAATAAAAAAAGATGAATTTTAGGTGAAGGATTAATTCTAAAAAGTGACAAGTGTGGCATTTAGGAGAGTGAGATGGTTGAGTAGAGTTCAGCATCCAGGATAGAAGCTGTCTCTGAATCTACTAGTGCTGTTTCTGATGCTCTTATGTTCTACCGGATGACATAGAGGTGAATATATTGTGACTGATATAGTTTTTACAATGTATTGTATCTATTATCCTTCATCAGCAAGACAACTCAATCCATAGAAAAGGTGTATTTGTAGTAACATTAAAAAGGGAGATCATGACTTACCGTACTCACGTGCTCAAAGTGATGCTCGGAGCTCCAGTGGTTTTTCCTCTGGGTTGGTGAACAAAACTTTCGAAAGATTGCACCAGAATCACGTGAACAATTCCCGGAGATGCTTCTTTTTCATTCGTTGTTGCGTTAAAACTTACCCAGATACAATTGTGCTATTTTCTGATTGGCTATTGTGTAGCCTGTTTCTTTTATTTTGATTGGCTGTGTCAGGCTAGACCATTGACTGTAGGGCTAGACTGAAGAACTCCAGGGGAGACGCGCTTGATTAGTGCCGGTTCCATAATGAGAGCTGCGCGGCCAGAGAAATGTTGGGCGCTGCGACAAATTAAATATATTATAGATATTTTTTTCCGCGTGAGAAATACAATGTGTGGCGGGAGTGCGTGACAAAACACTGAAATGAGTGACTGTCACGCTCATTGCGTGACACTTGAGAGCCCTGTGTACGGGAGAGCACTCCTGTGTAATATGTTGACTAGAAGTTCACGTTTGGGATTAACGTAATTTTACATGTTGTTTTGTCAGTGAGCGTTGTGTTATTTGTGGATTACTGGAAGCTGTGTTGTATGTGTTTTTTTTTGTATATGTTGCAATCGCACACTTTCATTTCATGTATATTTTTTCTGTTTGTGCTACGTGGTTGTTTGGTTTTTGTGTAATAATTCTCGGGCTCTGCATTTCGCTTTCTATACAAGAATAAATATTTCCGTAATAGACTCATATGTGTGATGTCCTTTCTGGGACCGGCAGTTACAATGTGAAATTTATTAAATAATAAATTTGCAGTTAAAACCAGATGAAATACGTCAGCTGGAAACTCTTATTTGGTCATTTTACACAAGTGAAATATGGTTTTGGTACATTTTAGCAATTAAGGATGATTTTTAGTTCAGATAATTAAATATGTCAGAGATCATGTTATAGTTTAGTTCAGTATATATTGTGATTTTAATGGGTGGTCTTAATAGAGAATTTAATCTGAACCCACGCACAAACACATATAGACTCCAGAGCTGGCTTAAGCTTCTGCCCTTTTACGCTAAGACAAATCACCTTAAAAACAAGTCACCTTTTGTGAATTAGTCATCACTGCCTGCATTCTAACTGTGGGAAACAAGTCATTCTCCGAAGGGATTACATAGTGATTTTAGCAACCGTATATCACAACAATTACGTTCCCTGGGAACTATTGTAGAAACACGAGATTACATTACTAGTAAAACGTAATTAAGAAATAAAAAGCAAAAAACCACATCGTGCAGGTGGAATTAAACCTCTGCGAAAAGCTTGGTAGGCGAGTGCTCTACCCACTGTACCACCCCAGGGCTCTTCTTACTGTGGCAAAACACAACTTACAGTGGCAAAACGCCACGCACGCTCTAGGTTTTCGTTAGGGTTAGTTTCGTAATGTTAGGGTTAGGGTTAAGGCTAGTTTCATAATGTTAGGGTTAAGGCTAGTTTCATAATGTTAGGGTTAAGGTTAGGGCTAGTTTCATAATGTTAGGGTTAAGGTTAGGGCTAGTTTCATAATGTTAGGGTTAAGGTTAGGGCTAGTTTCATAATGTTAGGGTTAAGGTTAGGGCTAGTTTCATAATGTTAGGGTTAAGGTTAGGGCTAGTTTCATAATGTTAGGGTTAAGGTTAGGGCTAGTTTCATAATGTTAGGGTTACGGCTAGTTTCGTAATGTTAGGGTTAGGATTTGGGTTAATATCCTGAGAACAATTGTAAGAACCGCGATTACATTGCATAACGACTTGACTTAAACAGCGACGCTGGTGGTTCAATTCCACATGCTATTTTGTAACATAAATGCATGGTAGATGCGTTCACTAGTAACGTAATCGCATGTTCCTACAACAGTTCCCAGGGAACGTAATTCTAGTGATATTGGGCTGGATTTTAGTTGTTGAATTTAGCATTTTTAATACCTAACGTAGAATAAAAATGTATAAAGTATTGAATTACACACAGTCCACTCCCCAGCACTGGTTTGTGTGTCTGTGTGTGTGTGTGCGTAAGAGTAACTAGAATAAAAAGTGAGCCCGAGCTCAGAGTCTGTCAGAAGGCTGACCTGACAGGGTCACACACAGGACCAAGCAGAAGGCTGACCTGACAGGGTCACACACAGGACCAAGCAGGAGGAGGACCTGACAGGGTCACACACAGGACCAAACAGGAGGAGGACCTGACAGGGTCACACACAGGACCAAACAGTGGAGGACCTGAGAGTTTCAATTTTTATTACAAATGGAGGATTACAATGATGCTCAATACTGTTATCAAGACAGAAACTCTTCTTGCAGAAAGACTTCAATATCAACCGTTATTTATGTAACCCTGTACATTTTCATATCAATTATTTCTACAGTTATTTCATTTTTGAACCTACTGGTGATCATCTCCATCTCTCACTTCAAGCATCTTCACACTCCAACCAACCTGCTCATCCTCTCTCTGGCGGTTTCAGATCTCCTGGTGGGACTTATTGTGATACCAGCACTGACTGTAGCAATAATGGAGCCATGCTGGGGTGTTGGGGGTTATTTCTGTGCGTTGCTTCTCTTTGTAAATATTCTGTGTTCTTCTTCATCAGTTGGCAATTTGGTCTTGATATCTATTGATCGTTATGTTGCTGTGTGTGATCCATTAGTGTACCATTCAAAAATTACAATAAGAAGAACTATGTGTTGTATTTTCATTACCTGGTTTTGTTGCATTATAAATGATGCTGTTGTCATGGAAACATACATAAATGTACAGGTACCCAGTCGGTGTATTGAAGAATGTTTTTTTTCTAAAGGAAATGTCTTGCTCAGAATTATTGATACTGCATTTTCTCTGGTTGTCCCTTTTTCTATTATTATAATACTTTATTTGAAAATATTTGCAGTAGCCAGATCACAGGCCAGAAAGATATCTTCAAATGGTTTTGCTGATGTTTCTGGTGTTAAAACTGTACAGGCAAATAAGTCTGAAAGAAAAGCAGCCAAAACTCTAGGTATAGTGGTTTTTAACTATGTCATTTTTTGGAACCCATTCATTTATGTAATTGTTTTATTTGCTCCAAGTTCCAATTTAACAGCATATATCATCACTTTTCTGCCACTTGTCAATTCCTTAATTAATCCAATAATATATGCTTTCTTTTATCCGTGGTTTAAAGTGACAGCTAAAAACATTTTCTCTCTGAAAATAAGACATTTATAGTTTCTATGTTTTATTCCTATATATGACCAACAATGATCTCATATTGCATCAACTACAATTCTCTTTATTGCAATAGTTTCTTTCATGTAATAATACTGTAATTAGTTATCACATGTTGTCATTACGGACACCCGATGGTCATACAGAATGTTCAGACTGGATATCTGAAAATGACAAAGAAATGTAGTCATAATCTCGGAGGCTCTTTGTTCATTCTGGGATATATATATTCCAAATTCTTCTATTTCTTTTAATTATAAAAATGTCCAATATATCTAAATCTAAAATGTGTCTGTAAGAAAGACAGCTACACTCTCAGTTACAGTAGTCAATATGGGTAATCTGTGCTGTTTATCTTGATCTTGATTGGGACAGAGTGGCTGTAACTACATAGACAGGTTGTTCTTCATTCACCTTCTTTTCCATTCAGATCTGTTCATAATGTTAAATTGACACCAAATGACAAAAGATGATTATTGATCGATTTTTGTAATCTTTTTGAATGCACTATTCTTTGGTTTAGCCCAACCTGAAAAAGTGAAAAGATGAGAACATTGTCTGGATATATGTCACCTTTGCTGTTGGTTGATGTGTAACTATTTATTACATACAATGCATATAAAGTCACCATTGTGTGATGTTACTTTTTGTTTATTCATGCTAACACTTCACCAGGGGCAGAGCACTCTTTATCCAAATCCATGTTTGCTGTTAAAGTTAGATTGGGTCAGAGCGGGGCTGTCTCTGGAATCCATGAAAGCGCTTTGAAACAATCACAGGTTGAGAAATGTTTTCTGTGTAGAGAGGTATTTGGAAGCTTTGAATTCAGTAAAAAAGTACATTTTAATTTGAGTGGTACCTGACTTTATTCATTAAAAACTTTAAAAACATGTTTGTAAAGAAAAATAAGTCTTTGTAGTTTAATCAAATTCAGAATCTTTTTTTTTTGCCAAGTCTGTTTATCTCATGTATTGTCTCATTTATTATTTCATGTATTGTCTCATATATTGTCTCATGTATTGTCTCCTATATTGTCTCATGTATTGTCTCATTTATTATTTCATGTATTGTCTCATATATTGTCTCATGTATTGTCTCATATATTGTCTGATGTATTGTCTCATTTATTATTTCATGTATTGTCTCATATATTGTCTCATGTATTGTCTCATATATTGTCTCATTTATTATTTCATGTATTGTCTCATGTACTGTCTCATATATTGTCTCGTGTATTGTCTCGTGTATTGTCTCATGTATTGTCTGTCTAGGCGTCACTCAAGCATACATCAGAGGATCTGTCATCTGTGCCCTGCTGCCAAGCCCTCTAATGTATACAAACTGTTTAGACCAGGGGCCTCCAGTCGTGCTCCTAGAGAACTACAGTCCTGGTGTTTTTTACTCAAACCCTCTGTATAAGCAGTATATTTAGTAATTAACTTTCTAATTATTAGAGTCAGTTGTGTTACATCAGGGTTGGAGTAAAAATAATTAGCACCGTAGATGCACGCTTGGATATTCCTGGTATTGCCCAAACACCTAGTGCAAGCAACCATGTTCAGTTCACTGTGTTCCTTTGGCACCTTATTAGGCCACCTAACCCTCATAAAAGTCCTAAAATGGATAAAATATATATATATATATTTTGCCCACCAGTCTTCTGTGCCAACATTCTACCTGTTTGACTAATTTTCTCAGCTGGGCATGAATTGTGAGGATCTGTTATTTAGTATGTTTAGCTATATTCTTTTTTTAACAGTTTTGAATACAGAGTACAGTGTGTGTGTGTCTGTGTGTGTGTGTGTGTGTGAGTGTGTGTCTGTGTGTGTGTGTTAGTAAGAGAAAATTATACAAGGCAATCAAGCATATAAAGTGAGCCAGAGCTCACAGTTTGTCAGAAGGCTGACCTGACAGGGTCACACACAGGACCAAGCAGAAGGCTGACCTGACAGGGTCACACACAGAACCAAACAGAAGGCTGACCTGACAGGGTCACACACAGGACCAAACAGGAGGAGGATCTCAGCATGTTTAACTTTACAAATGGAGGATTACAAGAAGATGACCAATACTGTTATGAAGACAGAAATTCTTCCTGCAAAAAACTTTAAAATCAAAAAAATTTTTATATAACAGTGTACATTTTCTTCGACATTCATTTCTGCAATTGCATTTTTTTTGAACCTACTGGTGATCATCTCCATCTCTTACTTCAAACATCTTCAGACTCCAA
Source organism: Dallia pectoralis (assembly GCA_029465975.1). Classification (NCBI taxonomy): domain Eukaryota; kingdom Metazoa; phylum Chordata; class Actinopteri; order Esociformes; family Umbridae; genus Dallia; species Dallia pectoralis. The sequence continues at coordinate 3,867,519 of CM055738.1, read as the reverse complement.
CCAACCTGCTCATTCTCTCTCTGGCTGTGTCAGATCTCCTGGTGGGACTCATTGTCATACCAGCAATGACTGTAGCAATAATGGAAACATGCTGGGTTAATGGGGGTTATTTCTGTGCATTGCTTCTTTTTAGTTAATATTCTGTTATTATTCATCACACTCGGCAATTTGGTCTTGATATCTATTGATCGTTATGTTGCTGTGTGTGATCCTTTAATGTATCATTTAAAAATTACAATAAGGAAAACTATGACTTTTATATTTATTACATGGTTTTGTTGTGTTATAACAATGCATGTTTTGGAAACATTTCATGAATGTAAAGGTACCCAGTAGGTGTTTTGCTGAATGTTTTTTTGTTGAAGGATTCATCTGGGTTAAAATAATTGACTTTGTTATTTCAATGGTTTTTCCGTGCTCAATTATCACAACACTTTTATTTGAAAATATTTTTGTGGCCAGATCACAGGCCAGAAAGGTGTTTTCAAAAGCGGCAAATTTTCTGGTGTTAAAACATTACAGGCAAATAAGTCTGAGAGAAAAGCAGCAAAAACTCTTGGTATTGTGGTTTTCAATTATCTCCTTTGTTGGAATCCAATCATTTTTATATTTTTTTATATTTTAGGTGACAGTGTTTCATCAACTTGTCACCACCTTTCTGCCACTTGTTAGCTCTTTATTAATCCAATAATTTATGCCTTTTTTTATCCATGGTTCAAAGTAACAGCTAAACGTATTTTATCTCTGAAATGTACGCATGTATAGATCCTGTTTATTATGTTTATTTCCTGACCAGAACAACATTTGTCTAATATTGTATCTTTTAAGATGCTATTTTCTTGCCGTTTTCATGTAAGTATATTCTGACCTTTGTGACATTACAGACATCTGATGTTGATACAGAATGATAGAATAGATAAGATTGATCTGAAAATGAGATAGGAATCTACACTTATTATTAGACATAGTAATGTACATGCAATGCCATAGACACTATATTCTGCAACATGTTCTGTATTTCAACTCTCTACATAATATATAATGTCCCTGAGATCAATAAAAGTACTTTGAAACAAATAACAAGGTGAGAATGGTTGTCATGTGTCTGCTGACATGTATTTGAAGCATTGATATCGTGAGAAGCTTTATTTTTATTTGACCTGTCCAATTAAAACGTTTTGTTCCAGTAGACTCGAAAAAGAATTGTAGCTACTTCACAGTTTTTTTTTATTAAGATAAATAATGGAAAAAAACAAGGTGTACTGAAGAAGTACTGGAAATTTTGGCTAAGTTCATATTTTAAATCCATTGGCTAAAATAGTCTTAAAGTAAGTATAATAACTAAAGTAACTAAATAAAAAATAACAAAATAAGAATGAAAAACTAGTTAACAAAACAAATATCCTGTGAACCATATATACAATTATGCAATGCACGTATTGGTTGATTTTTTTAGAGTAGTCACCTAACCTAATTATAGGGGCAGACAATTTGGAACAAGGTCTATCATAAGTGCTTCATAGTGCAATTACTGCACCGTAATTGCTGGCACAGTAACACATATTTTTTTATCAATTTGATTGATACATGTTATCTTGAGGGCTTATTCCTAAATTATGGAAAACTAAATATCGATTTATTGTATCCCCATAGTCTGGCACAGACAAGAACATTTACTGTATGTTAGTATGTTACTTCAATGATAGATCACTGTCAATTCATATCCCACAGTGTTTATTTGAAGGGACCCATTCAATTATAGAAACATTCAAAGAGTGAAGCTGTAAGTCTGAAAACCAAGAACACACAGAAAGATTAAGGCATATTGATGACTCAACAATATACCACAATAAACAGTATCAAAGGCCTTAGATAAGTCAATAAACAATGCAGCACAAGTTAATGTAGCATCCAGAGCATTCACAAGATTCAGCAATTTTTCAGCCAAGAAGGAGTGAAGCAGCATTTTTATCAATAACTCAAAAATCTAGGCTAGACAAGTATGCATTCAAATTGATATATGTAGTCCCCTCTTTTTCACCGAAAGAAATTGGAACGTTGCCTCAAAATCTGGTTCATGGACAGGTTTGGGCTATTCCTTCGTTATGTCATCACCAATTATGCAGGTAACAGATCTGGAGTTGATATTAGGTGTGGCATTCACATTTGGAAGCTGTTGCGGTGAACCCATAACATGCGGTCAAAGAAGCTCCCAATGCTTCTTTGAACTGAATATCTGCACATTTACACTGAACAGAATTCTGAACGCAACACATTTGTTTTTGACCAGATACTGACTGATCGTTTCTGGACCCCCCCCAATACAGTAAAGCTGAACATTTTAGTGTGGCCTTTTATTGTGGCCAGCCTTAGGCACACCTGTGCACAAGGCCTGGGCATCTATGGATGACAACTGTGGTGAATTATAATAGGGTCAATTCCATAGTAAGGAAAAAAACAACACGATATCACAGGTTTTCGTGAAATAGACACGATTTTTGTACCGGAAATTTGCGACATGCACACGTAAAAGTTCGTTTTTTCGTGTCCTGGACACGATTACTTTTTTGTGTACAGGACACGTAATATTTAGGACTCCACGTAAAATCGTCACGCACACACAAAAAACCACAACAATCGCTTTTGGTCAACAACACCAAAAACAAATAAGTTAATCGAAATGTTAGGTATTGGTTAAGGTTAGGGCAAGAGTAAGAGTCAGGCTTTCCTTTCATATTTAGAGTAATAAAAAGAGTTATATTCCAGAAAGTTAAATCCGTCGCGTTTACAATTCAAGCTACGCCCACTTCCTGGTTGAAATGCAAGTTGAGTCAACCAATCACGACACTTGATTTCAACAGCTCAAGGAAATCGTGTCCAGGACATGAAAAAACTACCTTTTACGTGTGGATGTCACAAATCTTGGGCACAAAAATCGTGTCTATTTCACGAAATCTCATGATATCGTGTTGGAAAAAACACATCCAGCCAAGTGATGGACACTCTCCAGGAGCTAGGCATATCATTATCCACGTCTACCATAAGACTTCACGAGAGCAAACACAGAGGGTTCACACAAGGTACAAACCATTCATACACTTCAAGATTAGAAAGGTCAGATTAGATTTTGACAATCTCATCTCATCTTCAACCGCTTATCCGGGGTCAGGTCGCGGGGGTAGCAGCTCTAGCAGGGGACCCCAAACTTCCCTTTCCCGGGCAACATTAGCCAGCTCTGACTGGGGAATCCCGAGGCATTCCCAGGCCAGTGTGGAGATATAATCTCTCCACCTAGTCCTGTGTCTTCCCCGAGGTCTCCTCCCAGCTGGACGTGCCTGGAACACCTCTCTAGGGAGGCGCCCAGGTGGCATTCGTACAAGATGCCCGAACCACCTCAACTGGCTCCTTTCTATGCAAAGGAGCAGCGGCTCTACTCCGAGTTCATCTCGGATGACTGAGCTTCTCACCCTATCCCTAAGGGAGAGGCCAGCCACCTTTCTGAGAAAAGCCATTTCGGCCGCTTGTACCCGCGATCTCGTTCTTTCGGTCAGGACCCAGCTTTCATGACCATAGGTGAGGGTAGGAACAAAGATTGACCGGTAGATCGAGAGCTTTGCCTTTCGGCTCAGCTCTCTTTTCGTCACAATTTTGACAAAACATATCGTAAAAATCCAGCCCAGTTCTGGAACAGGATTATTTTGACTGATGAAACTAAAATAATCATGTACCAGAATATTAAAAGAAAATGTGTTTGTGGACGGCTCATGATCCGAAGCATACCGCATCATCTGTAAAACACGGTGGAGGCAGTGTGAAGGCACGGGCATGTATGGCTTCCAATGGCACTGGGTCAATAAAGTTTATTGATGATGTGACAAAAGACAGACATAGTCAGATACATTCTGAAGTGTTTAGGGATATACTGTCATGCTTTACGGTAGGGATAATGTTTTCAGACTGGTGTGTGCTGTTAGGCTTACGGCAAACATCAGAGTTTGCATTAAGGCTGAAAAGACCATTAAAACGTATCTGTGGTGAATATTTTGTAGAGCCACTGTTCTTTTCTGTTACTTCCTCACATGTGGTTAAATTACTGAAAACATATCCTCTTACACCATTCTAGTTTAAAAAAAAAATATTTTGACATTAACCAACAATATTGAGTTTGGCAACAACGGATCAAACCGTTAACATGGTGTTCATTACAGTGGACAATTGAGAGAGTAGCAATATTGTGTTACACATTGGGGACAAGCGGATCCCAATCATCTTTAGTTATTGTACAGCACTGTGAGTTAATCGTTGCTATAGGAATGTGCTCAGTATACAAAGGGTCTTCTCTATGACTGTCACAGTGCTGAGATTAGGATGATGCAAACTCAGAGTATTTTCTGAAACTTGTTCTTCGTTTTATTTTAAATGAAACTCAAAAAACTTACAAACAAGAATCAGGAACACGCAACAACAATGAAACTCACAGATATGGGAAATTAACTAAATAAGGGACAGGTAAGAAAAGTTACAGAAGACGGAGGAGCGTTAACTAAACCTGGGTTTTTACTAGGGATGTCCTGATAAGGTTATTTTGCCCTCGAGTCCGAGTCATTTCATTTTGAGTATCTACCGATACCGAGTCCCGATCTGATACTTATATTTAATTTAATTACCTCCAGACCACAGACATACTCGCGCGTTCCGCTTCAAGCTGCTTCCGTGTTCTACTTTGCTGGCATTTAACCAATAGCATCTCTGCAACAAAGTGATGTCATGCCGCACGCGTTGCTTTTTATGTGTGGAGTCAAAAGGGTCTAACTTTGCGCCACCGCATAACTATAGATGTGTTAAAAAAATAATGAGAATATATATACATAGATATCCGAGTCCTGATCGGGGGGTAACATCCGATTCCGATCGAGTCTGAAACCACGTGATCGGGCCCGATTTCCGATCACTTAATCGGATCTGGACATCCCTAGTTTTTACCGTTGTTAATAATGTTAATTGTTAATGGGTTAAAGTTCCTGACAATGACTGGTTGTTACAATGTTAAAGTTATTGTACATGTGGCATAGATTTTTTTATTTCAGCTTGTCAAATGTGTTACAGCTCACGTTACACCTATTATTTAGTTCAGTTTATATTGTGATTTCCGTGAGAGGTCTTAATATGGAATAGAATCTGGACCCACACATTAACACATATTGACCACAGGTTGTGTCTCTGCCCTATTCCCCTAAGACTCAACAAGTCACCTTTTTGTCCATCGGTCACCTGTGCCAGCATTATATCTGTGTGACCCGAAAGTTCTTATTTAGTACGTTTACCTACAAGTATACAAGTCTATTCCCAGCACTGGTGTGTCTGTGGGTGTGTGCACAAGAGAAACTTGGTACACAGCAATCTAGGATAAAAAGTGAGCCAGAGCTCAGAGTCTTTCAGAAGGTTGACCTGACAGGGTCACACAAGCAGGAGGAGGACCTGACAGGGTCACACACAGGACCAAGCAGGAGGAGGACCTGAGGGTTTAACTATTTATTACAAATGGAGGATTACAATGATGCTCAATACTGTTATCAAGACAGAAACTCTTCTTGCAGAAAGACTTCAATATCAACCGTTATTTATGTAACCCTGTATGTTTTAATATCAATTATTTCAGCGGCTATTGCTTTTTTGAACCTACTGGTGATCATCTCCATCTCTCACTTCAAGCATCTCCACACTCCAACCAACCTGCTCATCCTCTCTCTGGCTGTGTCAGATCTCCTGGTGGGACTCATTGTGATACCAGCGATGACTGCAGCAATAATGGAACCATGCTGGGTTCTTGGGAGATATTATTGTGCGTTGCTTCTGTTTGTCAATATTTTAAGTTCTACTTCGTCACTCTGCAATTTGGTCTTGATATCTATTGATCGTTATGTTGCTGTGAGTGATCCATTAGTGTATCATTCAAAAATTCCAATCAGAAGAACTGTGTGTTGTATTTTCATTAACTGGTTTTGTTGTGTTATAAATGATGCTTTTGTTACGGAAACACACATAAATATACAGGTACCCAGTAGGTGTATTGAAGAATGTTTTTTTGCCAAAGGAGACTTCTTAGTCAGAACAATTGACACTGCATTTTCCCTTGTCATCCCGTTTTCTATTATTATAATACTTTATTTGAAAATATTTGCAGTAATAGTAATTTTTTGGAATCCATTAATTTATGTATTTGTTTTATTAGCTCCAAGTTCCAATGTACCAGCATTTGTAATAACTTTCCTGCCGCTTGTTAATTCCTTAATTAATCCAATAATTTATGCTTTCTTTTATCCTTGGTTCAAAGTGACAGCTAAAAACATTTTGAAATGTAGACATTTATAAATTCTCTGTTTAGTTTCTTTATATTACCAACATTAGTCAGATTCAGTATGTATTCAGTATGTAATGCTGTTTATTGCAACTGTTTTATTTTTTTCATGACATAACTTATCATCTGTTGTGATCACATGAATCTGATGTTGATACAGAATGTTTTGACTGGATTGAAATGACCTGTTCATGACATGTGAATGTACACGTAATAATGACAGAACTGTAAAAATGTAAGAATAAATATCCCAAACTGTTCCTGTTATAATTTAATGATAAATTGTTTGTAATAATTCAATATCTATTTTCTGAGTCTGTAAGAAAGCCACATTCATCTACAGTGGCCATTGGGAATACGTCTGTATTGTTTATCATCACCTTTTTAGCTTTATTGGGTCACAGTGGTTATATCTACACTGAAAGAGAGCTTTTTCATTGACCAATCACATCCTATTTGTTTACGGTCAAGAATGTAGTTCTGTAGTTATCTTTTGTTTGGCCCAACCTCTGTTCAGTCATTTGTTAGTGGACTGAGAACATTATCAGCATATAGAGAAATGTCATCTTTGCTGTTCGTTAATGTGTAACTCACATTGAGTAAGCGCTATTTATCACATATACAGTATATAAAATCACCTTGCTGTGATGTTGCTTTTTAGTTTTTCCTACTAACTTAAACCAGGGGCATAGAGCCATTTATTCATATTAACATGTTTGCTGTGGAAGTTGCGTTGGAATGTTTTGCCAGGTCAATGCAGTTCCTGGGATAATTGAAAGCATTTTCATACAAAGAACAGGAAGATTTGTCAGTTTACACATTTCTATAGCTTTAAATTCAGTGAAAAGTGTTGACTTTTAAAAATGTGACCTTCATGTGACTTTATTTTGTAGCAACTTTAAAGCTTTTTTGCAAAAAACAAATGATACTTTACAGTTCAATGAATTTACATTTTGTAACAAAAAAATGTTATGGACACTTTAGCCAACATGAATTGTTATGTCTTTTGGCAACAACAGCAACAAACACTCAACAGGCTATTGGATGTAACGTAAAACAACGCAAAGTGACAAAATACCCAGGAAACTAAATAGAGTTGGTCCTGCTGGGTGTCTACTCAGCGGCGGCTTCAGCCCTGAAGGCGGCATTTCGATTTTTTTTGTCCTGACCGGCTGTGATTCACCTGCAGGGACCGGCCGTCGCTCGCGGGCAGGGATCGCGGCAGGGACATATTCTGTTTTAAAATAGCTAAAAAACAGACAGTTTTATTAGCAATTGAAAGGACTGCTAATGGTGACGATGACGTCATCATTATTGTAAACACTTTTTAACCATAGCGATAATATACGATAATATTGTACTTACATCAGCCAAAGTCGATCGTTTTTCTTTTCCTATATTCCCAGGGATTTTATTAGCATCGTTTATGGCCCTTAGTAATCCATAATAATCCATATTCAGGCGAGAATAGACGTTTACAAAATTGAAGTCTGTCTGTTTCACTCAAAAACGGCAGCCTCCATGAAAACTCACTTCCTTATCGAAGGTAAAGACTTAATTTCCCATAGGGCTTTGCTCCCATTCGTCTACATAGTAATCTGAACGTGTAGGAACTGATTGCCTCACTCACTAGACTGAAGAGAAAAAAGACCAGCTCTCAATAAAATAACTATCTCGGTCGTTGAACGAGCTAGAGATTTGAAACAAAGACTGTCATAATGCTGAGACCTACTGAGATATAAATTTTCCAAATCACTGAAACATGAAAAAAAAAAACATATATATTTTTTTGTTTTAGCTCATGCCAGATATTGTGTGTTACATTATCCTTAATTAATTGAACCTTTCCACAAAATTCAGACTGTTTTCTGTGTACGTATGCACGCACTCACCTCTATAACACTCGTGACTTGGAATAATGCTAAGCAAATCTGATAACTTGCTAGCAACCCTTTATAGCCCAACTAATGACTAACAGCTAGCAGCCGTATACCGAATGTAAACAACACCAATGTGACACTGCAGCCGTGCACCACCCTAATAGTCCCGTGTGGAAACAAAACCCTCACCACTCGTGACATTGTTAGAGGGGTGCACGCCTTACATTTCGGGTTGGGTCTATTTTGATAATACAAAGCTGGGGAAAATGCAAATGCAAACGTTTTTTACATGTAATGAATTTTAAAATTTGCAGAGGTTTTTACTGTTTTTATGGCCAAGCTGAAGTAAAATAATTAGGTAATATTAACTGAACAAAGGTTTTTGTTTATATGGGCATTTTAGATACACATTAATAATTATGCAAATTCCACTCCACAGCACTGGTTTGTGTGTGTGTGTGTGTGAGAAACTTGGTACAGAGCAATCAAGGATATAATGTGTGCCAGAGCTCAGAGTTTGTCAGAAGGCTGACCTGACAGGGCCACACACAGGACCAAGCAGAAGGCTGACCTGACAGGGTCACACACAGGACCAAGCAGAAGGACAATTATGTTCACATTTTATTACGGATGGAGGATTACAACGATGCTCAATACTGTTTTCAAGACAGAAACTCTTCTTGCAGAAATGCTTCAATATCAACCTTTATTTATGTATCACTGTACATTTTCTTATCAATTATATCAGCAATCATTGCATTTTTGAACCTACTGGTGATCATCTCCATCTCTCAATTGAAACAGCTCCAGACTCCAACCAACCTGCTCATCCTCTCTCTGGCTGTTTCAGATTTCCTGGTGGGACTCATTGTGATGCCAGCGATGACTGTAGCAATAATGGAACCATGCTGGGTTAATGGGGGTTATTTCTGTGCATTTCTTCTCTTTGTAATTGTTTTATGTAATCTTTCATCACTCGGCAATTTGGTCTTGATATCTATTGATCGTTATGTTGCTGTGTGTGATCCTTTAGTGTACCATTCAAAAATTACAATAAGAAGAACTAAGTATTGCATATTCATGACCTGGTTTTGTTGTGTAATAAATGATGCTTATGTTATGGACACACACACAAATGTACAGTTTCCCAATCGTTGTTTTAAAGAATGTTTTTTTGCTGACGGAGATTTCTTGCCCAGAATAATTGACTCTGCAATTTCTCTTTTTGTGCCATTTTCTATTATTATAATACTTTATTTAAAAATATTTGTAGTAGCCAGATCACAGGCCAGAAAGATATATTCAAATGCGTTAGCCAATGTGCCTGGTGTTAAAACTCTACGGGCAAATAAGTCTGAAAAAAAAGCAGCAAAAACTCTAGGTATTGTGGTTTTAAACTACGTGATTTTTTGGAATCCATTAATTTATGTAGTTGTTAAATTCGCTCCAAGTTCCATTTTAGCAACTTATATCATCACATTTCTGCCTCTTGTTAATTCACTGATTAATCCATTAATTTATGCATTTTTTTATCCATGGTTTAAAGTTACAGCAAAAAACATTTTATCTCTGAAAATAAGGCATTAATAATTCCTAGTTTTAATTTCTGTAAAGCCCAACTTTCATTTTAAATAGTTTCTATAATAATGCTATATTTTGGATTTCTCTGTCAGGAGGAAACCTATTGTTTTTGCAATTGTTTTTGTCATGCCATACATTTCTGACATTCTATATCAACACTGACACTTGATGCTGAAAATGAATGTTTTGACTAGATTGGAATGACCGGAAAATGAAAAAGGATTGTACACTTAAATATTTCCATGTTTTTAAAGATAAATAGTTAATCAGATTTGAACTTGGAAATAAGGGATTTTATAGTTCCTATGTTTTATTTCTATTTGTGACCAACACAATTTATATTATACTCATATTATTAGCAATTGCTATTCTTAACCTGTAACAATACTGTAACATTATGTATATCTGGGTGTCAGACACCTGATTGTAATACAGAATGATTTGAATGGATTGTAATGACCAGAACATGCTGTAGCAATGTACACTCAATACTGGAGACACTGTAATGATTCTGGGATATTTATTCCAAATTGTTCCATATTATTTAATGGTGAACAGTTTGTGAATATTCTACATCCTGTGTCTGTAATAAAGGCAGCTCCAGCCTAAATGACATAGGCTATTGTGATTTAGTCTATGTCCTTTATTACTCCCCTTGATCAGCTCAATTGGCACACAGTGGCTGTATCTACACAGAAATGCTGCTTTTTCAATTGACCAATCACATCAGATCTGTTTACAGTGCAGCTTGGACACCAAATGTGAAAGGATAGATATTGATCTATTTCTGTAGTCTAGTCAAATTAACTATTATTTTATTTTGCCTGACCTCCACTGAATCAGATCTGTCATCTTTGCTGTTGGTCCAAGTGTAACTCACATTAAGAATGCGTTATTTATCACATAAACAGCACATGTCAAATCTTCTTGCTGTGATGTTGCTTTCTTGTGTTTCCTACTAACACTTCACCTGGGTCAGGGCATCATTTATCCTAATGCATGTTGTCTGTGTGAGCTAAGTTGGGTCAGTACTGGTCTGTCCTTGGAATCATTGAAAGTCAGCTGAAACCATGCCAGATAGTGTTACATTATCCTTAATTAATTGAACCTTTCCACAAAAATCAGACTGTTTTCTTTTAAAACCCCTTTACCAAATATTCCTACATGGTTCTGTTCCAGAGCAATATCCATTTAGATTGGGGTGAGTCATTTTAGGCGGAAATTGAGGTCAGGGGCCCTGTCAAGAAGTGGTTAACAGAGTTACTTCAGGACTGTTGCGAGTGGTGAGTTTATGTTTCCACACAGGGCTGTTTGTCACGTTCAGTGGCCGGTGTAGTGCAGTACGTATAATGCAGAGCGTATATCCGTTTTAAACAGGTTTATCAAACAACCAAAGTAAAACAAACCATAAACGTCAAAAACGCTAACTGTTGCAATGAAATCAAAATTGCGCATATCGCGTCTAATAATAATACGTTCAAAACAACCACAGCAATATATACACGCACTCACCTCTATAACACTCGTGACTTGGAATAATGCTAAGCAAATCTGATAACTTGCTAGCAACCCTTTATAGCCCAACTAATGACTAACAGCTAGCAGCCGTGTACCGAATGTAAACAACACTAATGTGACACTGCAGCCGTGCACCACCCTAATAGTCCCGTGTGGAAACAAAACCCTCACCACTCGTGACATTGTTAGAGAGCCTTACATTTCGGGTTGGGTCTATTTTGATAATACAAAGCTGGGGAAAATGTGCGATTATCAGGTTTGTTATTTAAGTCCCTGGGAAATGTCACCACTTTTCTTATGATTATTTCATGTAACATGTACATGTAAGTGAGTGTTATGTTGTTGATACGTGTTGCTGTTTTTATTGATTTTGTAAGTCGCTACATTCAGCAATTTGATTTAAACCAGTATTCGTGTTGTTTTCATGGTTCACGGCTTGTTTTCCAAAGCCACACAAAAGTTTGTTAAAAATCAAAAGGTTAGTGTCAAAAATGAAAAAACAAACAAATGCAAACGTTTTTTAAATGTAATGAATTTAAAAATTTGCAGAGGTTTTTACTGTTTTTAGGGCAAACCTGAAGTAAAATAATAAGGTAATTTTAACTGAACAAAGGCTTTTGTTTATATGGGCATTTTAGATACACATGAATAATTATGCACTGGTTTGTGTGTGTGTGTGTGTGTGTGTGTGTGTGTAAGAGAAACTTGGCACAGAGCAATCAAGGATATAAAGTGAGCCAGAGCCCAGAGTTTGTCAGAAGGCTGACCTGACAGGGTCACACACAGGACCAAGCAGGAGGACCTCAACATGTGTAGCTCTCATTACAAATGGAGGATTAAATAATTAATTGGGTATATTTTGGTTCTGTCCTGTCCTATTTTAAATCAGCCCCAAAAATATTTTTTTCCATTAGCTTAAAGTAGTTTTAACAAAAAATAACTTCAGAACACGTACATTTTAGTAACATCAGGAAACCATATAGAAAACTTTGCTATGCAAATATTGGTAGATTGGTAGTCAAATTTCTCAAATCTTCTTAACCTTCTTAATTAAAGACTACCAAGAGTAACGTAGCTAAAGCAATTTTAAAAGACAACCTGAATATTATCTAAAGACTTGTAGGGGTTTACGTCATAGCATCTACTTTGGCTAGATACTACTAGTCAGCGCGTAGCAGTCAATGCATCAACTCATGTAATGGGTAAAACGTTTAGCATGCTATTTGCATTGCTCGATTGTATATTGTAATATGCTCTTTTGCAGTGTTTACCCCATTTTACACAGTAACAGTTATCATTTACCCAACCCCCCTAATGGGATGTGAACATATTTTTTCTAAAACAACTTTTTTTGTGAATGTTGGTTGTTTAGACGAACTGTAGTAGATGCATTGACGTTAGCTGGTTTGGTTATATCTAAGGTTAACCCTATGATGTCAACTTTTACATAATTGTGAAGATTATTTAAAACTGGAGAATTAGCTGAACGCCATCAGGACTGAGTGCTGATTCCTGATTACGGATATTGTTCTGACTAATGAGGAACTGTCAAAGATGATGTGAATGTATACATGCGTGAAAGGTGCACTTGTATCAATAAACAAGCTAACTGTTTGGTAATCATTTGTATGGTAATCATTTATTTTCTTATTCAAATATTTTGAAATGCTTATGACAAATAATACATTCCGATTTCTGCATACTTGGTAATAAGACACATGTCATCAGTGTAAATCATTTTTTTTAAGGTTTTAGTGATGAAGTTAAGCTATTTTAGATACATACATGTATGTGTGTGTGTGTGCGCGCAGCCATGTTTGTTTACATTTAAATGCAGGCTGGGAGTCGTAAGGTCTAACCAATGTAAGATAATAATATACAGACGATTCAAAAATCGGTAAGTTGTTACTAATATCATTAGTTTCTGTCAGGTGTATTTTTATCCTGGACAATAGAAAACAACTAATATTATGTTTAGCAGCCTATTTTAATTTTAGCCTCGAGGGCCAGATTTGGCCCATGGGCCACCACTGATCTAAATGTTCACCCAATATATCGAGATTAGGTCGTTTAGAATGTATTTTAAACAGCATCTGACAGAGATACGGGGTGGTCGTTTAAACCTGGTCCCATTAGGGGCAGTGATCACTGAGATCCTGGTTGAAAACTGTGGAGGTATATTTAAAGGGCAAGCTAGTCAGGGCAACATCTATGAGGGTCACCATGGTTTCTGATTTGAAGTTAAACATGGTAGGTGCATCAAGCTTAGAAAGTAAAGTGACTGGGGGGTTAAGCATATCCCAGTTTATGTGCCCAAGGAATAACAACTCAGTGGGGGGCAATCAGTTCACATATGGAGTCTAGTGCACTGTACAGGGCTGAGGGGGGTCTGTAACAGGCAGCAACAGTTATAGCCAGAGAGATGCATTTTTACAAGTAGCAGCTCAAACTGCTTGGGTACAGACCTGTAAAGGATGACTGAGCTCTGTGGCTTATCTCTGCAGTAGATTATTACTCCACCACCCTTGGTAGCTCTATCTTTGCGGAAGATTATAGTAGAGGATCGTTATTTCTGAGGGATTGACAGACTTCCTATGCCAGGATTCGGACACAGCAAGGATGTCATGGTTGGCTGAGTGTGCGAGAGCTGTAAGTTTAGGAAGTCGACTGCTAATATTAATGTGCATATACCCAAAACTTTTACGATCGCAGAAGTCAGTGAAAGAGATCGCTTGGGGATGGCACTAGATATTTTAGGGCCAGGGTTGAGCTCTACATCACCAGAAGAACAGAAGAGGAGTAGGATATGTGTGTGACACATGGCTTTAAGATCTGGTCATTTGGAGCGGTGAGTAGAGTTATATAAAAGAATGGGCAGTGGCCTAACCCCAGCTGCTACTGGCGAGCCTGCAGTCGCCTTGCATGGTAGACGCGGTCGTCAGTGTATGAATGAGTGAATTAATGGGTGAATGTGAGGCAGGATTTGTAAAAGCGCAGCATTTACCATTTATCATAGTACAGAAAATGCAGGGCCATTTTGGCAGCCAGGGATATAACAGTATGGGTGTTCAATTGAGGTAAATCTAAGTATAAGGTAATAAAGAAGGAGGTTGCATCTCTGGTCATGTATGATATGCCATATGCTCTGAAGGTAGCGAGGTAAAGGAGTTATCAGAATTGTAGCAGAGGGGGGTGGTCAACAATAGTTAATCAATCAAATGTTGAAAATAATATTTTGACGTGAATCAACAATAGTCAGTTTGGGGACCACTGTCACAGTGGTGTAGACAAAAGGAGACAAAGCGCAAGATAGATAGAAATGGTAAAGATTAAAATAAATTTCAAAAAGAGCTTTATGCAAGAACATCAATATATATTAGTGCAACAGCCGGGAGAATGGACGGTGGCAGCAAATAGGGCGTTTGACAAGGAACTACGTAGCCTGGATGTGCGTGGCCATGGGTGGCACCATGACAACAACTGGTCATACCATGGTGTTACGTTTCCCAGCCTGCTTGTGTTCGTTGTCTGTGTTCATTTGTGTTCCCACGGGTGGTGTTCTGATCAGCCCGCTGTTCAATTATCTCCAGTACCAGCTCCAATCTGCTTAAAAAGAGACCAACAGGCACTAAAACGTGGTGTTTATTACAGTGGTCATAAGAGATCGGTTGTAAAAAATTACGTTTGAAACAATGGTTTCCACATGAGGGACGTGTATATCATACCCAATCATTTTCAGGTGTGCTCAAAGAGTTAACCAGTACCTTAGGGTAGTGAGTCAAATGTCTTCTCTGTTACCATTTGCAAAAATGTGTAACAAAATACATTTTCTGAGTAACAGTACATACCAGATAAAATATTTGAGCTGAATAAAGACATAGTGAGTGAAATAAGGTTTATGAGCATTTTTTTATTTTGATCATGAAATTAGTTACATCTCATGTTGCACATATCTTTTTGGTCAGTTCATTTTGGGATGTCAGTGGGTGGCCTTAATAGGGAATTTAATCTGGACACTGAACACTGTAAAGTAAAAATCAAGAATCAACTAAGGATGTAACATTGTTCACTCCCCAACTCTACTTCAAGGGGGTGGGTGTTTGTGTGCGTTGGAACAACTTGGGAATGAACAATCAAGGATATAAAGTGAGCCAGAGCTCAGAGTCTGTCAGTAGGCTGACCTGACAGGGTCACACACAGGACCAAGCAGAAGGCTGACCTGACAGGGTCACACACAGGACCAAGCAGAAGGCTGACCTGACAGGGTCACACACAGGACCAAGCAGAAGGCTGACCTGACAGGGTCACACACAGGACCAAACAGGAGGAGGACCTGACAGGGTCACACACAGGACCAAACAGGAGGAGGACCTCAGCTTTTAACTATTTATTACAAATGGAGGATTACAACGATGCTCAATACTGTTTTCAAGACAGAAACTCTTCTTGCCAAAAGGCTTCAATATCAACCTTTATTTACGTATCACTGTACATTTTCATATCAATAATTTCAGCGGTTATTGCATTTTTGAACCTACTAGTAATCATCTCCATCTCTTACTTCAAACATCTTCACACTCCAACCAACCTGCTCATCCTCTCTGGCTGTGTCAGATTTCCTGGTGGGACTCATTGTGATTCCAGCGATGTCTGTAGCAATAATGGAACCATGCTGGGGTCATGGGGGATATTTCTGTGGACTTCTTCTTTATACAACATTTTTAAGTGAATCTTCGTCACTAGGCAATTTAATCTTGATATCTATTGATCGTTATGTTGCTGTGTGTGATCCATTATTGTACCATTCGAAAATTACAATGAGAAGAACTATGTGTTGTATTTTCATTACATGGTTGTGTTGTTTTATTAATGATGCTGTTATTATGGAAACATATATAAATATACAGGTACCCAGTAGGTGTTTTCAGGAATGTTTTTTTGCTAAAGGAGATTTCTGGCTCAGAATTATTGACTCTGCATTTTCTCTGGTTGTCCCTTTTTCTATTATTGTAATACTTTATTTGAAAATATTTGTAGTAGCCAGATCACAGGCCAGAAAGATATTTTCTAATGGGTTTGCCAGTTTGCCTGGTGTTAAAACTATACAGGCAAATAAGTCTGAAAGAAAAGCAGCAAAAACTCTTGGTATTGTTGTATTAAACTATGTAATTTTTTGGAATCCGATAATGTATGTAATTGTTTTATTTGCTACAAGTTCCAATTTAGCAACTTATATCAGCACATTTCTGCCGCTTGTTAATTCATTAATTAATCCTGTAATTTATGCTTACTTCTATCCTTGGTTCAAAGTGACAGCTAAAAATATTCTTTGCCTGAAATAAAGACATTTCTTGTTCCTATGTTAAGGTTTTTTA
The DNA here is from genome assembly GCA_029465975.1 of Dallia pectoralis. Taxonomy (NCBI): domain Eukaryota; kingdom Metazoa; phylum Chordata; class Actinopteri; order Esociformes; family Umbridae; genus Dallia; species Dallia pectoralis. The sequence continues at coordinate 3,850,807 of CM055738.1, read as the reverse complement.
TTCAACGTACATGTTGATGCCGAGTAATATGAATAGATTGATATGAGGAATTTACACCAGATATTGGATTTTTTAAATATTTAATCATAAATAGTTTCCGATATCTATAAATGTACATTCTCTTGCTGCTACACCCTCGGCTGCTGTAGCCATTAGAAATCCTGTCTGAGTTGTTTATCATCACCCTTTTTCTGCTCAATGGGGACACAGTGACCAATCACATCAGATTTGTTTACCGTGAAGAATGGTCAACAAATTAAAATATGTAGATATTAATCTGTTTCTGTAGACTTCTGAAATGAACTATTGTAAGGTTTCGAGAACTTTTCTGGATACATAGTTGTGTGATCTTTATTGTTCGTCAATGTGTAACTTCCATTATATGCAGTACATATAAAATCACCCCATTGTGATGTTGCTTTGTTTTTTATACTAACATTTCTCCAGGGGCATAGCACTAGGCTGGTTCAGTGCTTGTCTGTCCCTGGGATCATTGAAAGCACCTTGGAAAAAATAACATGGTACAAAAGTATTTGAAGCTTTAGATTAAATTAAAAGGATAAATGTGATTTCACCTGTCCAATTAGCTTTTTGAGTAAGTAGACCCGACTTAATTTAATAACAACTTTTACAGCTGTATTTTTTTTAAGAAAAAACATTTTGTGACAACGTATTTTTTTTACAGCGAATGTTTTGGCTCCCATAACATGTTCAATAAATCAATCAATCAAATTTGTTTTATAAAGCCCTTTTTACAACAAAGTTGTCACAAAGTGCTTTTACAAACACCCAGCGAGAACATGACAAAGTACATATCAACAAGTTTAATTTTTTTGTATACATGACAGCTAGGAAGAAACCTAGACAGGAACCAGGATCTGAGGGGTGAACTTATGATAGTTAGTTTCAAAAAAATTAAATGCATTTTTTGAATGCAGAAAGTCTTAGAAAATAGAATAGTCCAGGTCAAATACAGTCAGAAAGGGACTGACAGTTTTGGCAGATTGGAGGCCAAAACTGTCAGGTAGCATCAGCTGCACAGCCTGCAACACAACCAGGGGGCCTCAGGAGAGTTCCGCCACATGTTCCCAGGGCCGATCGGTCCTACAGCATGGCAAGCAGGCACGGGTCCTCCTTAATGGAAGCGGAAACAAGACGCAGGGAAAGGTTAGACACGCTAGTTCCCTACGTCTCCGGCACAATAGTATAGCAGCAAAAATCTAGTGAAACTGTGGCCCTGAACAGGGTAAACCCTTGACAAAGCCCAACAAGCTGGAAATCATCCATTCTTTACCAACCATCAACCAAGGGACACCAGTCAACCGCAACCACTATGGGAAGGTTTAGTTTCACTCACTGAGTTACTCTAATTGAGGGAGCAAAAAAGAACAAGAGATTAATTGATTGATCACACCCTCCTGCATATGGGGCTGCGTAGCAGCAGACCGTTCAGTGTCCATGATGATCAGTCGGCATGATCAGTTTCCCAGCAAGTTTTAGCATGAGGCAGAGACTATCCTGTTTTCATGTTAGATCCCTTGTAACAACGGCAATTAGAGAATATGAACTAATCAATGATCATCACCTGAATTGAATTGGCCTGTGTGAAACCTGGCAAAAGCCTGATGAATTTACCTGGAACACGCTGTAGTATACGCCGATCCTGAGCATCCCAAACATGCTCAAAGGGTGACATGTCCAATGAGTATTCTGGCCATGCAAGATTTGGGATGTTTTCAGTGTACATCCTCAGATGAACAGCAACACATATTCTACTGTGTCATGATTTATTTAACAACAATAAAGCCAACATGGAGAAGCCAAGTGTGAAAAACATTTGCTTCAAAAGCTTGTAGAACCACCTTTAGCTGCATATACGTAGTCATTTTTTTTCTGTATGACATTGTTCGGTCCGAGCCCGACCTGACAGTTTTTAAAAGCCTGAAGGCCGAAGTTTTGTGGATCCAACTGTTGAAGCAACAACATCCATCCGTGTGTATCTAAGAGCATTGCACCTCTGAGCCCACATTTTCTCTTCAGATTCATCAAGTCACCTTTTCCCCAATGGTCATCTGTGCCTGTTTTGAATCAAATAAGGAATTATGCACGGTCCACTCCCCAACACTGGTTTGTGTGTATGTGTGTGTGCGTAAGAGTAACTAGAATAAAAAGTGAGCCCGAGCTTAGAGTCTGTCAGAAGGCTGACCTGACAGGGTCACACACAGGACCAAGTAGGAGGAGGATCTCACCATTTAACTTTTTATTACAAATGGAGGATTACAACGACACTCAATACTGTTATAACGACGGAAACTCGTCTTGCCGAAAGACTTCAATATCAACCTTTATTTACGTATCACTGTACATTTTCATATCAACAATTTCAGCGGTTATTGCATTTTTGAACCTACTGGTGATCATCTCTATCTCTCACTTCAAGCATCTTCACACTCCAACCAACCTGCTCATCCTCTCTCTGGCTGTTTCAGATCTCCTGGTTGGACTCATTGTGCTCCCTGGAATGTCTGTAGCAATAATGGAACCATGCTGGGGTGTTGGGGGTTATTTCTGTGCACTTCTTCTCTATACAACATTTTTATGTGAATCTTCATCACTCGGTAATTTGGTCTTGATATCTATTGATCGGTATGTTGCTGTGTGTGATCCATTAGTGTACCATTACATTACAAAGAACTATGTGTTGTATTTTCATTACCTGGTTTTGTTGTGCTATAAATGATGCTGTTGTTATGGAATCATACATCAATGTACAGGTACCCAGTCGGTGTATTGAAGAATGTTTATTTGCCGAGGGAGATTTCTTGCTCAGAATAATTGACGTTGCAATTTCTTTGATTGTCCCATTTTCTATTATTATATTACTTTATTTGAAAATATTTTTAGTAGCCAGATCACAGGCCAGAAAGATATCTTCAAATGGGTTTGCCGATGTGTCTGGTGTTAAAACTGTACAGGCAAGTAAGTCTGAAAGAAAAGCAGCAAAAACTCTTGGTATTGTGGTTTTCAATTATGTAATTTTTTGGAATCCATTAATTTATGTATTTGAGTTGTTTCTTATCCGTTCCAATTTAGCTGCTTTTATCTTGAGTTTTCTGCCTTATGTTAATTCCCTAATTAATCCAATAATTTATGCTTTCTTTTATCCATGGTTTAAAGTGACAGCTAAAAATATTTTATCTTTGAAATGTAGGCATTTCTAATTCTCATGTCTTATTCCATTATATGAAAAACATTATAGTGCCTATAAAATTGCATAATGCTTTTTGATATAACAATTGTCATTACATATCACCTGCTGTAATCAAAGACACCTGATGTTTATACTGAAATATTTTTCTGGATTGAAATAACATAGGAATATACTTGGAAAAATTGAGGTCACTCAAATTTTTGTGATATTAACATTACAATTTGTTCCATTATATTTATTGATAAACATTGTGCAATTATTCTAAATCTACTTCGGTGTCTGTAAGCAAGGCAGCTACATCGTAAGCTACAGTGGTCATTGGGAAACAGTCTGTTCTTAATCCTTAAACTTTAGTGTATCAATTTATTACAGTGGCTATATCTACCCAGAAATGTTGTTTTTTCATTAACTAATATAATCAGATCTGTTCCCCACAGAAAATGGACACCAAATGAGAAAATATAGATATAGACCTGTGTCTGTTGTCTTCTCGAATGAACTACTCTTATTTCGGCCAAACACAATAAAAGATATTTTGTTGGTGAAAGACAGATATAATTTCAGAATCATAAAGAAAGTTTTACAACAAAACAATTGGAATTATGCAGGTTAGTTTAACAATATAAGCACATATAAAGTAGTAAAAACAAATAAGATTATATATTCTGGATAGAAATGTGATATCTTCGTCATCGCCGCCGTTTATTCATGTGTAAAAAACATTATTATTAACATATCTTGTACATATAAAATCAATGTTTTATCTTTTTTGTTACCTCAATAACACTTCCCCAGGGGGATAGCACCTTTTATCTTAATCATTAAAAGTCATTTGAAACAAATTGCAAATGTTTTGTGTGTTGTCAATTTTCAGCTTTCAGATATTTGAAGCTATGAATTCACTGATCAGTAGAAGTTTAGTGAAATGTTTGTGTCAGTTCACTTGACATTATATGTTAAAAACAAACAATAGTTAATTAACTCTTGGAGAGATCGGGGAGATTTTAGCCTGTGGGCAAGTTGAGCCATCCATTGTTTCTAGTCAAGCCTACAAAAAAAAAGGTGTCCTGACCTCATATTTTTGAAGACCAATTAATTTTACTCACCCTGTGATGGAGTCACATGGAGTATAATTTATATTGTTCTATTCTTATGTTGTATGTAAGCACCTTCATGCCAAAGTAAATTCCTTGTCTCTTCACACATTGATGAATAAACACTTTTCTGATTTTCTGATTCTGATGTGATTTTTCTTTTCAAGGAATCATGATTCTTGTGTTTGAACAAAGTGTGTTAGTGGTTTAGGAAGTTACAGAAAAGAAGGTTCCAGATTATCCAGCCCGTCTGATTTATACGGGACCAGCTATTTCAACTATTTCAGTAATTTTTGAGCAGTTGTTCTTAACTTTTTTTTAAATAGGGAATGCTTATTTAGAATAGAAACTCACTTTTGTGGAAAAGCCAAGCGTCCTCTATTGACAGGATGAGATTAATGTTCACCCAATAAATAGAGTTCAGGTTGTCTAGAAAGGCCTGTTCGCAGAAGTATTTTAGACAGCTCCTATGGAGATAAGGGGTGGTCGTTTGACCCCGGTTCCATTATTGACACAGGCAATAAGGCAGTGATCACTGAGATCCAGTTGAAAACTGTGGAGGTATATTTAAATTTCTGTCACACCGTAGACGGGTTCCGGCACTGTCACGCCTTAGACTATAATATGATTTAAAAAAGCGTAACCCAACACATCAACGTGGCATACACATATACAAGACCCAGTGACATAAATAACAAACATAATCACCTAATCCCATTTAGCCGTGACATTCTTGCGACAGAATTAAAGTGCTCAGAGTATTAAAAGTGCTCAGATGGTGGACTAGGAATTGGGACATAAGGTCTACGTAGGTTTTAAAAAATGCTAGCTTGGAGCAGATTGCAATGTTCTCCTGAAACTCAATCTGTGCATGTTGTTTGAGCACTTTATTGTACAGGGATAGAAGTTAGATTAGATTCAACTTAATTGTCATTGAATAGAAAAAGTACAGTCCAGGCAAGTTTATTTATTCATATACGAAATGCAGTTTGCTTCCAACCAGAAGTGCAAAAGAACAGTGCAACAATTATACAGTGTACAGTATAGAAAGATTTGCAAATGACATGGATAAGTAAATATACAGGTATTTAGTTAGACAATGTGGCAAATTGCAAATGCGCAGCGGGCAATACAAGTGGAAAACATCTGTTAAAGCGGAAAATTGATAGTAAAATCGGCAAGCATTGCGGGCAGGCTTTAGCGTATTTCTTCACCGGCATACTAGCAACATCGTTCGTTCCCCCATCACATTATTGTCCGCTCTCATCATCACTTACACCCGGTGCCCATTCCCTTATTAGCATAGTATAGGTCACAGCTCCCCTGTGTTTGGTCATGTCTCTGTGTGGACTTGTTCTACGGTACGTGTTGCTCTGTATTGTGAGTGTTCACTTGATTATTCCTTCTTTTGAGAAGAGTTCACTTACATTTGCTTTTTGTCTTCCTGTAATCCACAATCAGTTCTAAGGTTTTTCTTGGCATTGATGCCCAGGTTGTTATCTGTGCACCAAGCCACGTTTGTCTGTAGTCTGCCTCATTGTCCCTGATCAAACCAACCTTTGTGGTCTCATCTCTGAACTTGACGTATTGTATAGGTACGCAGTCGTGGGTGAAGAGGGAATACAAGAGTGGGCTAAGCACACAGCCCCACCCCTTTTCTCAGACTCATCAAGTCACCTGTGCCTGTTTTGAATCAAAAAATAAATTATACACAGTCCACTCCCCAACACAGGTTTGTGTGTCTTTGTGTGTGTGCGTAAAGGTATCTTGGCACTGAGCAACAAAGAATAAAAAAGCAAGCCAGCGCTCAGAGTCTGTCAGAAGGCTGACCTGACAGGGTCACACACAGGACCAAAAAGGAAGAGGATCTCACCATTTAACTATTTAATACAAATGGAGAATTACAACGACCCTCAAAACTGTTTTCAAGACAGAAACTCTTCTTGCAAAAAGACTGAAATATCCACCTCTATTTACGCATCACTGTACCTTTTAATATCAATCATTTCAGCGGTTATTGCATTTTTGAATCTACTGGTGATCATCTCCATCTCTCACTTTAAGCATCTTCACACTCCAACCAACCTGCTCATCCTCTCTCTGGCTGTGTCAGATCTCCTGGTGGGACTCATTGTGATACCAGCAAGTACTGTAGCAGTTATGGAACCATGCTGGGTTCTTGGGGGCATTTTCTGCCCACTTCTTCTCTATGCAACTTATTTATGTACTTCTTTATCTCTCGGCAGTTTGGTCTTAATATCCATTGACCGTTATGTTGCTATATGTGATCCATTAGTGTACCATTCGAAAATTACAATAAGAAGAACTATGTGTTGTATATTATTTACCTGGTTGTGTTGTTTTATAAATGATGCTGTTCTTATGAATACATACATCAATATACAGGTACCCAGTCGCTGTATTGAAGAATGTTTATTTGCTGAGGGAGATTTATTGCTCAGAATTATTGACTCAGCATTTTCTCTGCTTGTGCCGTTTTCTATTATTATAATACTTAATTTGAAAATATTTGTAATAGCCAGATCTCAGGCCAGAAAGATATCTTTAAATGGTTTTGCAGATGTGTCTGGTGTTAAAACGTTACAGGCAAATAAGTCTGAAAGAAAAGCAGCAAAAACTCTAGGTATTGTGGTTTTCAACTATGTCATTTTTTGGAATCCTATAATTTCTCTGAAATTGGGGCAGTTATAATCTTATGTTTTATTCTTATACATGACCCACATTGTTCTAAAATAGTACTTTTTAAATGCACGTTTTTGCAAATGCTTTCCTGTAATTATATCCTGACATTACTCATCACCTGTTGTCATCACACACAGCAGATACAGAATGACAGAAATGACTGGATAACTACATAAGAATATGCACTTAATATTGGAGGCACTGTATTTATTCTGGGATATCTTTTCCAAATTGTTCCAGTTTATTTTAATGATGAATAGTATAAGCTGATTTTAAATCTACTTCTGTGTCTGAAAGCAAGGCAGCTACACCATCAGCTACAGTGGCCATTGGGAAACAGCCTGTGTTGTTAATCATTGACCTTTTTCTCTCACTAAAACACAGTGGCTATATCTACCCAGAAAGGTTTCTTTTCCCTAAATCAATCAACGCATATCTGTTCACCGTGTAGAAAGGACACTAAATGAGAAAACATAGATAGATAATGACCTGTTCCTTCAATCTTATCGAGTAAACTACATATTTTATTGGCCTAACCTCTATAGAACCATCTGTTGGTGAAAGCAACATATCAGAATCATAAAGAGTTTAACTGCCAAGTAAGTTCACAACAAACAAAGATATTTAACACAACTGGTATATTGAAACAAGGAGATATTTTCTAGCTATAAAGATCATCTTCACTGTTCGTTGTTGTATAAATACCACCGAAATAAAGCATTATTATTAACATATCTTGTACATATAAAATCATGTTGCAGTGGTTTAGCTTTTTGTTTTCCTAATAAAACTCACCTTTTATCCTAATGCATGTTTGCTGTGGAACATAGGTTAGGTCAGTGCTTGTCTGTCCTTTGAATTCAACTGACACAAAAATGTCACCAAACTTCACCTGTTCACAGAATTCAAAACGTATTTAACAGCTGAAAAATGACAACACAAAAAACATTAGTCATTTGGTTCAGTTTACTCGTTATGTATTATGTTTATTCTTTAAATTGTGAGGACTGTTCCACAACCAGAATATATCATGTACAGAACAACAGTAGAACAACAGATGTGTCTGAAGGGGTCAACTTGACACAGAGATATTAAAAGAAAATGTATTGTGTCACCAGGTTGTGTCACACCAACTGACGACTACACTGTGTCACCAGGTTGTGTCACCAGGTTGTGTCACACCAACTGACGACTACACTGTGTCACCAGGTTGCGTCACCAGGTTGTGTCACCAGGTTGTGTCACACCAACTGACGACTACACTGTGTCACCAGGTTGTGTCACCAGGTTGTGTCACACCAACTGACGACCAAACTGTGTCACCAGGTTGTGTCACCAGGTTGTGTCACCAGGTTGTGTCACACCAACTGACGACTATACTGTGTCACCAGGTTGTGTCACCAGGTTGTGTCACCAGGTTGTGTCACCAGGTTGCGCATTAAACAGAGAAACTGAAAAGTTAAAGGCGCATCACTTAGAGTGCAAATAGTAGTAGGATTCTGCAACGCAATACAGGATCAAGTAGAGAGTCAATATACAGATTATACAGGATCAAGTAGAGAGTCAATATACAGATAATACAGGATCAAGTAGAGAGTCAATATACAGATAATACAGGATCAAGTAGAGAGTCAATATACAGATAATACAGGATCAAGTAGAGAGTCAATATACAGATAATACAGGATCAAGTAGAGAGTCAATATACAGATAATACAGGATCAAGTAGAGAGTCAATATACAGATAATACAGGATCAAGTAGAGTCAATATACAGATAATACAGGATGTGATATAAGAGTGTCCGTTGAGCAGCATTTACATGTACAATAACAACTATGAAGAAATACAAAGTAGAGTCACAGAAAGTAACAATTGAAGTGTGTCTAGCAGTTAGGTCAATTAGTGTGCACAAATTATATGACTGTGATTTTAGGAGGTAGAGCATTTGAGCATGCCTGAGCAAACAGAATAATAAACAAGTAAGACAGCAGTACACGTAAAAATGATCTACTGTGCAAAATGGGCATGGAAAAAGTAAAAAAAGGGGTGGATGAAAAACAGGCAACAGTTAACACGTACAGTGATCAAACAAAAATTCACAGAGGATTAGTTTGAAACCAATGGGTAAGAGAAGAGTTTCAAATTGTAGTTTTTTTGTAATTCATTCCAGTCATTGGCGGCTGAAAACTGGGGGGATTGGCGACCAAAATTGTGCAGAATTTTTGGGTTGACTAAGGCAATGTATCTGCTTGAGCATAGACTGCGAGTGAATAGGGCTATGGTGACTAGAGAGCTTAGGTACAGCGGGACTTTGCCTACCAGAGACTTATAATTGGGCTGGTACCGATGAGTTAAAAGATGAGTGTTTAAAAATGACAGCCAGCCGACTAATGCTTAAATATTGCAGTGGTTGGTGTTGCATGGGGCACTGGTAACAAAACATATTACACTGTGGTTGTTACGTCCCCCAGTTGCTGCATTGTGTGTGTGTTTGGTGGTGTTGTCTCTGTTCCAGTGTCATTCCCGGAGCGGAGGATTGGGTGATCCAGCCAAGTGGAAGATTGGACTTCTCCCTCTCGTCAGTGACAACACCTGGCTGATCAGCAACTACTTGGCAGTAGATGATAAAAGCCACTGTTCAGTTGTTTGCAGAAGAGGAGAGAGAGGCTGTCTTGTTTTCGGTTGCTCTTGTGTGCCTTTGGTCTTGTGCTTTTGCTTAAGGCTTCTGTTCTGTTTTGCTAGAGGGTTTTGCTTATTTTGTCATTGGCAGCTGGTTGTACTCCTGTAATGTCACTTTGTTTGTGTTGTTAAAACCAGTCACTCACTCTGTGGGTTAGAACACTTTTATTTAAAACACTGTTGCAAGTTTGTGTTATTTGTTAACTAATCTTGTTTTCACTTGTCTTCCCAGGGGGAAGGGGAACGCACCTTGGGAGTGTGTAGGACAGAGGCCCATGGGCATACATCACCCGTAGTGTCCACTTGTCTATACACACTAGGAAAGACCTGGGCGGACCACCCCCTGTATGTTGGTTAGTGCACTTTTGTGGCGCTAGATTAGGTAAGCTGTGGGAAGGCAGGTAAGAGAGGGGAAGGGGTTATCTTATTTTGCTTTCATTGTTTTGGTTCCGTCCAGCCACTTTCCCCAAAAACATTGCAATATGGAATAATAAATTCCCAGCAACAGTGTACAATCGTCTGTCGTCCTTACTTGCACCCACGACCTCATACCTGTCACCTACCACAGAGAGTTATCACGTGTAACAGGGTGTTACGTTTCCCTCTCCCAGAGGCGTACGTAACAGTGGTAAACCACATACATTTTTTTCAGGAGAGAGTTTGAGGCAGTTTTTAAAATGGCATCACCAAAGTCAAACATTGGTATTATTGTCCTGGGGGGCTCCCTGTCAACTTAGTGGCGTCATTTTGCCCAGGACCTCAAGTGGGAGCTGTACTTCACCTCTCTCACTAAGAAAGCACCACAAAGACTGTACTGCCTGCGGCAGCTGAAAAAGTACAAACTACCAACGTCCATGATGATTAATGCCTACACAGCCATCATCGAGTCCATCCAGACCTCCTCCCTTATCTTCTGGTACACTGCAGCCACTGTCAAGGACAAAGATAGACTGCAACGCATCATCTGCTCTGCAGTGTGGACCATTGGATGTAAGCTGCCGTCTCTTAGGAACCTGTTCAAAGTCGGGTCACTGAGGCGGACAGCAAAGATTGAGGGAGACCCCTCCCATCCGGGTAACAGACTATTCAGAACTCTTCCCTCTGGCAGACGGCTACGGTTCATCAAGACCAAAACATTCCGCCACAAGATCAGCTTCTTCTCCACGACGGTGAGTCCAAGGAACATGCCCCTTGCCCTAGCCCGTCTTTTTTGGGTCACATTGCAGCGCTTCTTTTTGAGGCGGCTGGCCGTAGCGTAGAATAATGAAAAGATCAGGAATATTACATGGGGCACCAACGTTCTGCTCCTGTATCCTCCACATTATTGCTGCAGATGGTGGTTCTGTAGGTAGTGTGGATGGGGCACCAGGGTTCTGCTCCTGAATCCTCCACATTATGGCTGCAGATGGTGGTTCTGTAGGTAGTGTGGATGGGGAACCAGGGTTCTGCTCCTGAATCCTCCACATTATGGCTGCAGAGTCTGGGGCTCTTGGAACATGTTGTCTTCTCAAATTCGGACAAGATGACAAAATTGATGCACATGAACTTCTTTTATGCCAATAATTAAACTCAAGATCACCAGCTTTCAAGACAGGCAATTTAAGCAAACCAGAGGACTACATTTCCACAAAAGTCTGGTTTGGGGCTTAAAAGACCAAAGATGTTAAATCAAGACCAGGAGACAATATTCTAGTACATGTACCTACTGGACCATATCCAATTTGCCGAATGCAAAGAACAAACATGTAAAAAAAGTTTAATTCGATGGCTTTTCTAGATGTCAGGTGTACAGTCCAACCATATTATACTGGAAAATGTGTATCATAGCAACTAGAAAAAACTTATGCTCAAAGATATGTTTGTGCATGTAACTCACCAAGGGGAGGGGGGGTAGAGTAAGGGGCTGGCAGTGGGAAATAAAAATGAGAGCCTGAGATCAGTGATTGTCAGAAGCCTGACCAGACAGGGTCACACTCAGGACCAAGCAGGAGGAGGACCTCAGCATACTACTCTGTTTTACCCATGGAGGAAGAGGCAGATGCTCAGTACTGTTATCAAGACAGAAACTCTTCTTGCAGAAAGACTTCAATATCAACATTTATTTACGTAACCCTGTACATCTTCTTGTCTTTAATTTCAGCAATTATTGTATTCATGAACCTACTGGTGATCATCTCCATCTCTCACTTCAAACATCTCCAGACTCCAACCAACCTGCTCATCCTCTCACTGGCTGTGTCAGATCTCCTGGTGGGACTCATTGTGATACCAGCAATAACTGTAGCAATAATGGAACCATGTTGGGTTCCTGGGGAATATTTCTGTGCGTTGCTTCTCTTTATTAATATTCTATGTTCCTCTTCATCACTTGGCAATTTGGTCTTGATATCTATTGACCGTTATATTGCTGTGTGTGATCCACTAACGTATAGCTCGAAAATAACAACAACAAAAATTATATGTTGTATAAGCATTACCTGGTGTTGTTGTGTTATAAATGACGCTGTTACTGTTAAAACATATGTAAATGTGCAGGTACCTAGTGGTTGTTTTGAAGAATGCTTTTTTGCTAAAGGAGATTTCTTGGTCAATATTCTTGACCTTGTATTTGCATTGGTTTTACCTTTTTCTATTATCATAATACTTTATTTGAAAATATTTGTAGTAGCCAGATCACAGGCCAGAAAGATATTTTCTAAAGTTACTGACTCAGTTTCTGGTCTTAAAACTGCTCAGGCAAATAAGTCTGAAAGAAAAGCAGCAAAAACTCTAGGGTATTATTGTTTTCACTTATCTCATATTTTGGAATCCATTAATTTATGTTTTTTGTATGACTTTTTCCAGTTCCAAATTAACAGCATATATAATCACTTTTCTGCCATATGTTAATTCTTTGATGAATCCAATAATTTATGCTTTCTTTTATCCATGGTTCAAAGTGACAGCTAAGCATATCTTAAGTCTGAATTTACGGCAATTATAGTTCCAATTTGTTACTATATTATATTTGAAGGTCTTATACAATTTTTATTTTACAGTTTTTGTCTTTGTTCAAATTGTTATCTAAAAATACACATTTTATGACATTACTAATCTCAGTCGCCTAAAGCCATCATAGAGCTATGTGATGTTGACACAGAACAAGTTGAATGTATTTGCAAATGTAAATGGAATGACCTGAAGAAGATACTTTTGACTTGCTTCAATAAAGACATAAATGTACACTATGAGGAGTATTTTTTAAATACCAATGTTAATTTCATATTATTTATAGTATCTAATTTATGTTTGCTAGAGATCTAACTGTATTTACTGTGGGTACATCAGTTCCGAATTGATTAAAATACCTGAAAAAAGAATCTGACAATGTAAATGCATCCAATCCCATTCTTATTGACCTAGAGTAAACGTTCAATAATTGTGTTATAATAAATATCTATCTACATTGTAGGAATATACATGTTTGTCTTGTTTAATTAAAGAAGAAAAATAAGTGCATTCCACATGTAAAAACTCTACTTTCGTATTCTATTTTCGTAATCTATTTTCGTAATGTTTCAATATACAATTCGGATTGATAGCATAAGATAAGCTATTCTATAACATAATTAATTGTAAATGATTGTGTACTCATCTCTAGTTAATAATTAATTTTTAGAAAAGGGTTAAAAATTGGCCCTAAATAAACATGTTTGTGGTTAAAAAACACAATGGATTATGCTAAGACATTCTGTGTTTCAATAATTAATTTTGAACTATTGGGACTAATTACACATGTTCTTTTTGACAGTGAATATACAGTTGATGTCGGACATCCAGGTGCACTGAAGTTGCAGTAATTTAAACTATTTGAGAAATCAGTAAGGACATCTAGGTTGACACAAAGTACTTCATGACACAAATTCAACAATTGATTAGAGAAAAATGATTGTACTTATACTATATCACAATTCCAGTGAATCAAAAGTGTATATACACGTTGACTGTGCTATTAAACAGCATGGAAAATTCTTGTAAAAGAGTCTTGTGAAACACGCCAGGTCAGATGTAGTACTAGTGAGGGTTAACACACCAGGTCAGATGCAGTACCAGTGAGGGTTAACGCACCAGGTCAGATGTAGTACTAGTGAGGGTTAACACACCAGGTCAGATGCAGTACCAGTGAGGGTTAACGCACCAGGTCAGATGCAGTACCAGTGAGGGTTAACACACCAGGTCAGATGCAGTACCAGTGAGGGTTAACACACCAGGTCAGATGCAGTACCAGTGAGGGTTAACGCACCAGGTCAGATGCAGTACCAGTGAGGGTTAACACACCAGGTCAGATGCAGTACCAGTGAGGGTTAACACCAGGTCAGATGCAGTACCAGTGAGGGTTAACGCACCAGGTCAGATGCAGTACCAGTGAGGGTTAACACACCAGGTCAGATGCAGTACCAGTGATGGTTAGGCAGAATAATTCAGATTAGGGTTCAGAGTGGAATTTGGGACCGTATCTAATATATAGGGAGAGACTGACAGGTGTGTGGGGTATAGGGAGAGACTGACAGGTGTGTGGGGTATAGGGAGAGACTGACAGGTGTGTGGGGTATAGGGAGAGACTGACAGGTGTGTGGGGTATAGGGAGAGACTGACAGGTGTGTGGGGTATATGGAGAGACTGACAGGTGTGTGGGGTATAGGGAGAGTCTGACAGGTGTGTGGGGTATAGGGAGAGACTGACAGGTGTCTGGGGTATAGGGAGAGACTGACAGGTGTGTGGGGTATAGGGAGAGACTGACAGGTGTGTGGGGTATATGGAGAGACTGACAGGTGTGTGGGGTATAGGGAGAGACTGACAGGTGTGTGGGGTATAGGGAGAAACGCTAAATTCACATAAACAAACCCTCCCAGACAAAAGTACACTCACCTAAAGGATTATTAGGAACACCTGTTCAATTTCTCATTAATGCAATTATCTAAGCAACCAATCACATGGCAGTTGCTTCAATGCAATTAGGAGTGTGGTCCTGGTCAAGACAATCTCTTGAACTTCAGACTGAATGTCAGAATGGGAAAGAAAGATGATTTAAGAAGACCCCACCGGGTACCACTCATTTCCACTACAAATAGGAAAAAGAGGCTGCAATTTGCACGAGATCACCACAATTGGACAGTTGAAGACTGGAAATATGTTGCCTGGTCTGATGAGTCTCGAGTTCTGTTGAGACATTCAGATGGTAGAGTCAGAATTTGGCGTAAACAGAATGAGAACATGGATCCATCATGCCTTGTTACCATCCATCATGCCTTGTTACTGACCATGTCCATCCATTTATGACCACCATGTACCCATCCTCTGATGGCTACTTCCAGCAGGATAATGCACCATGTCACAAAGCTCGAATCATTTCAAATTGGTTTCTTGAACATGTCAATGAGTTCACTGTACTGAAATGGCCCCCACAGTCACCAGATCTCAACCCAATAGAGCATCTTTGGGATGTGGTGGAACAGGAGCTTCGTGCCCTAGATGTGCATCCCACAAATCTCCATCAACTGCAGGATGCTATCCTATCAATATGGGCCAACATTTCTAAAGAATGCTTTCAGCACCTTGTTGAATCAATGCCACGTAGAATTAAGGCAGTTCTGAAGGCGAAACGGGGTCAAACACAGTATTAGTATGGTGTTCCTAATAATCCTTTAGGTGAGTGTATGTGTGCAAATACATTGAAGGAGGAGTTTCTGTTAGTAACGTAGGGATAAAAAGAGCATGAGTTGAGAGACTTTCAGAAGGCTGACCTGACAGGGTCACACACAGGACCAAGCAGGAGGAGGAACTCAGTATTTCTACCTTTTATTACAAATGGAGGAACATGGAGATTCTCAATACTGTTTTCTGGACAAAAACTCTTCTTGCAGAATAACTTCAATATCAAAATATGCGTACATTTCATTGTACATCTTGTTTTCGGTTATTGCGGCGGTTACTGTTTTGTTAAATCTACTGGTGATCATCTCCATCTCTCATCTCAAGCAGCTCCACACTCCAACCAACCTGCTCATCCTCTCTCTGGCTGTGTCAGATCTCCTGGTGGGACTCATTGTGATACCAGAAATGACTGTAGCAATAATGGAAACATGCTGGGTTAATGGACAATATTTCTGTCCATTTCTTCTCTACACCACATTTTTATGTGCTTCTTTATCTCTCGGCAATATGGTGTTGATTTCTATTGACCGTTATGTTGCTATATGTGATCCATTAAGGTACCACTTGAAAATAACAACAACAAGAACTATATGTTTTATATCTACAGCCTGGTGTTCTTGTGTCATATATGCCGCTGTTCTAATTAATATCTATTTCAACATAAAGATACCCAGTGGGTGTTTCGAAGAATGTTATTTACTTGAAGGACATTTCTGGGTCAATATGATGGACTATGTCATTTCAATGGTTCTACCATGTGCTGTTATTATAACATTATATTTGAAAATATTTATGGTTGCCAGGTCACAGGCATTACAGGTATTTTCAAAAAAGGTTGTCAATGTGTCTGGTGCTAAAACTGTACAAGCTAATAAGTCTGAGAGAAAAGCAGCAAAAACTCTAGGTATAATTGTTTTCAACTATCTACTTTTTTGGAATCCTATAACAAGTATTCTTCTAATTCTTTCAAGTTACAAATTAGCCTCATTTTTCATTAGCTTTCTTCCGCTTGTTAATTCCTTTATTAATCCAATAATTTATGCTTTCTTTTATCCATGGTTTAAATTGACAATGAAACGCATATTTACTCTCAGACTAAAGCGTAATTAGCTGATATACATTCCTACGTTTGTATCCCTAAAAAAACGATTGATTTCTTTAATTTCACAATACTCTAAAATGACTCTTTGTTAGCTTCTTGCCATCATCTTAGAAACAATATTAGTTCATGCAGGGACAAGACGACATTATATCGTTTAGTATAGACAATATGAATTCTGAAATGCTGTGGTAGTTCTGTAAATGTGAGTATATATGTATTAATGAACAGAGTATGGTAATTCATCTTTCCATATGTTGTTAAACATCCCCACCTTCTGGTCTGATATCTACAGTAGGTATTTTCCTCCTCCCACTAAATGGCCTTCTCAATCAACCAAATTTATCTTGTTAAGCCTTTTTGACGTCCCAAGTTCCCACAAATTGACTTTTTATTGATTTAAAGTACTTTTGTATTGGTTGATCATCAAGATACCCCCAGAAAACAAAGACTTCAAAGCAGATGCAAGTTGGATAAGAACAAACCACTATAAGGATTGGGACCTAGGAAGGAACCTAATGTGGATGTGCCGAATTTAGATTGTGAGAGTGTATGACCTTTAATGTCACATTCTTCACCAATACAAAATGTGTCTTATGACCGATTAAATATCGGAAAGAAATATCTGATGTAGAACTGTGTAATGTGTTTTGATTGACAGATTAGATTTCAGAGACATTACAGAGTTGGCCTGCCTTTGTAAATGGATCGAATGCCCTTTGAACTGTCCAGTAATTCATGCTATAAGATAACATGTAGGTATGCATTTACAGTTTGTAGTTTAGCTTAGAGTATATTAAACTCCATGGATAACATACACACGAAACACTACACAACATGGCCATAAGTATGTGGACTCACCAACTAATTATTGATTTCAGATGTTTTAGCCACACTTATTGCTCACAAACTCAGCACACATCTTTTAAATATCTATAGATTAAAACATTGGCAGTACAAAAAGTCTTACAGAAGAGCTCAGTGACTTGAAAGTCAAAGTATTTTATTGGTCAAATATACCTAATAACATATTGTAATTCAGAACAATAACATTTTTGTGACATGGCACCCGACATCCATGTAGTAATAATTTAGCGGGATAAAAACAGGCAAGCAAGTTTCACTATATAGCACAATTCATACGTAGACACAGTTGAATGTGCTTTACAAAGAAAATAGAAAAAAATAAGAATGAAAATATATATACTGTATATATATATATATAATTAGCAACAACAAAACATAAGTCTGGTGAAATTTAAGCACGTATTGGGGCTTCTTTTATTCAATATTAATTCTGCATTGATTTCCAGTAGCTTGGACAATTGTACCAACCTGTTTTCAGGTTTTGTGCTGCTTTTACAATTGTGTGCTCCAAAGAATGGGCACTAACAGCAAATTTGGAGACGTTGACGCTTTTGATAATTCACACCTGCTGCTGCTCAGGTAACTGTGCACGCCACATTAATAAGAAAAGCCCAGAATCAAAATGGCTTTTA
This sequence comes from Dallia pectoralis, assembly GCA_029465975.1. Classification (NCBI taxonomy): domain Eukaryota; kingdom Metazoa; phylum Chordata; class Actinopteri; order Esociformes; family Umbridae; genus Dallia; species Dallia pectoralis. The sequence continues at coordinate 3,832,826 of CM055738.1, read as the reverse complement.
ATAAACAAAAAATAATCTTATCAAAAAATATATATATTGTCCGTAATGTTTTGCAGATTAAAATATAAATAGATTTAGGTAGGAAAATAAAGCTTAAGATATGTAAAACAATAATACATCCATCCTAAAGAGGGTCGATGAGCCACCAAATTGTAAAATATAATTAACCATTCATAGATCATTTTGTGAATACTTAATTGGACATTAAAACACATTTTTACAAAACGTAACACACAAGAGTTGTTGCTGTGTAATTGTAACTTTTCTATTACTTCAGCAAGCATGACGCACTAGTATTGCTGGGTGTACAATAATTCAATTTTTTTGATTAACACAATTACCGACATCCCAACTTGCAAAAAACAGTTTTTCAGGAAGGTGGTTTGCACACACATACAACATTTTATTATGACAGAACACAACTATTTATCCATGTTAGACTTGTTCTGCTTTAAACAACTGTGAACTATTTGAGCAGCATTCCCTTCGCTTAGCCTTATCTTATTCTATTGTCTTAAGTAATAGTTTACATCCGGAAGGACGGAGTCAGGCACACTATCAGTTAGCGGGTTGGTATTTATTTCACAGTCACTCACAACCACAGCCGGATTAACAATTTTTTATGCCCAGGGCAACAAGACTGAAGGGCCCCCCAACCCCGCCCCAAAGCAAAAATCACAAAGTCCCTATCATCAAGAGCATGTCCCGAAACTTAAGATCACGTTAATGCCCTACTACTATATATTCATAAAGTCCCTATCATCAAGAGCATGTCCCTAAACTTAAGATAACGTTAATGCCCTACTACTATATATTCATAAAGTCCCTATCATCAAGAGCATGGTCCTAAACTTAAGATAACGTTAATGGCCTACTACTATATATTCATAAAGTCCCTATCATCAAGAGCATGGCCCTAAACTTAAGATCACGTTAATGCCCTACTACTATATATTTATAAAGTCCCTATCATCAAGAGCATGTCCCTAATCTTAAAGAATATTACAGTACAATTTTGTTTTAACAATTTGGCCTTAGAACTGGCCTCTTTAAAACTGAACTCATAAACACACAAATATTTTATTATTAGGCCTAATTGGCCTATCTTTGCTTTAAAGGGTAACAACACAACACTATAGAGGAAAAACTCATAGTCTACACAACATTTCAAATTAGGCTTATGCACGTCTATTAACTTTTATATATTTTACTTTGCTTAACAGGTGACCCTTACACTTTGGACTCCTTGACTTAAATTGTGTAAACTCAAAACATTTAATGCTATCAAAGATTCATTGTTTTAAAGTAATTAATTATAGCAGATTACTAAGTGGCCTTGCTTCTAGACTTCAAATATGCAAACTGGTGCACAACATCATCGAAATACATTTCAACAACTTCATGTTCGATGGCCAGCAAAGAAAGTGCAGTAAGTCTTCTCTGTGACATTGTGGTTCTTGAAACATTGTTTACTCGTTTAATAACGTTGAGACTTTAGAGACGGTCCCTAACTATAAGCACACAGAGGTTTCTCTCGGTCGATCACCGTGGTGTAGTGAGGCTGCTTGCGGAAAACCGGATCTGATCTCGGCCTCCGATTATCTGTTGAATATCCAATATCGAATATCCAACCAACTTTACCTCGGTCTGAGATGAAGCAAATATATTTGTGCGGGAATTTCTCGCACTATAAAAACTAACCTTGCGAGAATGGTTTAAATTATGCGCAATCCCCGCAATCCAGATACAGTACCAGTGAGGGTTAACGCACCAGGTCAGATGCAGTACCAGTGAGGGTTAACGCACCAGGTCAGATGCAGTACCGGTGAGGGTTAACACACCAGATCAGATGCAGTACCAGTGAGGGTTAACACAATAGGTCAGATGCAGTACCAGTCAGGGTTAACACACCAGGTCAGATGCAGTACCAGTCAGGGTTAACGCACCAGTTCAGATGCAGTACCAGTGAGGGTTAACACACCAGGTCAGATGCAGTACCAGTCAGGGTTAACACACCAGGTCAGATGCAGTACCAGTGAGGGTTAACACACCAGGTCAGATGCAGTACCAGTGAGGGTTAACACACCAGGTCAGATGCAGTGAGGGGGGTGAGGAGAGACTGACAGGAGTGTGGGGTATAGGGAGAGACTGACAGGAGTGTGTGGTATAGGGTGAGGCTGACAGGTGTGTTGGGTATAGGGTGAGGCAGACAGGTGTGTGGGGTATAGGGAGAGACTGACAGGAGTGTGTGGTATAGGGAGACTGACAGGTGTGTGGGGTATAGGGAGACTGACAGGTGTGTCGGGTAAAGGGAGAGATTGACACGTGTGTGGGGTATAGGGAGAGACTTACAGGTGTGTGGGGTATAGGGAGAGACTTACAGGTGTGTTGGGTAAAGGGAGAGATTGACAGGTGTGTGGGGTATAGAGAGAGACTGACAGGTGTGTGGGTTATAGGGTGAGGCTGACAGGTGTGTGGGGTATAGGGTGAGACTGACATGTGTGTTGGGTAAAGGGAGAGATTGACAGGAGTGTGTGGTTTAGGGAGAGACTGACAGGAGAGTGGGGTATAGGGAGACTGACAGGTGTGTGGGGTATAGGGTGAGGCCGACAGGTGTGTGGGGTATAGGGAGAGACTGACAGGTGTGTGGGGTATAGGGAGACTGACAGGTGTGTGGGGTATAGGGAGACTGACAGGTGTGTGGGGTATAGGGAGACTGACAGGTGTGTGGGGTATAGGGAGAGACTGACAGGTGTGTGGGGTATAGGGAGAGACTGACAGGTGTGTTGGGTATAGGGTGAGGCTGACAGGTGTGTGGGGTATAGGGAGAGACTGACATGTGTGTTGGGTATAGGGTGAGGCTGACAGGTGTGTGGGGTATAGAGAGAGACTGACAGGTGTGTGGGTTATAGGGTGAGGCTGACAGGTGTGTGGGGTATAGGGTGAGACTGACATGTGTGTTGGGTATAGGGTGAGACTGACAGGTGTGTGGGGTAAAGGGAGAGATTGACAGGTGTGTGGGATATAGAGAGGGACTGACAGGTGTGTGGGGTATAGGGAGAGACTTACAGGTGTGTGAGGTAAAGGGAGAGATTGACAGGAGTGTGTGGTTTAGGGAGAGACTGACAGGAGAGTGGGGTATAGGGAGACTGACAGGTGTGTGGGGTATAGGGTGAGGCCGACAGGTGTGTGGGGTATAGGGAGAGACTGACAGGTGTGTGGGGTATAGGGAGACTGACAGGTGTGTGGGGTATAGGGAGACTGACAGGTGTGTGGGGTATAGGGAGACTGACAGGTGTGTGGGGTATAGGGAGAGACTGACAGGTGTGTTGGGTATAGGGAGAGACTGACAGGTGTGTTGGGTATAGGGTGAGGCTGACAGGTGTGTGGGGTATAGGGAGAGACTGACATGTGTGTTGGGTATAGGGTGAGGCTGACAGGTGTGTGGGGTATAGGGAGAGGCTGACAGGTGTGTGGGGTATAGGGAGAGGCTGACAGGTGTGTGGGGTATAGGGTGAGGCTGACAGGTGTGTGGGGTATAGGGTGAGACTGACATGTGTGTTGGGTATAGGGTGAGACTGACAGGTGTGTGGGGTATAGGGAGAAAAGCTAAATTCACATACACAAACCCTCCCAGAAAAAAAGTATGCAAATACTCTGAAGGAGGAGTTTCTGTTAGTAACGTAGGGATAAAAAGAGTCTGAGTTGAGGGACTTTCAGAAGGCTGACCTGACAGGGTCACAGGACCAAGCAGGAGGAGGATTTCTACCTTTTATTACAAATGGAGGAACATGGAGATTCTCAATACTGTTCTCTGGACAAAAACTCATCTTGCACAATAACTTCAATATCAAAATATGCGTACATTTCATTGTACATCTTGTTTTCGGTTATTGCGGCGGTTACTGTGTTGTTAAATCTTTTGGTGATCATCTCCATCTCTCATTTCAAGCATCTCCAGACTCCAACCAACCTGCTCATCCTCTCTCTGGCTGTATCAGATTTCCTGGTGGGACTCATTGTGATTCCAGAAATGACTGTAGCAATAATGGAAACATGCTGGGTTAATGGAGAATATTTCTGTCCATTTCTTCTCTACAGTAGTTATTTATGTGCTTCTTCATCCATTGGCAATTTAATTTTGATATCAATTGATCGCTATGTTGCTGTGTGTAATCCATTATTGTACCACGCAAAAATAACAACACAAAGAATTAAGTGTTCAATCTTTATTACCTGGTGTTGTTGTTTCATATATGATGTTTTTTTCATAAACATAACTGTAAAGGTACATGTACCAAGGTGCTTACAAGAATGTTATTTTGGTGAAGGAGATATCTGGATTAATATGATTGACGTTTTAATGTCAATAGTTTTGCCGTATTGCATAATTATAACACTTTATTTGAACATATTGGTTGTGGCCAAATCACAGGCCAGAAAGGTTTTGTCTGAAAGGACTGACATTGTGTCTGGTGTTAAAACTGTACAGACTAAAACATCAAAGAGAAAAGCAGAAAAAACGTTGGCTATTGTTGTTTGTAACTATCTGATATGTTGGAATCCAATCTTTTATTTATTGTTGATTATGTCAGGTTCCTATTTAGTGTCGGTAATTTTCACCTTTCTGCCACTTGTAAATTCCTTAATTAATCCAATAATTTATGCTTTCTTCTATCCATGGTTTAATGTTACAGCTAAACGTATTTTAACACTGTTCAGGCATTTGTAGCCTATGTTTTGTATGTATGACACAGATAGGTTTATTGTAGGTGTATTAGTTACTTTCAATCACTGACAATAATTAACTCAGTTGTTAAATGTAGCTTTTTATAAATACAGACAATTTTTTGTGTGCATCGATTTTACAATGAAACCCATATTTGATTGTAATGTCTTGTAGAAGGCAAACAGTAATATTACATAAGTCATTGGATTCGTTTTGATATGTATACTCTAAATATAACAGTATACATTAATTCCATGCTATGTAATACAAAAAAATAATGACTGTAGTTTGTGTCATGTACAATGCTGCATACACATTCTCTTTTCTGTAAATGTTTATTGTGCATGACATCCATTCATTGGTGACATTACTGAATAGGAATTCAAAACTTAAGAGGTTTACATTCTAACAAAATATGTATGTTTTATTCATGTAATTGACATTCAATTCATATTTTTTTTAAATGTGTTTCTTTAACTTGTATGCCTGTGACCTGCTCAAAAGGCTCCACATATTTCCCATGACATTTGAGAATTTGGACCAGAATCCTTTTAATTATATTGTTTCAATCATCTCTTTTTTCCTACTAATTGGTCATTTGAATAATTGTAATGTATTGTATTAAGTCAATTTTACAAGTGCAAAAGCTTAGCTTTCACTCCCATAGGTGCAATCCCCAAATCTTACAATCACTACCTGACTTCCCACGTCAAATATATATAGAACAGAAAAAAGCTTGTAACAAAGCTACAACAATTAATATCTGGAGTTACAAGGCCTCGCTGTTACCTGTTGTGGGACCTAGATAATTATCACCCACTTTTCACTTGATGATGCAATACTGATGGTCAACCAATCTTCTCATGCTTTTACACCAATGGGATTGTGACACAATCAAACTATTTTATGTTAAAATACTCAACAGATGTCTAATTCATCCCAATTACCAGCAACATAAACAGCATATGTTTACATTTGTTAGTTCACATTTATGCGTGTGACACATTTTTGGTATTTTTCCAAAATGTATTGAAAAAAGAAAATCCATTATAATCACAACGTGAGGAGAAAAAAGTGTCTTATATAAAAGTGTCAACTAAACGTACAAAATAGTGATCTACATTGAAGAACAACACTCACCCAAACATGGACCGTGACATAGAAATAATGAACAACAAAGTGGTGACCTTTCCCAGTGACTTAAATACTGAGCTTAAATTTGCATCAATCAATCAAATTTTATTCATAAAGCCATTTTTACAACAAAGTTGTCATAAAGTGCTTTTAGGTGGCCATCAGGCACGTGTCCTCCTTAATGGAAGCGAGAACAAGACACAGGGAAAGGTTAGACAACCAAGTTCCTTATGTACTGGCACAATAGCATAGCAGCATACATTTTAAAAATGAGACCGGGAGGTCCTGTGAAACTCTGGCCCAACAAGCCGGAAAGCATCGACCTACTCTACCAAGCATCAACCTAGGAACACCCCATTAGAATAAATTAACAGTAGAACTTCAAAGTATGCCCTAGCCTTAACAGGCAGCCAATGTAAAGAGCAGATGGGACTGGGAGTTTTACTTACTCAAACTTGTTCTAAGGGCAGAAAAGAAAATGATTGGTTTACAGATTCAACCAATGAAATTAAAGTAGAGGCGGGATTAAGGCGTTGGGAAATATGGAGGGAAGGATCTTACAGACGACGACACGTTATTGACTGTTCGTGGGAGAAAGATCACTTGTCATGAGGTATGCGAATTTATTAAATGTTTTTTTTGTTGAAATTCGAAATTCACAGTTGAAATTCACTGATAAACAGCCTCTAAATTGTAATAAGATAATTGGGGAACATTAAAATGCACAAAACGAATTCATCGTTTATATCGGATGTATTTGATGCGTGCTTCAGTCAACCACACCAAAGCAGCTAACGTAGAATTAGCATAACGTTAACGTTAATGTGTGACCCTTGGTCACTGTGTCTGAACGGGTCCTGGGCCCATTACAGGCAAGCAGTCACTACGGCAACCAGAGGTTTTAGCAAAGAGCTATTTATTTTATAAAACAATAAACCGTATGGGGACAGGTTGGCTGGCAGTGCCTTAAATAAAATAAATAATAATACACACAGATAACCAAAGCAATAAATCCCTCACCAGAAACACATAACCACCTTTCTCACTCAACACAAACAACATGAATGGTACAAAAACAGTGACAAACATCTAGCCGATTATCTATAACAGAAACACACAGTGAATACATTGCAGCCTTATTAGAAGGTATTACAATATACACGGAGACAAAACAATACAAACTCACCCCTCCCAGTGGGCAACGTCGCCACAGCATAAATAACACCTCCATATACACTCACGCTACAGACAGAAACACAAACTACAACACAACACTTGTCAGACACAACTTCACAATATACGACATAAATGACACTGACACATTTATAGGGATTTACAGCACAACGTACCAGTTATCGCTTGTAGCATGCCACCTCTCCGTAGCGCAGTCGGGGCAAGCGACCACTAAGACCACGGCTAAATAGTGACAAGGTGCCAGTCATTACCTGTTCCCCTCCAGTACAAAAACCCCCACCTTGGTTCCACCCACTTTGCCACAAATGCTTTCCCAATGCTACCAAGCGCTGTCTGTAAAACCGATAAGTTATGCGATCACATAACTCAAATCTCCGCGACTCAGTATCATAATGTGTTATTTTTTGTGTACTGTATGCTTTCCTCGGGGCAGGAGTTCTCAGGTTCATATTACTGTGTTACTTTTAGTTTAAGTTATAATAAGCTGCTCTCAGGGCAGGAGTACTCCATATTCATATTGCTGTCTTATTTTTAGTGTATAATGCGCTGCTCTCAGGGCAGCAGTACTCCATATTCATATTTCTGTCTTATTTTTAGTGTATAATGCGCTGCTCTCAGGGCAGCAGTACTCCATATTCGTATTTCTGTCGTCTTTTTAGTGTATAAAGCGCTGCTCTCAGGGCAGGAGTACTCCATATTCGTATTGCTGTCTTCTTCTTAGTGTATAATTCACTGCTCTCATGGCAGCAGTACTCCATATTCGTATTGCTGTTGTCTTTTTAGTGTATAAAGCGCTGCTCTCAGGGCAGCAGTACTCCATATTCATATTTCTGTCGTCTTTTTAGTGTATAATGCGCTGCTCTCAGGGCAGCAGTACTCCATATTCATATTGCTGTCGTATTTTTAGTGTATATTTCGCTGCTCTCAGGGCAGCAGTACTCCATATTCATATTGCTGTCGTCTTTTTAGTGTATAATGCGCTGCTCTCAGGGCAGCAGTACTCCATATTCATATTGGTGTCTTATTTTTAGTGTATAATGCGCTGCTCTCAGGGCAGCAGTACTCCATATTCATATTGCTGTCGTCTTTTTAGTGTATAATGCGCTGCTCTCAGGGCAGCAGTACTCCATATTCATATTGGTGTCTTATTTTTAGTGTATAATGCGCTGCTCTCAGGGCAGCAGTACTCCATATTCGTATTTCTGTCGTCTTTTTAGTGTATAATACGCTGCTCTCAGGGCAGCAGTACTCCATATTCGTATTGCTGTCTTCTTCTTAGTGTATAATTCACTGCTCTCATGGCAGCAGTACTCCATATTCGTATTGCTGTTGTCTTTTTAGTGTATAATGCGCTGCTCTCAGGGCAGCAGTACTCCATATTTGTATTGCTGTCGTCTTTTTAGTGTATAATACGCTGCTCTCAGGGCAGCAGTACTCCATAATCGTATTGCTGTCTTTTTATTCTATCATTCGCTGCTCTCAGGGCAGCAGTACTCCATATTCATATTGCTGTTGTCTTTTTGGTGTATCATTCGCTGCTCTCAGGGCAGCAGTACTCCATATTCATATTGCTGTCGTCTTTTTAGGGTATAATGCGCTGCTCTCAGGGCAGGAGTACTCCATATTCATATTGCTGTTGTCTATTTAGTGTATCATTCGCTGCTCTCAGGGCAGCAGTACTCCATATTCATATTGCTGTCGTCTTTTTAGGGTATAATGCGCTGCTCTCAGGGAAGGAGTACTCCATATTCATATTGCTGTCTTATTTTTAGTGTATAATGCGCTGCTCTCAGGGAAGCAGTACTCCATATTCATATTGCTGTCTTATTTTTAGTGTATAATGTGCTGCTCTCAGGGCAGCAGTACTCCATATTCATATTGCTGTTGTCTTTTTAGTGTATAATGCGCTGCTCTCAGTGCAGCAATTCTCCATATTCGTATTGCTGTCGTATTTTTAGGGTATAATGCGCTGCTCTCAGGGCAGGAGTTCTCCATATTCGTATTGCTGTTGTCTTTTTAGAGTATAATGCGCTGCTCTCAGGGCAGCAGTACTCCATATTCATATTGCTGTCGTATTTTTAGTGTATATTGCGCTGCTCTCAGGGCAGCAGTACTCCATATTCATATTGCAGTTGTCTATTTAGTGTATCATTCGCTGCTCTCAGGGCAGCAGTACTCCATATTCATATTGCTGTTGTCTTTTTAGAGTATAATGCGCTGCTCTCAGGGCAGCAGTACTCCATATTCATATTGCTGTCGTCTTTTTAGGGTATAATGCGCTGCTCTCAGGGCAGGAGTACTCCATATTCGTATTGCTGTCGTCTTTTTAGAGTATAATGCGCTGCTCTCAGGGCAGCAGTACTCCATATTCATATTGCTGTCGTCTTTTTACTGTATAATGCGCTGCTCTCAGGGCAGCAGTACTCCATATTCGTATTTCTGTCGTCTTTTTAGTGTATAAAGCGCTGCTCTCAGGGCAGGAGTACTCCATATTCGTATTGCTGTCGTCTTTTTAGTGTATAATGCGCTGCTCTCAGGGCAGGAGTACTCCATATTCGTATTGCTGTCTTCTTTTTAGTGTATAATGCGCTGCTCTCAGGGCAGCAGTACTCCATAATCGTATTGCTGTCTTTTTATTCTATCATTCGCTGCTCTCAGGGCAGCAGTACTCCATATTCATATTGCTGTTGTCTTTTTAGTGTATCATTCGCTGGTCTCAGGGCAGCAGTACCCCATATTCATATTGCTGTTGTCTTTTTTGTGTATAATGCGCTGCTCTCAGTGCAGCAATTCTCCATATTCATATTGCTGTCGTATTTTTAGGGTATAATGCGCTGCTCTCAGGGCAGCAGTACTCCATATTCATATTGCTGTCGTATTTTTACTGTATAATGCGCTGCTCTCAGGGCAGCAGTACTCCATATTCGTATTTCTGTCGTCTTTTTAGTGTATAAAGCGCTGCTCTCAGGGCAGAAGTACTCCATATTCGTATTGCTGTCGTCTTTTTAGTGTATAATGCGCTGCTCTCAGGGCAGGAGTACTCCATATTCATATTGCTGTCTTCTTTTTAGTGTATAATGCGCTGCTCTCAGGGCAGCAGTACTCCATAATCGTATTTCTGTCTTTTTATTCTATTATTCGCTGCTCTCAGGGCAGCAGTACTCCATATTCATATTGCTGTTGTCTTTTTAGTGTATCATTCGCTGGTCTCAGGGCAGCAGTACTCCATATTCATATTGCTGTTGTCTTTTTTGTGTATAATGCGCTGCTCTCAGTGCAGCAATTCTCCATATTCATATTGCTGTCGTATTTTTAGGGTATAATGCGCTGCTCTCAGGGCAGGAGTACTCCATATTCGTATTGCTGTCGTCTTTTTAGAGTATAATGCGCTGCTCTCAGGGCAGCAGTACTCCATATTCATATTGCTGTCGTATTTTTAGTGTATATTGCGCTGCTCTCAGGGCAGCAGTACTCCATATTCATATTGCTGTCTTATTTTTAGTGTATAAGGCGCTGCTCTCAGGGCAGCAGTACTCCATATTCATATTGCTGTCTTATTTTTTGTGTATAATGCGCTGCTCTCAGGGCAGCAGTACTCCATATTCATATTGCTGTCTTATTTTCTGTGTTTAATGCGCTGCTTTCAGGGCAGGAGTACTCCATATTCATATTGCTGTTGTCTTTTTAGTGTATAATGCGCCTGCTCTCAGGGCAGGAGTACTCCATATTCATATTGCTGTTGTCTTTTTAGTGTATAATGCGCTGCTCTCGGGGCAGGAGTACTCCATATTCATAATGCTGTCTTATTTTAGTGTATAATGCGCTGCTCTCAGGGCAGGAGTACTCCATATTCATATTGCTGTCTTATTTTTAGTGTATAATGCGCTGCTCTCAGGGCAGGTGAACTACTCAAGCACTACTGTGCAGCCGTTTACACCGATCTGTCAAAGGCTTTTGATTCTGTTATCTTGTTGTTCTTATCAGCCGACTCAACAGCATGTGCTTCTCTTGCGACTGCCTTGCCTGGTTCTTAAACTATCGCTCCGACAGGCCTGCTGTCGGGACCCATGGCTGTCTCCATGGGGGGCCACAGAGTTTGATCCTCAGACCAACTTTAAAAAAACTGGTTGTGGTTTACCATAGTGTTATGTTTTGTTACCAACACCCACCACTGCAACCTGTACGCATTATTCGGCTGGCCGTCGTTAAACACTCAGCTGTAACAATTAATGTACAAGTGTCTGCTAGGCAGGCTAGGTGGTAGAGTGCATGCTTTGGGGTCATGGTCTGGTTTCAATCCCCCACATTTCCCCAGGTTGCTGTTGTAAATGAGTATTTGTACCTACCTGGTCAAATAAAAATGTCCCGCTGTACTTAAGCTCTCTAGACCTGTACCTGCTCTACCCACCTGCAGTCTATGCTCAAGCAAGTACCTTGCCTTAGTCATCCTGAAAGCACAACATTCGGCCGCCAATCCTTCCAGTTTTCAGCCGCCAATCACTGGAACTAATTACTAAAACTTGAAATCCTTATCTCACTCGTTGCCTATTCCCCTCTGAACTCCTGTTTGATCACTCTACGTGTTAACTGTCGCCTGGCTTTCACCCACCCATTCTCACTTATGCCATACTCTTTTTCCACATTGGCTCTTTCTTACCTGCGCTGCTGTCATACCTGTTTACATATATATTTACATTTTTGAATAATTCTTTTTGCTCAGGCATGCTAAAATGCTCTATCTCTCTAAACCACGGTCATATATACTATGCAAACAAATAACCTGCCATATCAATGCTGCTCAACTGACCTACTTATACCTCATCTTGTATTATCTGTATATTGACTTTCCACTTGATCCTGCATTGCTTTGCAGTGTCCCAATGCTCTTTTGCATTCTTGTGTATTCATTGTGTAAATATATGTTGTCTTGCACAATTTCTTCGCCTTATCTTGGCCAGATCGCTGTTGCAAATGAGATTTTTTTTCTAAATCGGCCTGTCTGGTAAAATAAAGGTAAAAATAATAATAATAATTAAAAATACAATGTACACTGGTGTTGATCATGATAAGACAAAAATGGTGAAAACCAGCCAATGAAATCAAAACTTAATTGAACTTACATTTTAATTAATTTGGCCTCATAAATAATGTTGTTTTTTAAATAAATATTTATATATTTGAACTCCCATACACTGTTTTAAAACTATATCTATAATTTGAAATAATATTAATAATCACAGGCTTGTGGATTGAATTTCCTATTATTCAGTTGTATTTTTGTATTTCTAACTAGAATAATATGATTAGGATACTGCCACACTGTGTCACCACTGGCTGAAACACATGCAACTGTATACACATAACATCATACTTTCCCGTTCATCATTTTGATCTAATTCTTGTGAACTGATTGTTTGATTTCTATTTACCATTATATTAATAACATAAAAACATTTTAATGACCCTTATTTAAAGTTTATAGTTAATGACTATTAACCGTCACCTTCAGATTGATGTGTGGGAATACAATACTACAAACCATTGATACCATATCAGTAACCAAATTAACTTGACTTTGGTATTTTAAATATACATAATATATAATAAAATGACGACATTCACATCAACAAGTTCAAGTACAATTCAAATCCAATCCAGCCAAATCATTGTTTATTTACACCATATGTAAAACAAATAATTAAACAAGCCACTGTCAGCCATACAATGTAATCTGCATTATGTATATGTAAACTGTATTCATAAAAAAGCAACAACAAAAGAAACACCGCATGTCTATGACAGCAGTTACATCAGTTATAGTATTGAAAGAAACATTAAACAACGATGTACTGCTGTTTATCAAAAATGCAAAATGTAGGAATTACAACTGCCTGAACTTCCGTGTTAAAATACGTTTAGCTGTAACATTAAACCAAGAATAGAAGAAAGCATAAATTATTGGATTAATGAAGGAATTTAAGAGTGGCAGAAAGGTGAAAATGATTGATGTCAAGTAAGAACTTGAGGAAAAATATAAAAAATAAAAGAATGGATTCCAACACATAAGATAGTTAAAAACAACAATGGTTAATGTTTTTTCTGCTTTTCTCTTGGAATGTTTTTCCTTCACAGTTTTAACACCAGACACATTGTCAGCTCTTTTAGACAAAACCTGTCTGGCCTGTGATCTGGCCACAACCAATATTTTCAAATGAAGTGTTATAATTATGCAATATGGCAAAACAATTGAAATGACCAAGTCCATCATATTTACCCAGATTTCTCCTTCACCAAAATAACATTCTGCAAAGCACTTTGGTACATGTACCTTTACAGTGATGTTTATGAAAACTACATAATATGTAATACAACAGCACCAGGTAATAAAGATAGAAAACTTCATTCTTGGTATTGTTATTTTTGTGTGGTAGAAAAGTGGATCACACACGGCAACATAACGGTCAACAGATATCAATATTAAATTGCCAAGAGATGAAGAAGCACAAATAAAAGTGATGTATAAAAGCAATGTACAGAAATAGTCTCCAAAAACCCAGCATTTTTCCAATATTGCTACAGTCATTGTTGGTATCACAATGAGTCCCACCAGGAGATCTGACACAGCCAGAGAGAGGATGAGCAGGTTGGTTGGAGTCTGGAGATGCTTGAAGTGAGAGATGGAGATGATCACCACTAGGTTCAGAAATACTGTAACAACTGAAATAAATGAGAAGAAGATGTACATTGTTATATATATAGTTGTCGAAAGGGAATTATTTCTGCAGGAAGAGTTTCTATCTTGAAAACAGTATTGAGCATCTCCTTGTTCTTCCATGTGTGATACAGCGTAACATGCTGAAGTCTTCCTCTTGTCTGGTCTTGTATGTGACCCAGTCGGGTCAGCCTTCTCACAAACTCTGAGCTCTGCTTGTCTTTTTATCCCTAATATCTGACTCCTCCCTCAAAGCCACTGGAGACGCACCAGTATTGTCAAAAGGTCAGTTTTTGTTATTAATATTCAATCAATTAAACTGTTGTAAAGTCGATTTGAAAAACATCAGAATTTTTTGTAAATGTAGTTGCTTTGAATTTCTTGTTTCAAAGCAAATCATTAGTTATTGTAAAAATAATGATGTATAATTGAAAGAATAAGACGGTGTGATAGGTAGCAGTAAAGCACTCTACATCTTACTGTGAAATGCAGACTCAGTGCAAACATTTAAGTCACCAATAAAAATGGATATCTTTAGTGCAGTCTCTGGTTAAGTGTAGTATGGCCCAGAGTACGAAGATGAACGGAAGGCTCAGAATTCATTTCTGCCCTGCTGTCTTTGTCGGGCGGGTTCTCATCCCTGGGAATGTCCTCTCCAATTTCTACTCGGGGGGTGGAGTCAACGCTTGCTGTTTTCTTTTGTTTAATTAATTTGAGTTACTCTGTTAGTAAAACTACACCTTGCCAGAGTGGTTGCGGTCGACTGGTGTCGTTTGGTTGATCCTTGATAAAGTGGGTGGGTGTTTTCCGGCTTGTTGAGCCCTGTCTAGGGTTTAGCCTGTTTAGGGCCACAGGAAAACAAAAAGGCAGGGACGACTCGGAAAACACAGGTTGAGCTGAGGCCTGTATTACGAAGCAAGTTCAACATGCCCTGGATTACTTTCCATTAGTGAGTGAACTAACCCCTCCAAAACGGACAAGTACACTGCAGGTGACTGAGATCCCGCCCTCTGGGAGATTAGCCATTTACCTTCGATTTGGACGTCAGTTCTTCCTGGAAAACTCAATTTTTAGAGAAAACAATGCTTCTTTAATGTTGAAAACTTCTATTCTCGACCGAATATGGATTTTTATAGATTACTATGGGTCATAAACGATGCTAATAATATTCCTGGGATTATAGGTAAAGAAAATAGATTGACTTTGGCTGATTTTAGTACAACACTATTGTATATTATCGCTATGGTTTAAAAATGTTTGCAACGATGATGACGTCATCGTCGCCATTAGCATTCCTTTCAATTGCAAATAAAACGTTTTAGCTATTTTAAAACGGAAAATGTTGTTAGAAAGGGGAGATTCTAACCTTTATGCACAATATAAGCATACAGTATATTATAAAATGTCCCTTTTTGAATTTCACGATCTTTGTGTAGAGGTTGTAGTGGTTGTATAGGGTACTGCAAGTATCCCTAGTGGTTGTAAAAGGGTACTGCAAAATCCCGCAGACGTTAATCAGGAGACCTCGGCCAATTTCATTGCCTCTCCGCGTAGGTGGCGCTGGAATAGGCTCTGGCTAAAAAGTGTCACCTGGGAGCCAGTATCAAGGATGCAGGGGATTGGCTTACCTTGGACAAGCACCTCAACTTCGGGACACTCCCCCACCAGTGCCAACCTAGCCGGGACATCCACGGACTCCTCTGAGGACACCCTAGCAGCTGCTGATGATACGCTAAACTCTGTATTATTGGACTCAAGCTCAGATGAGCTGTCCTTCCGCTAGGTCGCCCTACCGCCCGTGGTTCCGGTCCCCTGTGTTTCACAGCAGGCCCTGGCTGCAGACGAAGCTCTGTTAGTAGTGCAGTCTTTACTTCAGCCATTTGGCTGCGTATCTCCTCCTTTAGTTCAGCTCGTAGGGCTTCCTTCATGCTGCTCCAGTTGTCCAGGGTCTGTTTGGGTTACAGGAGTAGATACCTGGGGGCTGCTGTATGTCAGCCGAGCATCCACCTTTCCTTGTAAGGGCCTTGGTTCCGCTTCCTTCTCCATAGCCTTGGCCTCTCTATAGCTCTCTTGGAACGAGAGCCCGGGTTCCCTCCGCACCCGTCTCTGGAGCTCCATCTGCACGGGTCCAGGCTGTAGGCCCAACATTAACTGCTCCTCAGGATCTCTTCTTCTAGTCTTACTACAGGCTCTTTACAGCGGCACTTGGATTAAGACTCATGAAGACGCAGTATAAAGCAGTATGATTCATTATTGTCCCTACAGTGGCTATAACGAATCAGTCCTCCTTGCTTTCAGCTAGTCAACCCAGAGGTCACCGCAGTCTTTTCTGCCCCCCCCACATTCCAGTTTGGACGGCGTTTAACACAAAATGAAACAACCAACTAGCAGTAACGGGATAACATATACTGAATAAAATCAAAACGAGCCAAAGAGTTACATTTTAAAACACGCTTTAAACAATACAGACCAACAAAACACTCACCGCAGAAAAGTGTAACATTAAATTAATAACATGAACCTGTGAACCCAACCAAAAACCTTAAATAGCCCACTGATTAACTAAACTATGTAACATTAAATTAATAACCTGAACCTGTGAACCCAACCAAAAACCTTAAATAGCCCACTGATTAACTAAACTATGTAACATTAAATTAATAACCTGAACCTGTGAACCCAACCAAAAACCTTAAATAGTCCACTGATTAACTAAACTATGTAACATTAAATTAATAACCTGAACCTGTGAACCCAACCAAAAACCTTAAATAGCCCACTGATTAACTAAACTATGTAACATTAAATTAATAACCTGAACCTGTGAACCCAACCAAAAACCTAAAATAGCCCATTGATTAACTAAACTATGTAACATTAAATTAATAACCTGAACCTGTGAACCCAACCAAAAACCTTAAATAGCCCACTGATTAACTAAACTATGTAACATTAAATTAATAACCTGAACCTGTGAACCCAACCAAAAACCTTAAATAGCCCACTGATTAACTAAACTATGTAACATTAAATTAATAACCTGAACCTGTGAACCCAACCAAAAACCTAAAATAGCCCACTGATTAACTAACCTATGCCCGGTGCTTAACTAAACGCAAAAAAGCTGTGCTCCTAGTTAACACAATACGCAGGCGTGCTCTTCCTTAACACCCTGTGTACAACACAGCTCACCCATTTGTGACAGATATTATTATCTAGAAAGAATTGATGAAGATATTTGGTTGAACTGACTGACCATTTTCATCAATCTCCTATGTTATCTCAATGACTGGTCGTTTTTAAAGTGTTTTTTAAATGACCTTTTTAGTGATAGCAACCTAATTTTCAAAACAGCAACAATTACATCCTCCCAGTGTGTGCATAATGCCCAAGTTAACAATGTACACTTGTGATGATCATGTTGAGAAAAACAGCCATTGAAATCAAAAACAAAATCGAACTTAAATGTTATATAATAAAATAATGTTGCTTTTCACCGTGTTTCTTTTAATTATGAATTGTATATTTATTTGAACTCCCACACAAAGTTTTGAATGGGTGGATAATTAGAACAGGCTTGTGGATTTAATTTCCAATTATTTATGGTTGTTTTTACTTTTCCTAACTATGATAATATGAATAGTATATATTATTTAACCTTTTTTGAACCAGTTAGGCCGATTGAGAACAAATTCTCATTTGCAGCGGCGACCTGGCCAAGATAAGGCGAAAAATCTGATAATACAAAATGATCTATATGCAGGTCAGTTGAGCCGCAATGATAAGGAAATAATAACTGGGGGACTAAGGCAATGTACCTGCAACCTTGTGTCAGCACTTGCTAAAACACATTACACTGTATATACAACACAGCATACTTCCCTGTAAACCCTTCTGATCTAATTCTTGTAAAACGATTGTTTGTAATAACCGTTATATTCATAATATAAAGTATTTTAATGACGCGTACTTAAAGTTAATGATTAAGCGTCACATTCAGAGATTCAGACTGATGTGTGGAAATACTTTACTACAAACCATTAATATCATACCAATAAGCAAATTAACTACACTTTGGTATTTTGAGTATACATAATGTATAATAAAAATTACTACACTTACACCCATAATTTTCCTGTGCAAGCTATTAAAATCTAATCCAGCCAAATACTTTTTTATTAACACATGTAGAACAAATAAATATATTTAAATAGCCAGCCATACAAGGTAATCAGCATTATGTATATGTAATCTGTATTCATAAAAAAGCAACAACAACAGAAACAACAAAAGAAGCAACACGTGTCTATAATGGCAACTGTAACAGGGATAGTTAATAAATCAGAGTATTAAAAGAAACATTTAAACAACAATGTGTTTGTGAAACAAACAAAACATAGGATCTACAAATGCCTGAACTTCAGTGTAAAAATACCTTTAGCTGAAACTTTAAACCATGAAAAAAAGAAAGCATAAATTATTGGATTAATGAAGGAATTTACAAGTGGCATTAGGGTGAAAATTACTGTTGTCAAGTAAGAACTTGAGTAAAAATATAATAAATATAAGAATGGATTCCAACATATAAGATAGTTAAAAACAACAATACCCAACGTTTTTTCTGCTTTTCTCTTGGATGTTTTAGTCTGTACAGTTTTAAGACCAGACACATTGTCAGCTCTTTTAGAAGAAACCTTTCTGGCCTGTGATCTGGCCACAACCAATATTTTCAAATAAAGTGTTATAATTATGCAATACGGCAAAACTACTGAAATGACCAAGTCCATCATATTTACCCAGATTTCGTTTTCACCAAAATAACATTCTGCAAAGCATCTTGGTACATGTACCTTTACAGTGATGTTTATGAAAAACACATCATATATGATACAACAACCCCAGGTAATAAATATACAAAACTTCATTCTTGGTATTGTTATTTTTGTGTGGTAGAATAGAGGATCACACACGGCAACATAACGGTCAACAGATATCAATATTAAATTGCCAAGAGATGAAGAAGCACAAATAAAAGTGATGTATAAAAGCAATGTACAGAAATTGTCTCCAAAAACCCAGCATTGTTCCAATATTGCTACAATCATTGTTGGTATCACAATGAGTCCCACCAGGAAATCTGATACAGCCAGAGAGAGGATGAGCAGGTTGGTTGGAGTCTGTAGATGCTTGAAATGAGAGATGGAGATGATCACCACTAGGTTCAGAAATACTGTAACAACTGAAATAAATGAGAAGAAGATGTACATTGTTATATATATCGTTGTCGAAAGGGAATTATTTCTGCAGGAAGAGTTTCTGTCTTGAAAACAGTATTGAGCATCTCCTTGTTCTTCCATGTGTGATACAGCGTAACATGCTGAAGTCTTCCTCTTGTCTGGTCTTGTATGTGACCCAGTCGGGTCAGCCTTCTCACAAACTCTGAGCTCTGCTTGTCTTTTTATCCCTAATATCTGACTCCTCCCTCAAAGCCTCTGCAGACACACCAGCATTGTCAAAGGGTCAGTTTATGTTGGTATTATTAATTATTTTAATTATTGTAAAGACGATTTGAAAAACTTCTGATTTAACTTTTTTTTTAAATAAATAAAAATATATTGAAAATGCACTTTTCATTTCTCTTTCAAAACAAATCATTAGTTATTGGAAAATTAATGATGAATAATTGAAAGGATTAGACGGTGTGATAGGTAGCAGTAAAGCACTCCACATTTCACTGTGAAATGCAGACTCAGTGCAAACATTTAAGTCACTAATAAAAATGTTTATCTTTAGTGCAGTCTCTGGTTAAGTGTAGTATGGCCCAGAGTACCAAGATGAACGGAAGGCTCAGAATTCATTTCTGCCCTGCTGTCTTTGTCAGGCGGGTTCACATCTCCCTGGGATGTCCTCTCTAATCTCTACTCAGGGGTGGAGTCACTGGCTCGCTATTGTTCTCTATTGTTCTCTATTGTTTCCTTATTTTGAGTTACTCTGTTAGTAAAACTAAACCTTCCCAGAGTGGTTGTGGTTGACTGGTGTCCTTTGGTTGATGCTTGGTAAAGTGGGTGGATGTTTTCCGGCTTGTTGGGCCCTGTCCAGGGTTTAGCCTGTTCAGGGCCACAGTTTCAGGAAAAGAAATAGGCAGGGACGACTCGGAAAACACAGGTTTAGTATGTGTGGAGAACGAAGGGATGGGAGACACCTGGTGGGGGCGAGACAATTCAGAACAGGTGCACAGAATCAGTAAGAAGTAAGAATGTCAGTGCACCGATTGATCAAATAGGTAACAAGTGCTGAATGCTAGGTTCCCTCTCAGGTTGTTCTGAGGGGTGCATTGAGGGGTGGTATTTTCATCGGGGACTCCTGTTATCAGCTTGCTAATCACCGGGGCTATTTAGTTATCTAGTTTGGGATTGCAACTTGCTTAGCATTCATTTCATGTCACATTGGTATTGAGGTGAATGTTTGGAGTTTGAATATCGGTTGCTGTGTTTTGTAGTGTTTTGTAAGTCGGTTGGTATGCACAGTTGTGTCTTAATTTACCATGTGTAGTTTTTGATTTTGTTTTAATTTGGATTCGGTATGAAAACCACAAACATTTCTCTGGTTCTTCACTGCACTACACCACCCTAGTTTGTGACAGAATGCAAAGCTAAAGAAAAGTATTAGCCAGCGGAGCTATGTACCCTCCAGCTCAGGATGAGAACGAGCTATACAACCCTCGTGTCTTCCAGTGCCTTGTCGGCACACTTCACTTCCAACAGCTGGAGACTGAGTGGCAGGTGTCGGGCGAAAGACTCGGTCAGGTGATCTGCCTGGATCAGCAAAATGCGAGGACAGACGAGCTGCTATCCCGGTTCCCGTTCTGGCTGAGCGGGGCTGTGTCCCCACATTCCCGGTCTGGACCACAGCAGGGCTCGGTCCGTTTCAACTGTTATATGTTTTACCAACTGCGAATTGAAGCACTGTCTGAGATCTACCCCTTATCCTTATGTGAGTGTCAAGGTTGGGAATTCTAGCCAATTTAATGTTGGCCCTAAAGGGCGGTCGGGGCATGACAGCCCTCTAGATTTCTGAGTATCTTGTTGGCTCACCAATTAGTGGAAGCTGTCTTGTGTTGCCCTAATTGGAGAGCCTACTTCATTTCAGCCTTAGCAGGCCACTGGTGTGGTTCAATGTATTGCTATTTTGTGTTGCTGCTGTGTGAGTTGTTATTTAGAGCTTTCGGATAATTACGTTTTTGCTCCTAGAACGCTCTGCATTTCCGTCCTCCTCATTTCATGACTGCGACGAAGTCCTGGGACATTTGGATCACATATGTTTATAATTTAGCATTTTGTACATTACTATCCCTCTACCCTTTCAGCCCTTTAGTATTATTTATATTGTTATATTCATATGTTGTATGTAAGCACCTTCCTGCCATAGTAAATTCCTTGTATGTTCACACATTCAATGGCGATTAAACACTTTTCTGATTCTGAATTGATCAGTTGTTTTCAGTTCCATTGATTATTCACACATAAGAGAATGTGAATGTTGCCATTTTAAATAACTGACATGAAACTTTCTGCTAGGTCATTTAAATAAGGAGTTATATAATTGATGTAGCCCCTTTACACAGACTTCTCCCAACTGTTGTGTTGCATGTGTGTGTAAAGAGGCTGGGGAAGGAGGAGCTGTCAATCGCTTAGGGTTAGGATTAGGTTTATAAAAAGGGATGCATAGCTCAATGTTTGTCAGAACGCTGACCTGACAGGGTCACACACAAAACCACGCAGGAGGACCTCAAACATCTTTACCTTTTATTACAAATGGATGAACATGGAGATATTCAATACTGTTTTCAAGATGGGAACTCTTCCTGCAGAAAGGCTTCAATATCAACATCTATGTACATATCACTGTACATCACCTTCTCATTGATTTCAGTAGTTACAGTATTTTTGAACCTACTGGTGATCATCTCCATCTCTCACTTCAAACATCTCCACACATCAACCAACCTGCTCATCCTCTCTCTGGCTGTGTCAGACCTCCTGGTGGGACTCATTGTGATACCAGCAAATACTGTAGCAATAATGGAATCATGCTGGGATTTTGGGAAATATTTCTGTGCGTTACTTCTTTATATCACCTTTTTATGTGAAGCTTCCTCACTTGGCAATTTAGTCATGATATCTGTTGACCGGTATGTTGCTGTATGTGATCCATTAATGTATCACCAGAAAATCACAACAACAAGAACTATGTGTTGTATATCTATTGTCTGGGGTTATTGTATTTTATATGATATTGTTCTGATAAAAATATATGTAAATACACAGGTACCTAGTCAATGTTTTGAAGATTGTTTTTTCCTTGAAGAACATTTCTGGTTTAATATGATGGACCTTGTATTTTCAATGCTTGTCCCATGTTCTGTTATTTTAACACTATATTTGAAAATATTAATGGTGGCCAGGTCACAGGCCAGAAAGGTATTTTCTAAACGGGCTGCCAGTGTGTCTGGTAGTAAAACTGTACAGGCAAGTAAGTCTGAGAGAAAAGCAACAAAAACTCTGGGTATTGTCATTTTCAACTATCTACTTTTTTGGAATCCATTTATCTATATAGGTTTTATTTTTTCAAGTAATAATTTTGCATCCATCATAACCAGCTTCCTGCCACTTTTGAGTTCATTCATTAATCCAGTAATTTATGCTTTCTTCTATCCATGGTTCAAAGTCACAGCCAAACATATTTTAACATTGAAATTCAGGCATTTGTAATACATGGCTAATTTAATCCTACATTTTACCAAATAAATGTTTGTTATCATTATGTTGCCATACTCTATTCATGTTTTTAAGGTAACAGTACTCTGTCAACACCCCCAGTTGACAGTACTCTGTCAACACCCCTGTGCATAGATACTGGATATGTGTTGTTGCTACAACATTATTTTGTTGATGGGACAGTAATGTTTTATTGGTTGTAGACTCCAAATACAAAAAAAATTGTGTTAGTTCCATATTATGCAATACAATTAGCAATGATTAATTATTTTAAATGTCAATAATATAATGGATCTAGTGTTACACAAATACTTTTTTCTCATCGCACATCTTGGTCATTTAACCATTCAAAAAAACTGGGAGTAAAGAAAATACTAGAGTGTAGGTAGGTGGTTCCGTTAACATTTAGATGAAGTGCAGTACATTTTCAATACTTACTGCCTAATCAGAATTTTTTTCTTAATAAATTATATTTTTATTTTCTTACCAGTCTTGATTTCAAAATGTATGTACATTCAAATTTAATTAGGATGTTTTGTTAAAGTTGAATACACAGCATGTGCAGATAAGATACAGTCTAACTAATTGGTTTGTGTGTATGTGGGGGCTTGTAACATTTAATATTCATTTATGAATGACACGTTATAATAATGTCCATAAAGAAACCTTATAACGTTCATCTGGTGTTGCTAGATTGGTCTGACTTTACTTAGTTTAACCATTTTAGAATTGCTTCTGTTCTTTTTACCTTTACTATTACCTCTGAGTGTGAGGTAGATGGGTACATTTTGGTAAATGTTTAACGTTAGCAACTGTTGGCATTTACAAATAAATAATTGTGTATCTAAGTCACTAATTTAAGAATTTAATATACTGCTTGAAAGGTAAAGAAACAAGTTCTTAATTACAACAAACAATGCTTTTAATAGTTATTTACTACTACAACAGTTTATCCTAACAATGTGTATCTTCAATTTAAAGATACATTAGAGGTTTTTAAAATGCAAACGCTAAGTGCTTTACTGTCACCTCATTTTAAAAGATTTAAAATAGAAAATTGCATCGATAAACGGACACACTTACATAATAAATGTTTTGCTGCAAAGTGAAACTGCTGATTATAATTATTGCATAAAAAGTCTGTAAAACTTCCCTTGTTGCGTTTCCCATTTTGTTGTTTGAATAAAAAAACATATTTCAATTTGTTTTTCAAGTCATACTTTTTCAAAACGTTTTTTGTTTTATATATTTGTTATACTTTATATTAGCTCAGGTATAAAAACATTTGTCCCAAAGAGGTGAACATTTCTCCGGTGATGCCCTTGCCAAAAATCATTACCATCTTGTTTAAGATCTTTTTTTCTGATGTACATTAAGAGTATTACATTATGCAATCATATAGTTTCTAATTGAGGCTCTGTATTCAGCTCATGGTGTGAAGGGAGTAGAAGTAATGTTTCCAGCCAAGTGGTCCGGCCTCCTCTATGTCCTGACTAGCAATGTTAAATAGTTACTGATGGACCACCCTGCTGGGCCTGTATATACAGACTAACAATGTTAAATAGTTACTGATGGACCACCCTGCTCTGCCTGTATATACAGACTAACAATGTTAAATAGTTACTGATGGACCACCCTGCTGGGCCTGTATATAATGACTGACTATGTTAATGAGTTAATCATGGACCACCCTGCTGGGCCTGTATATACAGACTAACAATGTTAAATAGTTACTGATGGACCACCCTGCTCTGCCTGTATATACAGACTAACAATGTTAAATAGTTACTGATGGACCACCCTGCTGGGCCTGTATATAATGACTGACTATGTTAATGAGTTAATCATGGACCACCCTGCTGGGCCTGTATATAATGACTGACTGTGTTAACTATTTAATGATGGACCACCCTGCTGGGTCAGATTTACTGGTCCTGTGGCATTGCCCTATTCTGCTTTGATAGAGAGTCAGACAGTCTGGTCTGTAACGATTGATCGAGGAGTTACATTTATCTGCACTAAGTTTCCTGCTTTTCAAGCAGGAGTTGCTGGTTAAAAAGTAGTGGCAGAAGCGGTGGTTACTATTCACCACAGGAAATGTTCATATGATCTCACATCTCACGGTAATATGAGTGAGTCATTATCCAGAAGAAGTCAAACTGACAATGACATATTAAACGTTGGAGACAAGTGAGACAATTGATACTGGAGTACTCAGGTTCACTGCACGGTGACATTGAATATTGATGTTGCCTCACAGCCTTACTGAGGCCTTGGAGCAAAGGAGATGTGTCTCTAACCCCTTAATTGGGTTCTAATCCAACGGGAGTTAGGGAGCAGAGGCCCAAACGGGCGGATGCGGGTCAGGGGGCCGGACCGACTGAGGCGGAACATAGGCCCAGACGGGCGAATGCGGGTCAGGAGGCCGACCTGGCAGTGGCAGTTCAGAAATCCGGACGGGCGGAGGCGGTTCAGAAGTCCGGAGCGGCTGAGGTGGAACAGAGACCCGGACAGACGGGGGTGGATCAGGTGGCTGACCTGGTCGTGGTGGAGCAGGAAACAAATCGTGGACCAGAACATGGTCGTTGACCTTGAAGAGGCCTGAGACAGGGATGGGCTCTGGAGCAAGGGCGAACTCAGGGACTGGAATGGACTCAGGGCCGGACACGGGCGCGGGCTCGGACACGCGCTTGGACACTGGGACAGGGTTCAGGATTGACAGGAGATGTGGCGCACGGATGAAAAGCCTTGGAACCAAGAAGATCAGGGCCTGCGGCTGAAGCCCCCCCTCGATGGGCTTGCCAAGCGAAGAATTCCTCAGAGTCTCGTCTCCTTATCCGGGGTAACCAAAGCCTCTCCCATTCAGGCCAGGTAGTCAATAAAGACCCCTCGATCTTCCCGTAAAGCCTTGTCTATGGCCAGACAGGCTGCTGAAGGGGGAACTGGCGTGGAGGACTGAGCCGAGACAAGTCTATTTGCCGGCGGACCGGCAGCCATCTTGGGCGGCCGAGCGGCAGCCATCTTGGGCGGCCGAGCGGCAGCCATCTTGGGCGGCCGAGCGGCAGCCATCTTGGGCGGCCGAGCGGCAGCCATCTTGGGCGGCCGAGCGGCAGCCATCTTGGGCGGCCGAGCGGCAGCCATCTTGGGCTGGAGGCAGGTATCAGCTGGAGGGTGGAAGGATCCCAGATAAATTCCCCCTCTAGGTAATCCTCTTCTCCAGACTCGTCTCAGTGTCGTCGATGCAGTATGGCTTTGTGCAATGCCGCATGAACCTTTCATCTGGGGTTTCCGGCAGTATTCCCGGCCAGGGACAAGTGGACCCCACACACTCCCATTTTAATAAAACGAACTTGCTGCTTCCAGTGTTGGTTGTTTTATTCTGTCAGGGTTTGGGGTTGATGGTGATGGAAGCAGGAGCAAGCTCAACGGGAATAAAAAATGAAAGGCGCAGGGATTGGGCTAAATAATAATAATTTATTATAAAAAGAACACCAAACTGAAAACTACACACATCGTGCTGAAAAAACAAACAAAGGCACGAGGGCTGACAAAAACACAAACACTAAACTGAACACAGAACTTGGCAAAACATAAACACAAGGAACAGGTACAGGGAAATTACTTACTTGGGGAACGGAACAGGAAACAATGAACCAACAAACACTGGGGAATCTATATAGAGACATAGCGAGGACTAACCCACAACAGGTGTGCAAGGGTGGGAAAATTAGTGAAGGTGGAACGGAAAAATACCAGGACAAACATAAGGAGAACCACCAGAGGGAGACAGAAGCAAGCACACAAAACAAACCCAAAAATCAACCCTTACAACTGGGTTGGTCACACAGCTGAAATGTGTAAAGTTTAATGAGAGTGTCAAAGCTGTTTGGGTTTTGGGTGATTATTGGTACAAAAGTCAATGGGTCTTGTGACACGGTCTGGATTATTGAATGTGTTTATGTCTCACGTCACTGTTGGTTATATTTAGGTGAGTGCTGGCTTAGAGCATTACACTCCCTCCACCAGCTTGTTGGTTTCTTAGAGTGCATCCAGGTTCTATTACTTTAAACTGTGTGCACAAACACGGCTGTATGTGAGAAAAATGACACCTTATTCCACTGCTCCCAGTTCACGTTCAGATATTTGCTTGTCCATTGCAGGCGCTTTCAATGATGGACAGGCGTCGTCTTGGGCATCTGAAGCAGGATGCAATGCATTGTGTGTTCTGATATATTGTTCTTGTAACCATCAATAAAATGTAATGTGACTTGTGCCTCAGTAGACTTTCTATTGACCAGACGGGTTGGCCTTGTTCACTCAAGCATTATTAAGCATTGTGTGCCCAACACCCAGTCATCGTGGTTTCTCACTCCTCGCACAGTAGGTACTAACCGCAGTCGACCGGGCGCACCCGACAGGTCTTCAATTTCAGGGATAATATGCCCCTTGGTAAAGCCCCTCAGGTCTTTACTCCTGCCCATATCTCCAGCATACAGCACGTTGACTATGAGAATTGATTGTTCGACCTACCATCTAATCTATCCAATTCTTGACATGTGCCCTTGTTAAAAGATGATCAGCAATATGTAGTTCAGCTGTGAGTGGTCCTTATGTTTTGTCTCATCAGTGTACGCCTAACGAACGCAAAGTCCTGGTAGTAGACAGATATAAATCATCCTATGCACACGGACCATATACACAATGAACAGAAAGCTGAGTAAAGGAGCAGCATTGTGTGTCTTACTTTGTGTTTATTTTATGTACGTATAAGTGTATTTGAGTGTTGAGGACTGATATCAGCCAAAATAGTAATCAATCTGAAAAAAATGTTGTTTTTGTAACATTGCTTGTTTATCAAAGGATTTGAATCAAATCTCTTTGGGTCTGTGCGTACGTGCGAAGAAGTTCTGAGAGGGGAGTGACTGTTAGTAAAACAGAGATAAAAAGAGAGGCAGAGCTGAGAGGACTGACAAGACAGGGTCACACACTGGACCAAGCAGCACCAGGAATTTATTCTATATAACAAATGAAGGAACATGAAGATGATATATACTGTTATCAAGACAGGAACTCCTCTTGCAGAAAAAAGTCACTATCAATATCAATTTATGTAACTCTGTACATCTTCTTATCATTAATTTCAGTGGTCACTGTATTTCTGAACTTACTGGTGATCATCTCCATCTCTCACTTCAAACATCTACAGACTCCAACCAACCTGCTCATCCTCTCTCTGGCTGTGTCAGATCTCCTGGTGGGACTCATAGTGATACCAGCATTAACTGTAGCAATAATGGAACCATGCTGGGTTCCTGGGAATTATTTCTGTACATTGCTTCTCTATACCATTTTTGTATGTGAATCTTCATCTCTTGGCAATTTGGTCTTGATATCTATTGAACGTTATGTTGCGGTTTGTGATCCTTTAATGTATCATCTGAAAATTACAATAACAAGAATTAAATGTTGTATATTGGTGACCTGGGGTTGTTGTATTCTGTATGATGCCGCTCTTGTAAAAATATATGTAAATGTACAGATACCCAGTAAGTGTTTTGAAGAGTGTTTTTTACTTGATGGAGATCTCTGGACTAGTATGACAGACCTTGTTTTTTCAATGATTGTGCCATGTTCTGTCATAATAACACTCTACTTGAAAATACTAATGGTGGCCAGATCACAGGCCAAAAAAATATTTTCTAAAAGGGCCTCCAGTGTGTCTGGTGTAAAAACTGTACAGGCAAACAAGTCAGAAAAAAAAGCCACAAAAACTCTAGGTCTTGTTGTTTTCAACTATCTAATATTTTGGAATCCTTTTTTTTATATTTATTTTTTTACAAATTACAATTTGACATCGTTTATCATCAGCTATTTGCCACTGTTGAGTTCCTTTGTGAATCCAATCATTTATGCTTTCTTTTATCCATGGTTTAAAATTACAGTAAAAAATATTTTATCTTTCAAGACAAAATGACAGCAAATTATTGTTTCTGTTTTCATTCAATAGTTGTAAAGACATATGTTTAATTAAGTTATGATGTACAATAAAATTCTCTGAAATTAATTATCTTAGTGAGCTCCTGTCAAATATTACTGAGGTCCTAATATAGTCTTGATTGAATGTATTAGATTAAGGACTTGCAGAAGATATGAAAACGTATACTTGTGTTAAAGAAAAGTCAATGTTCGTTCTTGGTTGAATTTAAAATTTTCTTTGTAATTCTAAAATAAATAATGATATATAGGATTTAGGTGTTCTAAATGTACATTGTAAGTATGTTGTTAATCTAATTTTAAGTTGTTTTACACCACCTTCTAGTGGATCATTCGTGAAACCAAGTCAGCTCAAGATCTTTATTTGTTTGTGGATGTTTCAGATCAGCTCTGAAAAATGTATTAGTAAAAAATCCATGTAATGGCATTACAGTAGATTATTTCATCGGCCTCAACAGCCAACATTTTTATCAATAGAATTAGGGGTTGAGCAAACTACTGGTATAGATGATATCTGTGATGTTTAATATAGAAATATTTATATCATGTTAATCGTACACATATGACCATCGACCTAACCCTCAACCTAACCCGCAACCCTCCCCGTTGTCCCTCTGACTGGTCACACATTTGAACTAGACTATTTTTTAAGACTCTCTGCATTTAAAACAAATATTTAAGTATGTTAAGTCAAAAGAGTGAACCAGGCTCCAGGGGAAGCCCTCTAGGTTTTGTCCTAAATTTGACCCAGCAAGGAATTTTTCCTAACTTGTTGATGCATGCTCTGTTGGGTTTCAGGGGGGGGTGGTTGTAAAAGCACTTTGTGACAACTTCATTTGTAAAATGGGCTTCATAAAATAAATGTTATAAATCCCTCTTAAATAATACTGTTTCGTTCCAATTATCAACAAACTCAGCAACATTTTTGGCAGCTAACTAATTTGTTGCGTCAGTCCTAGAACTACAAGTGCTTCACATTATGAGGGAGTATTCTCAGTATTCAAACTAGTGTGGGAGTCAGTAATAGCACTAATGGGCACAGTTATAATATTACCTACACCACAAGGTCTGAACATTGTGGTAAAACCCATAATTGCGAAGTGATGAGGGCGTGGACTGACTCATTTCAGAGGTGCTGCCATACTGTTTACATTACGTCAAACTACATGTCATCTCAGAATGGAATAGGAATATAGTCAGTTGTACTTCTAGGAAAATAGTCAGTTGTACTTCATGCCTTCAACTGCATTTTACCCAACCCTGAGGTGCAGGGGGCAGCCCTAACCAGTTACCTGATTTGACTTCTACGTCAACGGCGCCAAGGGAGCATTTTTGGGTTAACTGTCTTGCTCAAGGACAGAACGACTAAGGTTTTTTCACCTTGATGGTGGGGGGGATTAGAACCAGAGATCTTTCAGACCCAAGCCATATTCCCTAACCACTAGGCCAACTTGCCGCCCCAATGATAGCTAACTACAGCGATGTGGAATTGATTTCAACACTTGAGTTTAAACTCGAGTCGCACTTAAGTCTCACACACACAGTGACTTCAGACTTGACTTGGCACTCGTCCTCCAAAAGACTCGTGAATCACTTTTATCAGGCACCCCAACACGCAAAATCTTACACACAAGAACAAGGACATGACATTTAAATATGACAGAACACAATTTGTTTGTCAGACTTTCGGGTTTTCTGCTTAAAAGAACTGTGAAATATTTAAGCAGCCTTCCCTGGGCCTAAACAAAAGAAGCACTGTATGCAAAATATGTGGCATCGAGATAACGGATCCTGGCCAATTCTAATTTCAACTCATTTTAATCAGGCACTGAAAACTCACCCTGATAGGTTAGCAAACATGTGAAGCTCATCATTGGCTATCTAACGATATCTCGCTTTTGCTACAACCTATGAGAGGTTAACTCTAACTATCAAATGATTGCTGATCTCTACAATCCTGGAGACTATTCAGACCCCTCCCCTCTATCAAAACCTCTTGCCACAAGAACAATTTCTTCCCGTCAGCACCTGGCCTCAGCATTATGCCCCGGTCCCTAACTGTCAGAATCAAAAATAAAAAGAGTTTTATTAATAACAAGGAACAATGAATTTGTTGTGATCCAAATCTGCAACATTAATTCACACATTATAGGTAACTGAAAGGCATCTCCTAAAACAGAACCCCAAAGGAGACCGGACCAGGAATGTGGTTACAAAAATATTTATTGGGTGTGACAGAAATAGGACATGTATACATCTAGGAATCCTGTGCTCAGGCGGTTCGTATTTCCCGAATCTCAGGTGGGTATTCCGAACATAACACTGTCGGTGTGGCAGAAGTCTTGTGAAACTTCCACACGCGACTCGTTCTGCTCCGATTGCACATTGACATAGTAGCGCTGGTTTCTTCCATTGGATTGCATACGGGAGGGCTGCATGACAGTCTAGAGCGACATCGTCACAATGGTCAAGTCACGTTATTGCAGGCACTTAAAACAGGTCTTCTGAGATCAACAATGCTAATGCTAGTTAGATGATTGATATAATATAGCCTAACTTTAACATAAGAAGCCAATTAGTGAAAATACCGCAGTGAATATCTTATCCTCCTCAATATGTTGAGTCACTGGCCACCACTGGTTTACAAACACAAGGAATTTTGTCTGACCCCTAGCTGCAACATATAAAAAACACATTGTAAAATGCAGGCCTATTCCTCAGTCTTACTGCTGTGGGCAAGAAGCTGTTCTTGTAGTCAGTGGTCTTCGTCTTGATAGACCTCAGCCGTCTGCCTTCTCCTAACATGTACTCTCAACTCCACCGTCTTTTGAGCATTGAGCAATTTCGCACGCCCAATTTTTCAGTTTTTAATTTGTTAAAAAGGTTTGAAATATCCAATAAATTTCGTTCCACTTCATGATTGTGTCCCACTTGTTGTGGATTCTTCACCAGAAAATACAGTTGTATATCTTCATGTTTGAAGCCTGAAATGTGGCAAAAGGTCGAAAAGTTCAAGGGGGCCGAATACTTTTGCAAGGCACTGTATATATATATATATATATATATATATTTACATAGTTATATTTAAATATTACATATCTTGTTGGTATTTGTTCATTATTGAGTGTATTAAGTTTGTGCACCCCTTTTGGGGGCATTGTCGGAGTGTACGAAAAATGCATGTTCAATTTTTGTTGTTACAGTGGCTGTACCATTTAGTTATTGTGTAGTGAAAGCATTTGTCTGTGTTTTTTCCCCCCATGTAGAACCTTTTTGAGTGAACAAGTCATTTTAATAATGGCCATTTAATATTTACCATGTAAATGTGGGAAATTGGAGAAATGTACCTGTTCGTTAAATATTAATATACGTATTGTTCATAGTGTGTGTGCTTTAGTATTTGTGTGTGGACATTTGTATGTGTGTGTGTGTGTGTGTGTGTATGTGTTTACAGACAGATACTGAAATGGGATTGTCAGCCAGAGCAGGAATAAAAAGGAAGGCAGAGCTCGAGTTTGTCAGAAGGCTGACCTGACAGAGTAACACACAGGACCAAGCAGGACGAGGACATCAGCATTTGAACCTTTATTACAAATGGAAGAAAAAGAAGATGCTCCATACTGTTATCAAGACAGAAACTCTTCTTGCAGAAAGACCTCAATGTCACCATATACTTACATCACACTGTACATTTTTTTTGCTTTGATTTCGGTGGTTACGGTATTTTTGAATTTAGTGGTGATCATCTCCATCTCTCACTTCAAGCATCTCCAGACTCCATCCAACCTGCTCATCCTCTCTCTGGCTGTGTCAGATCTCCTGGTGGGACTCATTGTGATACCAGCGATGACTGTAGCAATAATTGAACCTTGTTTATCAAAGGATTTGAATCAAATCTCTTTGGGTCTGTGCGTACGTGCGAAGAAGTTCTGAGAGGGGAGTGACTGTTAGTAAAACAGAGATAAAAAGAGAGGCAGAGCTGAGAGGACTGACAAGACAGGGTCACACACTGGACCAAGCAGCACCAGGAATTTATTCTATATAACAAATGAAGGAACATGAAGATGATATATACTGTTATCAAGACAGGAACTCCTCTTGCAGAAAAAAGTCACTATCAATATCAATTTATGTAACTCTGTACATCTTCTTATCATTAATTTCAGTGGTCACTGTATTTCTGAACTTACTGGTGATCATCTCCATCTCTCACTTCAAACATCTACAGACTCCAACCAACCTGCTCATCCTCTCTCTGGCTGTGTCAGATCTCCTGGTGGGACTCATAGTGATACCAGCATTAACTGTAGCAATAATGGAACCATGCTGGGTTCCTGGGAATTATTTCTGTACATTGCTTCTCTATACCATTTTTGTATGTGAATCTTCATCTCTTGGCAATTTGGTCTTGATATCTATTGAACGTTATGTTGCGGTTTGTGATCCTTTAATGTATCATCTGAAAATTACAATAACAAGAATTAAATGTTGTATATTGGTGACCTGGGGTTGTTGTATTCTGTATGATGCCGCTCTTGTAAAAATATATGTAAATGTACAGATACCCAGTAAGTGTTTTGAAGAGTGTTTTTTACTTGATGGAGATCTCTGGACTAGTATGACAGACCTTGTTTTTTCAATGATTGTGCCATGTTCTGTCATAATAACACTCTACTTGAAAATACTAATGGTGGCCAGATCACAGGCCAAAAAAATATTTTCTAAAAGGGCCTCCAGTGTGTCTGGTGTAAAAACTGTACAGGCAAACAAGTCAGAAAAAAAAGCCACAAAAACTCTAGGTCTTGTTGTTTTCAACTATCTAATATTTTGGAATCCTTTTTTTTATATTTATTTTTTTACAAATTACAATTTGACATCGTTTATCATCAGCTATTTGCCACTGTTGAGTTCCTTTGTGAATCCAATCATTTATGCTTTCTTTTATCCATGGTTTAAAATTACAGTAAAAAATATTTTATCTTTCAAGACAAAATGACAGCAAATTATTGTTTCTGTTTTCATTCAATAGTTGTAAAGACATATGTTTAATTAAGTTATGATGTACAATAAAATTCTCTGAAATTAATTATCTTAGTGAGCTCCTGTCAAATATTACTGAGGTCCTAATATAGTCTTGATTGAATGTATTAGATTAAGGACTTGCAGAAGATATGAAAACGTATACTTGTGTTAAAGAAAAGTCAATGTTCGTTCTTGGTTGAATTTAAAATTTTCTTTGTAATTCTAAAATAAATAATGATATATAGGATTTAGGTGTTCTAAATGTACATTGTAAGTATGTTGTTAATCTAATTTTAAGTTGTTTTACACCACCTTCTAGTGGATCATTCGTGAAACCAAGTCAGCTCAAGATCTTTATTTGTTTGTGGATGTTTCAGATCAGCTCTGAAAAATGTATTAGTAAAAAATCCATGTAATGGCATTACAGTAGATTATTTCATCGGCCTCAACAGCCAACATTTTTATCAATAGAATTAGGGGTTGAGCAAACTACTGGTATAGATGATATCTGTGATGTTTAATATAGAAATATTTATATCATGTTAATCGTACACATATGACCATCGACCTAACCCTCAACCTAACCCGCAACCCTCCCCGTTGTCCCTCTGACTGGTCACACATTTGAACTAGACTATTTTTTAAGACTCTCTGCATTTAAAACAAATATTTAAGTATGTTAAGTCAAAAGAGTGAACCAGGCTCCAGGGAAGCCCTCTAGGTTTTGTCCTAAATTTGACCCAGCAAGGAATTTTTCCTAACTTGTTGATGCATGCTCTGTTGGGTTTCAGGGGGTGGTTGTAAAAGCACTTTGTGACAACTTCATTTGTAAAATGGGCTTCATAAAATAAATGTTATAAATCCCTCTTAAATAATACTGTTTCGTTCCAATTATCAACAAACTCAGCAACATTTTTGGCAGCTAACTAATTTGTTGCGTCAGTCCTAGAACTACAAGTGCTTCACATTATGAGGGAGTATTCTCAGTATTCAAACTAGTGTGGGAGTCAGTAATAGCACTAATGGGCACAGTTATAATATTACCTACACCACAAGGTCTGAACATTGTGGTAAAACCCATAATTGCGAAGTGATGAGGGCGTGGACTGACTCATTTCAGAGGTGCTGCCATACTGTTTACATTACGTCAAACTACATGTCATCTCAGAATGGAATAGGAATATAGTCAGTTGTACTTCTAGGAAAATAGTCAGTTGTACTTCATGCCTTCAACTGCATTTTACCCAACCCTGAGGTGCAGGGGGCAGCCCTAACCAGTTACCTGATTTGACTTCTACGTCAACGGCGCCAAGGGAGCATTTTTGGGTTAACTGTCTTGCTCAAGGACAGAACGACTAAGGTTTTTCACCTTGATGGTGGGGGATTAGAACCAGAGATCTTTCAGACCCAAGCCATATTCCCTAACCACTAGGCCAACTTGCCGCCCCAATGATAGCTAACTACAGCGATGTGGAATTGATTTCAACACTTGAGTTTAAACTCGAGTCGCACTTAAGTCTCACACACACAGTGACTTCAGACTTGACTTGGCACTCGTCCTCCAAAAGACTCGTGAATCACTTTTATCAGGCACCCCAACACGCAAAATCTTACACACAAGAACAAGGACATGACATTTAAATATGACAGAACACAATTTGTTTGTCAGACTTTCGGGTTTTCTGCTTAAAAGAACTGTGAAATATTTAAGCAGCCTTCCCTGGGCCTAAACAAAAGAAGCACTGTATGCAAAATATGTGGCATCGAGATAACGGATCCTGGCCAATTCTAATTTCAACTCATTTTAATCAGGCACTGAAAACTCACCCTGATAGGTTAGCAAACATGTGAAGCTCATCATTGGCTATCTAACGATATCTCGCTTTTGCTACAACCTATGAGAGGTTAACTCTAACTATCAAATGATTGCTGATCTCTACAATCCTGGAGACTATTCAGACCCCTCCCCTCTATCAAAACCTCTTGCCACAAGAACAATTTCTTCCCGTCAGCACCTGGCCTCAGCATTATGCCCCCGGTCCCTAACTGTCAGAATCAAAAATAAAAAGAGTTTTATTAATAACAAGGAACAATGAATTTGTTGTGATCCAAATCTGCAACATTAATTCACACATTATAGGTAACTGAAAGGCATCTCCTAAAACAGAACCCCAAAGGAGACCGGACCAGGAATGTGGTTACAAAAATATTTATTGGGTGTGACAGAAATAGGACATGTATACATCTAGGAATCCTGTGCTCAGGCGGTTCGTATTT
The DNA here is from genome assembly GCA_029465975.1 of Dallia pectoralis. Taxonomy (NCBI): domain Eukaryota; kingdom Metazoa; phylum Chordata; class Actinopteri; order Esociformes; family Umbridae; genus Dallia; species Dallia pectoralis. The sequence continues at coordinate 3,796,987 of CM055738.1, read as the reverse complement.
CCCGAATCTCAGGTGGGTATTCCGAACATAACACTGTCGGTGTGGCAGAAGTCTTGTGAAACTTCCACACGCGACTCGTTCTGCTCCGATTGCACATTGACATAGTAGCGCTGGTTTCTTCCATTGGATTGCATACGGGAGGGCTGCATGACAGTCTAGAGCGACATCGTCACAATGGTCAAGTCACGTTATTGCAGGCACTTAAAACAGGTCTTCTGAGATCAACAATGCTAATGCTAGTTAGATGATTGATATAATATAGCCTAACTTTAACATAAGAAGCCAATTAGTGAAAATACCGCAGTGAATATCTTATCCTCCTCAATATGTTGAGTCACTGGCCACCACTGGTTTACAAACACAAGGAATTTTGTCTGACCCCTAGCTGCAACATATAAAAAACACATTGTAAAATGCAGGCCTATTCCTCAGTCTTACTGCTGTGGGCAAGAAGCTGTTCTTGTAGTCAGTGGTCTTCGTCTTGATAGACCTCAGCCGTCTGCCTTCTCCTAACATGTACTCTCAACTCCACCGTCTTTTGAGCATTGAGCAATTTCGCACGCCCAATTTTTCAGTTTTTAATTTGTTAAAAAGGTTTGAAATATCCAATAAATTTCGTTCCACTTCATGATTGTGTCCCACTTGTTGTGGATTCTTCACCAGAAAATACAGTTGTATATCTTCATGTTTGAAGCCTGAAATGTGGCAAAAGGTCGAAAAGTTCAAGGGGGCCGAATACTTTTGCAAGGCACTGTATATATATATATATATATATATATATTTACATAGTTATATTTAAATATTACATATCTTGTTGGTATTTGTTCATTATTGAGTGTATTAAGTTTGTGCACCCCTTTGGGGGCATTGTCGGAGTGTACGAAAAATGCATGTTCAATTTTGTTGTTACAGTGGCTGTACCATTTAGTTATTGTGTAGTGAAAGCATTTGTCTGTGTTTTTTCCCCCCATGTAGAACCTTTTTGAGTGAACAAGTCATTTTAATAATGGCCATTTAATATTTACCATGTAAATGTGGGAAATTGGAGAAATGTACCTGTTCGTTAAATATTAATATACGTATTGTTCATAGTGTGTGTGCTTTAGTATTTGTGTGTGGACATTTGTATGTGTGTGTGTGTGTGTGTGTGTATGTGTTTACAGACAGATACTGAAATGGGATTGTCAGCCAGAGCAGGAATAAAAAGGAAGGCAGAGCTCGAGTTTGTCAGAAGGCTGACCTGACAGAGTAACACACAGGACCAAGCAGGACGAGGACATCAGCATTTGAACCTTTATTACAAATGGAAGAAAAAGAAGATGCTCCATACTGTTATCAAGACAGAAACTCTTCTTGCAGAAAGACCTCAATGTCACCATATACTTACATCACACTGTACATTTTTTTTGCTTTGATTTCGGTGGTTACGGTATTTTTGAATTTAGTGGTGATCATCTCCATCTCTCACTTCAAGCATCTCCAGACTCCATCCAACCTGCTCATCCTCTCTCTGGCTGTGTCAGATCTCCTGGTGGGACTCATTGTGATACCAGCGATGACTGTAGCAATAATTGAACCATGCTGGGTTCTTGGGGAATACTTCTGTGCGTTACTTCTCTACATCCTATTTTTATCTAGTACCACATCTCTAGGTAGTTTAATCTTGATATCTATTGATCGTTATGTTGCTGTGAGTGATCCATTAATGTACTGCTTGAAAATAACAACAACAAGGACATTTTGTTTTATATCTGTTGTCTGGTGTTTTTGTTTCATATATGCTGCTTTTTTTTTTTCATATACAAGTAAATGTGCAGGTACCTAGTAGATGTTTTGTAGAATGTTTTGTACTTAAAAAACGTTTATGGGAAAATATTGTAGGTGTTTTTATTTTAGTGCTTGCTCCATGCTCTATTATCATAACCATTTATTTAAAAATATTTGTGGTGGCCAGATCACAGGCCAGAAAGATATTTTCTATCCAGGCTGCCACTGTGTCTGGCTTTACAAATGTACAGTCAATTAGGTCTGAAAGAAAAGCAACAAAAACTCTAGGTATTGTGGTTTTGAACTATCTAATTTCTTGGAATCCATTAACAAATGCAATATGTATCATTTTTTCAAGTAATATTGCATCATCATTCATCATCACTTCTCTTCCACTTGTTAATTCGTTCATTAATCCAATAATTTATGCTTTCTTTTATCCATGGTTCAAAGTGACAGCTAAACGTATTTTAACTCTGAGGTTAAGACATTTATAGTATTTCCTTCATATTCAAGTGTGACAAACATGCATTTCATGTGATGTGTTTTCGTAGTGCTGTTTAAAGTTTTTTTTATGGATCATGTGTTGTTATTACTTATTATACAATAATTGTCATTATAGATGCATGTGGTGTTGATAGAAAATTATTAGACTGGATTAGGTGGTTTTGTGACATTACGGTATAATCTTTTTTTAAATTGAATACACCAAATTTGAAAATATAATTTAAGTGTTTGTTTTAACATGGATAATAGTCACCTCTAGTTGCCTATCTGGAACATGGTGACTGGGACTTCACAGAAAGGCTGCTTTTAAAAAATGCCACAATTCTGTTATTTGTAGCAGTAACTATTATTATCTTTAAACATATCAGATCTTTTAGCTTCCATTCTTTTTCAGAAATGCTATGTTTGGTTTAGAGAACATTTGAGTTTTTGTTAACAGGCAGCCCATTTTAGATTGTTTAATACCTTCTCCAATAATTGGTCTATTGACAAATGCTTTCAATATCTGGGTATACTAAATTTCCCTTTAATTCTCTGCCCTTTTATAAAGTCTGATAGACATGTTCAATAATCTTTAATGTAAATGTGTGTAACGATTGGTGTTTGCTGGCAGTATGCAGGACACAAACGCAGAGCTTCCAAAATAACACGTCTTTAATTATTCACGGTGAACAGGAAACGAGACGACGCTTCGTCGTTACAAAATAACAGTGGTTGGACAACAACCAAAACCGTACTGTTAACCAGGAAAACGTAGCTCAGGCAAACACACGTACGAACATTACAATGTAGTCAAACTCTATGATCCGCACTGGACCACCGAAACACAGCAACCTAAATACTGTCCCTGATTGCTACAACTCGACACAGATGCGTCGGCAGCACAGGTGCATTTAATGTCTTTGATGAGTCCTTCTCCGCTGACAGGGGGTGTGTCACTCTGACACAACGCGGGACAGAAAGGTCCGATTGTTACATAACCCCCCCCTTAAGGGCGCGGCTCCTGAAGCGCCCAAAAAAAACAACCCCCCCCCTGAACCAACTCAGTGTCCGGAGGCCTGACAGAGAAAGGTGGAGTAGACGACCGGGCAGGTGGAGACAGCTCCGGGGGTCGTCCTGGCGGAAGCGGGTCGGGTGGCCGTGCCGGAGGACACGGGTCGGGTGGCCGTGCCGGAGGACACGGGTCGGGTGCCCGTGCCGGAGGACACGGGTCGGGTGCCCGTGGGCCGAAGGAAAGGGAACAGTCTTAGACCCGGGAATTGACTTAGGCCCGGGAACTGGCCTGGGCAGGATGACGGCCTTGGGCATAGGACGGGGCTCAGACTGATGGCCTGGCGTGAGCTCGGGTTCTGGCGTGAGCTCGGGTTCTGGCGTGAGCTCGGGTTCTGGCGTGAGCTCGGGTTCTGGAGTGAGCTCTGGGGCTGGAGTGAGCTCTGGGGCTGGAGTGAGCTCTGGGGCTGGAGTGAGCTCTGGGGCTGGAGTGGACATAGAGACACGGACGGAAACAGCCGGAGAGACACGGACGGGAACAGGATCAGAGACACGGACAGCCCGGGATGAGAGACACGGACGGGACCCGGGATGAGAGACACGGACGGGGAAGGGCGAAGGGACGAAGGCGGGGGTGGAGCCAAGAGCGGAGGTCGAGCAAGGGACGGAGGTCGGAACACGGACGGGCGAAGAGACAGGGACTAGGACGGGATCAAAGAGGGGAACTAGGACGGGATCGTAGAGGGGGACTAGGACGGGATCAGAGACAGTGAGTGGGACGGGAACGAAGACACTGAGTGGGATGGGATCGGAGACAGGGACAGACACTGAGTCGGGGACAGACACTGGGGCGGGGACCGGCTCAGAGGACACAGGGACAGGCTCAGAGGACACGGGGACAGGCTCAGACTGGGAAACGGGGACTGGCTCAGACTGGGAAACGGGGACTGGCTCAGACTGGGAAACGGGGACTGGCTCAGACTGGGAAACGGGGACTGGCTCAGACTGGGAAACAGGCTCAGGCAGGGAAACAGGCTCAGATATGGGGACACCAATGGCAGGCAACCCAGTCACGGGCAAAATAGGAGACCCAGTCACGGGCAAAACAGGCTGACTGGTCTCGGGCAACACAGGCTGACTGGTCTCGGGCAACACAGGCTGACTGGTCTCGGGCAACACAGGCTGACTGGTCTCGGGCAACACAGGCTGACTGGTCTCGGGCAAAACAGGCTGACTGGTCTCGGGCAAAACAGCCTGACTGGGTTCAAAAATGGCAGCTAGTTCGGATTCTGAGATTATCGGCAAACCAGTGTTCAAAAAAATGTCCTCTTTGGACAAAGGTTCTACCTTAGGGCGAGGAGTGGGTGGGGGCTGCGGTGTCTCAGCCACCTTAGGCTGTGGGGTGGCATCCCTCCTGGGCTGTGAAGGAGGCTCCAGACCCAGCTGGATGCAGTGTTCCCGGCTGAGCCTCTCAATAATGTCCTCCTCCTCAGAATCCTCCCAGAACTCCTCCGGATCCTCCTCAGAATCCTCCCAGTACTCATCCGAATCCTCCTCATCGGACTCGGTGTACTGAAGTTCCCTCCACTCACGTAGCGCTGCGAAATCCGCCGGTATCCACTTCGGTGACGGAGCGTACGGGTTGGGAGGAAGGGGCGGTCCATGCCGAATAGCGCATCGGCGAAAGCAGGCGGGTATCTCGCAAGGCGGACGGAGCTCCGGTGAATAACTGGCAAAACTCCGCTGTGTCCTTCTATTTCGGCGGATCATACTGTAACGATTGGTGTTTGCTGGCAGTATGCAGGACACAAACGCAGAGCTTCCAAAATAACACGTCTTTAATTATTCACGGCGAACAGGAAACAGAGACGATGCTTCGTCGTTACAAAATAACAGTGGTTGGACAACAACCAAAACCGTACTGTTAACCAGGAAAACGTAGCTCAGGCAAACACACGTACGAACATTACAATGTAGTCAAACTCTATGATCCGCACTGGACCACCGAAACACAGCAACCTAAATACTGTCCCTGATTGCTACAACTCGACACAGATGCGTCGGCAGCACAGGTGCATTTAATGTCTTTGATGAGTCCTTCTCCGCTGACAGGGGGTGTGTCACTCTGACACAACAAGGGACAGAAAGGTCCGATTGTTACAATGTGTTGTTTGTTTGTTAACACTTAGGAAGGACACAATGGAAATACATATCTGACTTTTTTGTGATACGCCCTTATAGTACAATAAAGATCAATCAATTTGAAAAGTTTGGTAAATGTGGTTTAGTGTATAATACTTGAAAATGTAAAATGGTAATGTATAATATATAAAACTGTAGCTACCCTGGTAGAGCCACTACTCGCCCCTCCAGGTGGGACATCCTTATTGGGGTGTGCGCTTGGCTGCGGAGCCAAGGTTGGCTGGTTCAACTTCTCATGCCAGTCGCTACAATATTGTCAAATTACATGAAGGAAGCTCTGACACAAAGGTGTATAATGTATCGGGGTTATGGAAACATTGAAATGCTGTATAGGTAACTAGTATAAGAACATCCAGAGCAGAGCTAATGTTGCTGTCAAAGACAAGGGCCGGCTGCACATCTAATACACGTCTAATACTGGGTCCGTGATGGACTTAAGGTCGGACCATAGTCCTGTGATCCTTGACATTTTGGAGACTGCAATGATGGTGGAGGATTGAAAGCAGGCCCGAGACGCAGCATCTCTCCAGTGAGGTGTTAAAATGCCTGTAAACCCTGCAGATAGCTGACTTGCACAGGGCTTTGCGATGGATGGGGTTTGGTAGGTACTCATTACTGCTGACCAGAAGCACCCAACCATCCTTGCAGTTGCAGAGCTCCTCTGACCCAGTCGTCTGGCCATAATAATTAGGCTCTTGTCAGTGTCGCTCAGGTTTTTACTTCTGCCCATTTCTTCTGCATCCAAATTGTTCACTGTGAAAAAATTTTTTTTGCTAACCATCTAATATACCCAGAACTTGTGCCCTAATAAGGAGATGTTAAACAACATTTCATTCACCTGTGAGTGGTCAATGTTTGTCTCATCAGTGTACGTAAAACAACATCTGATTTTACGTAAGAAAGAGTGTATGAATGAAAGTGTAATGAGTATTGATTTCTGTCACAACAGGTATCAATCTGACATTATGAGAGAACATGTTTCCATACCTGGCATTATATTTTAGAAATGCACATGTTTAACTCTCATCTCTGTGTGTGTGTGTTTGTGCGTACACTTACAAAGAGGACCTGAGAGGGGAGTGTCTGTCAGTAAATCAGAGATAAAAAGAGAGGCAGAGCTGAGAGGACTGACCAGACAGGATCACACACTGGACCAAGCAGCATCAGCATTTTACTATCTATTACAAATGGAGGAACATGAAGATGATATATACTGTTATCAAGACAGAAACTCTTCTTGCAGAAAAAAGACTATATCAACATCTATTTATTTAACACTATACATCTTCTTATCATTGATTTCAGTGATCACAGTATTTATGAACCTACTGGTGATCGTTTCAATCTCTCACTTCAAACAGCTCCAGACTCCAACCAACCTGCTCATTCTCTCTCTGGCTGTGTCAGATCTCCTGGTGGGACTCATTGCCATACCAGCAATCACAGTAGCAATAATGGAACCATGCTGGGTTCCTGGGAAATATTTCTGTGCTTTGCTTCTCTACACAATTTTTGTATGTGAATCTTCATCTCTTGGCAATTTGATCTTGATATCTATTGATCGTTATATTGCTGTGTGTGATCCTTTAATGTATCACCTGAAAATAACCATAACAAGAATTAAATGTGGTATATTTATGACCTGGTGTTGCTGTTTTATATATGATGCTGCTCTCATAAAATTATATGTAAATGTACAGGTACCCAGCAAATGTTTTGAAGAGTGTTATTTACTTGATGGAGATCTCTGGGCTAGTATGACTGACCTTGTCTTTTCAGTAGGTGTCCCATGTTCTGTTATAATAATTCTCTACTTGAAAATATTTGTGGTGGCCAGATCACAGGCCAGAAAAGTGTTCTCTAAAGGGTCTGATGCTAAAACTGTACAGGCAAATAAGTCAGAGAGAAAAGCAGCAAAAACTCTAGGTATTGTTGTTTTCAACTATCTAATGTTCTGGAATCCTTTTATTTATTTATTTATTTTTACAAATTACAATTTAACATCTTTTATTATCAGTTATCTGCCGCTTTTAAGTTCCTTTATCAATCCAATGATTTATGCTTACTTTTATCCGTGGTTTAAAATGACTGCAAAACGTATCTTATCTTTCAAGTTAAACTTTTAGTAAAATATTGTTTCTGGTAATAGTTTAAAAGACACCGGTTTAATATATTCCAATGTATACTTGTGTTTAATAAAACTCAAATTACATTTTCTTGTCTGTGGTTATTGTATAATTGAACATGGAATATAGTTGAAAATAGGATTAAAGTGTACATTCTGAGTATGTTATTTATCAGTATTTAAGTTGTATAACACCACCCTCTCGTGGATCATTTGTGAAACTGTGTGAGCTCAAAATCTTTACCTATTCATATGTGGACATTACATCAATTCTGTAATAAAAGATTTGTCAATGGGCCAAGTAGCCTAATTACAGTCGATTTTTATTTAGCCCTCAACACCTAGCCGTTTTATAATAAGAATCAAGGGTGTTGCAATATATCTGTTATCTAAATAAAATGGTTATATTATAATAATACACCTATGAAATGACTGTGTAAATACTCCAGTACACTTAATCGTGAGGTGATGAGGGCATGGACTGACTCATTTCCCATACTGTTTACATTACGTCAAACTACATGTCATCTCGCTCTACAATATGTTATACAATCTGTAGATTAAGTTATCTAGAAGGAAATGCTTTTTACTTTGGAAATGCATTTGCCGTCTAGGAGGTTACATTTATTTTGAAATGGACAACAGTAACTCTGGTCTATGGGCCAAGTGAAGTTAGTTTTGTAATTGGACATTAGGTGGATGTTCATGTTTTTCTGTCAATTTTTATGACAAACAACAGTTAAATTTTGAATAGGCCTATGGTAATAATAGTTTTGTAATAGACAACAATAACTCTGGTCTATGGGCAAAGTAAAGTTAGTTTTGTAATTGGACATTAGGTGGATATTCCTGTTTTTCCTTCGGATGAGACGTTAAACCGAGGCCTTGACTCTCTGTGGTCATTAAAAACCCCAGGATGTCCTTTGATAAAGAGTAGGGGTGTAACCCCGGCATCCTGGCCAAATCTGCCCCTTGTCCTCTGTCCATCATGGCCACCTAATCATCCCCTTATATACACTAATTGGCTTCATCATTACCGTCTCCTCTCCACCAGTAAGCTGGTGTGTGGTGTGTGTTCTGGCGCAATATGGCTGCCGTCACGTCATCCAGGTGGATGCTGCACATTGGTGGTGGTTGAGGCGATTCCCCCTTTCATGTAAAAGCGCTTTGAGTTCCCAGGAAGAAAAGCGCTATATAAATGTAATGAATTATTATTTATTATTATTATTTTCTGTCTATATCTAAGCAGTCTAACCACCAAATTCCCCCTAAATACATAAGTCCTAAACCCAGAGGCTGTAAGGGCTCACCATGCTGTAAATAGTAATAGGACAGCACTTTGTATAATTATCACGTTACCTAGACGACAATGAAACATTTGATGCTTTTGTGGGTTTGGGTCATTTTATTTGACATTTATTACTTTTGTTATTATGCCAACATAGGACAAATTACACACATATAAGAAACATAAGTGTGCTCTGTGTTTATACGTATATGTAATGTTTTTTTTATATAAAAAAATAAACATTGACATTAAGGATTATTGCTCTTTGATGTTTATTTTTGTCCACTGTTCTTCTTTCTTCATTTAAGAGGTAGGTTTGTCAGGACTTTTATCTCGTTAGTTCTTGTATTTAGTTCAGTCCTTTTGTTTCAGACCTGGTTGGTTCATTGTGATGTCAGTCTGTGTTAGAAATGAATGTCGTGTCGGTGAGTCCTTGCGGTTTGTTGTTTTCTTTGTATTTGCTCCAGTTCCAAATCCTAGTTCTAGTAATGAAGAGAGTTTGTTTTCCTGAACATCTGTGCATGTGTCCTGCTTACCTGCTAATCGCTAACCTGACAGAATGAACCAACCTACTTGAACACAGCAGGGGTACGTAAAAGCTACCAGCATCACAGCTCGGTTGATAGTCTGTCTACTACGAGGAGTCTAACCCAAAACAGTCTTGGGGAGGGCACTATTTGGCTGGTCAGAGTTGGTAGAAGCTCTCTCTCCACTCCCAACACAGGCCCACTAACCATTCCCAAAGGAGTTAGAGGTCCTGTCCCTTAAAGAGAAAGGGATATGGTGGAGAGAGTGGGTCCGGGTACTACCTGAGCCCGATCCATACAGTGGGTCTGACCCAGGGGCGGTTCCTCCTGTGTGCCTGTCCAGTCTGACATTCCTAACCCCGTGCCTGTCCAATCGGACACCCCTAATCCCGAGCCTGACAAGTCTGACATTCCTAACACTGTGCCTGTCCAGTCTGAGATTCCTAACACTGTGCCTGTCCAGTCTGACATTCCTAACACAGTGCCTGTCCAATCGGACACCCCTAATCCCGAGCCTGACCAGTCTGATAATGCTGACCCTGAGCCTGTCTAGTCTGATACCCCCGTCCAGTCAGGCATCCCTGACCTCGAACATCTCCTGTCACCTCTGCCAGAGTGGCTTAATGAGGTGTTCCTGTTGCCACCCCCAGAAGGGGTTAGACAACCTTCTACTGCCACCAGAGGGGTCAGAGGAGGTCCAAGGGCCATTCATGGAGAGTTGGTTACAAGAGCATCAGCCAGCACCACCTACTGCCCTGTAGCTCCTGCCTCGCCCACCTAATGCTAGGGGACTAATCCTTAGACTTAGGGAAGACAGTGTCTTGTGGCGAGAGGTCTTGGTCTTGATAGACCCCAGCCGTCTGTTTGAGGGGAGATCTTTGAATAGTCCGTTACCCAGATGGGTGAGGTCTGCTTCAATCTTTGCCGCCGGTCTCAGTGATCTGGCTTAGATTTTTTTTTACCATCTCTAGCAGCTGCTCGAAGGAGAGGGCGACATATATGCACGCCCCTAATTATTGATGCGTTACATACTGCGTTGACCTAAGCGAGTTCCTTTCCTGTGATTTGGGTGACAAGGTGATGGCTCCTGATCTGCTCTGTGACATCTGGCTCCATGGTTTAGTCCATATGCCGGGTGTGTAACTCTGTCATGAATCCTAGGTGAGGTTACACCGTCGGAAGAACGGAGTCAAGCACAGGTTCAGCTAGCGTTTGGTTTGTTTTGAAAATCAGAGTCTTTCAACCTGTCACGGTCCGTGTATGGTGTAGCGTAATAAGCCATGTGCAGAGCCAGTAATCCGTCCGGTATGTTTAATTATACACAAAGAACGTAAAACAAACCGTAGAACGGCGACAAACACGACTGGTGAAAAGGATAAATGAAAGTGCGCGTATAGCGTCTTATAATAAACATTCCCCTAACAACCCGTCTTCAAACAAACACTCACCTACATATAACATTGTGACATACAATAATGAAGAGCAACGAGTGACATCTTAGCAATCCCCTTTATAGCCCAGTGATTACAAATCCCCAACAGCTGTAACCAACATAAACCAGGAAGGGGTGCAGCCGAAACCAGACAGTGCAGTACCCTAACTCACCACTCGTGACACAACCGCAATACTTAATATACATGTAGTCACAGGTACATACCAAGAAAATAAAGAGCGCAAAGCAGCGCATATAATGAACTCAAACAGCTCACACTCTGGACAAGTTACATAACAATTCCATATAAAGACATGACCAAACACAGGGAACCTATATACTCAACTAATGAAGGAATGGGCACCAGGTGTGAGTGATGACGAGACCAGACAATAATGTGATAGGAGGAACAGTGGTACTAGAAGGTAGCGAGAAACAATGTGACATGCATAAATACACATCAAAACGGGGCCTCTACGGGATATTTAACAATGCTTAATGGGGAATAGGAAACAGGTGAGTGCATGAGAAACAAGGTAGCCCGTGACCTTCAAGGTGGAACTGGATGGGAAGCAACGGGAGGAACTGTGACACTGCTTTGTCAATGGAACTATAGACAGCATGGGAACAATGGACGAAGTGCAACTAAAGTTGTCTAGCGGTATCTGGCATCAAGACCTTATGGTCTGTAGAATTTGGAGGCCAGGGCAGTACCGTAAACCATTCCCAGCATTATGTGCAGTGTGGCAGAGCACATTATCCTGCTGAAAGAGGCCACCGCCTTCGAGGAATACCATTTTCATGAAGGGGTGTACCTGGTTGGCAACAATCTTCAGGTTGGTGTCACGTGTCACATTTACTTCCACATAAAGGGTTTTCCAGGATAACACTTCCCAGATCATCAACCTCTGTCAACCGGTCTAGCGTTTTTACACAGTGAATCCTGGTTCCTGCAATTCCCCAGGAAAATGGCACACACGGCTGTCAGTGTTGGTTCGGAACAGACAAGATAGCTTGCATTGCTCTTGTGCACCAATGAGCCTTGGGTGCCCAACATGCTGTCTCTGGATTGTGGTTTGTCCCCACTAGGACCACTGTTGGTTGGTACTCACCACTTCTGACCGGGAGCACCACACAAGCCCTGTAGTTTCAGAGGCACTCTGACACAGTTGTCTGGCCATGACAATTTGGCCCTTTTTAATGTTGTTCAGGTCTTTACTCCTGCCCATTTCTCCTGCATCCAACACGTTGACCTTGAGATCTAGTTGTTCGACCTACCATCTATTCTATTCAGAACTTGGAATGTGTCCTTGTTAGGAGATGATACATTATAATTGGTTAACCTGTGAGTGGTCAAAATGTTTGTCTCATCAGTGTATGAGAGTGCAGAAAACTGATTTTTGTCAGAATATTTGTGTCACAAAAAAAATTACTGCTCAGAAAGGGAACACTAAAATAACACATCCTAGATCTGATTGAATGTAATAATATTATTAAATACTTTTTTCTTTACCTAGTTGAAGGTGCTGACAACAAAATAACACAGAAATGATCATTGGAAATCAAATGTATCAACCCATGGAGGTTGAAGTGGAAAACCACACTACAGGCTGATCCAACTTTGATATAATGTCCTTAGAACAAGTCAAGATAAGCTCAGTAGTGTGTGTGGCCTCCATGTGCCTGTATGACCTCCCTACAACGCCTGGGCATGCTCCTGGTGAGGTGGCGGATGTTCTCCTAAAGGATCTCCTCCCAGACCTGGACTAAAGCATCCACCAACTCCTGGCCAGTCTGTGGTGCAACTTGGCGTTGGTGGATGGATTGAGACATGATGTCCCAGATGTGCTCAATTAGAGTCCATAGCATCAATGCCTTCCTCTTGCAGGAACTGCTGACACACTCCAGCCACATGAGGTCTAGCATTCTTACATTAGGAGGAAATCAGGGCAAACCGCACCAGCATATGGTCTCACAAGGGGTTTGAGGATCTCATCTCGGCACCTACTGGCAGTCAGGCTGCCTCTGGTGAGAACATGGAGGGCTGTGTGGGCCCCCAAAGAAATGCCACCCCAAACCATTACTGACCCACCGCCAAACCAGTCATGCTGGAGGATGTTGTAGGCAGCAGAACGTTCTCCACCGCGTCTCCAGACTCTGTCACATGTGCTCAGTGTGAACCTGCTGCTTTCATCTGTGATGAGCACAGGGCGCCAGTGCCGAATTTGCCAATCTTGTTGTTCTCTGGCAAATGCCAAACGTCCTGCACGGTGTTGGGCTGTAAGCACAACCCCCACCTGTGGATGTCAGGCCCTCATACCACCCTCATGGAGTCTGTGTCTGACCTTTTGAGCAGACACATGCACATTTGTGACATGCTGGAGGTCTCTTTGCAGGGCTCTGGCAGTGCTCCTCCTGCACCTCCTGCTCCTCCTGCTCCTCCTTGCACAAAGGCGGAGGTAGCGGTCCTGCTGCTGGGTTGTTGGCCTCCTCCACGTCTCCTGACGTACTGGCCTGTCTCCTGGTAGCGCCTCCATGCTCTGGACACTACGCTGGCAGACACAGCAAATCTTCTTGCCACAGCTCACATTGATGTGCCATACTGGATGAGCTGCACTACCTGAGCCACTTGTGTGGGTTGTAGACTCCGTCTCATGCTAGCACTAGAGTGAAAGCACCGCCAGCATTCAAATGTGACCAAAACATCAGCCAGGAAGCATAGGAACTGAGAAGTGGTCTGTGGTCACCACCTGCAGAACCACTCCTTTTATTGGGGGGTGTCCTGTTAATTGCCTATAATTTCCACCTGTTGTCGATTCCATTTGCACAACAGCATGTGCAATTGATTGTCAATCAGTGTCGCTTCCTAAGAGGGCAGTTTGATTTCACAGAAGTGTGATTGACTTGGAGTTACATTGTGTTGTTTAAGTGTTCTCTTTAGTTTTTTGAGGTATACACATTGTATCATGTTTTCTCTGTGTGCGTGTGGGTGCGCTCTTGTCATGAGGTTCTGAGAGGGGAGTGGTGTCAGTAAATCAGAGATAAAAAGAGAGGCAGAGCTGAGAGGACTGACTAGACAAGATCACACACTGGACCAAGCAGCACCAGGAATTTATTCTCTATTACAAATGAAGGAACATGAAGATGATATATACTGTTATCAAGACAGGAACTCCTCTTGCAGAAAAATCTCAATATCAACATCTGTTTACATAACAATTTACATCTTCTTCTCATTGATTTCAGTATTTACTGTATTTCTGAACTTACTGGTGATCATCTCCATCTCTTATTTCAAGCAGCTCCAGACACCAACCAACCTGCTCATCCTCTCTCTGGCTGTGTCAGATCTCCTGGTGGGACTCATTGCCATACCAGCAATTACTGTAGGAATAATGGAACCATGCTGGGTTCCTGGGAATTATTTCTGTGCATTGCTTCTCTACACTATTTTTGTATGTGAAGCTTCATCTCTTGGCAACTTGGTCTTGATATCTATTGATCGTTATGTTGCTGTGTGTGATCCTTTAATGTATCACCTGAAAATAACAATAACAAGAATTAAATGTGGTATATTGATAACTTGGGGTTGTTGTATTCTGTATGATGCTGCTATCTTGAAAACATATGTGAATGTACAGCTACCCAGTAAGTGTTACGAAGAGTGTTTTTTACTTGATGGAGATCTCTGGGCTAGTATGATAGACATTCTTTTTTCAATCATTATCCCATGTTCTGTCATAATAACACTCTACTTGAAAATATTTGCAGTGGCCAGATCACAGGCCAAAAAGGTATTTTCTAAAGGGGCTGTCAGTTTGTCCGGTGTTAAAACTGTACAGGCAAGTAAGTCTGAAAAAAAAGCAGCAAAAACTCTAGGTATTGTTGTTTTCAACTATTTAATGTTTTGGAATCCTTTTTTATATATTTATTTTTTTACAAATAACAATTTGACATCATTCATCATCAGCTATCTGCCACTTTTGAGTTCGTTTGTAAATCCAATAATTTATGCTCTCTTCTGTCCATGGTTTAAAATGACTGCAAAACGTATTTTGTCTTTTAAGTTAAAATGATAGCAATGATTGTTATATAGCCGTGACATATATAAAATTGTCTGCATATATTATCTTAGTAACATATTGTCTTAGAGTATGAGGTGCTAATATAGACTTATTTCAATAAATATGATTGGAAGGACCTGCTGAGGACATTAATGTCTATACTTTTGTTTAATAAAACGTAATGTTCATTCTTTGTTATATTTTCTTTTTTCTGATAAATTCTATAATACATAGTGATATATAGGATTTAGGTGTTCTAAATGTACACTCTATGTCTATTATTAACCTGTTAATAAGTGATTTAATACCAAGTGGATCAGTTGTGAATCTGTGTCTGCTTAAAATCTTTATTTAATCGTTTGTGGATGTTTCAGACCAGCTCTGGAAAAAAAAATGTTAATGGTCCAAGTAATTACAGTAGATTTGTATTCTGCCCTTAACACAAAGACTTTTAATCATAATAATTAAGGGTTTTGCTATAAAATTGCTATTGGCAATATCTGTGATGTTAAAAAAATGTAATATTACATTATAATAAAACACAAATCACTGTACCGTGTAAATACTCCAGTGTCGTTTAAAATTGTTATGTTTCTCTCCAAATAGCAATAAATTGCATTTTAGGAAGTTACTTACACACATTCTGTTGTTTTAAGTGCTTCACATGAGTGAGTATTGACATTATCCAAATTAAGGTTCAGAGAACTAGAGTTGGAGTCAGTGGTAGCATTAATCAGCACAATTATATACATTATTTACAACATTTAATAACAAATTGGAAATTGCAGAAATAGTTTATTTAAATTTTATTTGGTGAGAATGCTCCTAAGCAGAAATGAGCCCCATTAAATAGATATAGCATACTCCGGAGTAATCGTTCTTTTTTATCTAGCTGTACTATGTTTTTTTTATTCATGCAGCAAGAAAGAATCAGTGCAATGTGCTTTACAAAGGAAAAAAGTAGAAATAAGAAAATACATGCATTTTATCTTTGCTAATGTCAAAAGGGGCTCTCAGAGCAGCATTTGAATGTGTTTAGCCAAAATGCTCTTAGAGCAGCATATTGTAGACCTAATTTCAAAAGAGCTACTAAATTAATTCCAGGAATTAAAAACTTGTCCTATGAAGAAAGATTGAGGAAATTAAGTTTCCCGACACTCATATTTAGGAGATACACAGGAGATATGATTCAGGTGTTTAAGCTTGTACAGGGAATATATGATGTAACTGTTGAGCCTATTTTTCAGTTATGGAATAATATGTATGAGACACGAGGGAATTCTTTAAAATTTTCCCCGAGAACATGCTTGTCTGAAAAGATGAAAAACTTTTTCACACTCTGTGCGGTAAAATCATGGAATGACCTTGCATGTAAAAGTTGCACATTGCATCAGGCTATTAATAGAAGATAAGCTAACATTAGCTATGATCCTGTGATGTCTTCGAGCTAGCTAGCTAATGTTGCGAGTTAGCTTACTTACGTTAGTTAGTTAAGCTAGCTCGATAGAAAAACAATGGTTACTTTAATCCAAATACTTTAATATCTTTCAATTTTCAACAAAAAACGATATGCAAGGATTTAATTTCGCGATGTCTCCTGAGTCCTGTGAAAAAAAATATCCAAGCCGGCCAGTCCTGAGAAACAAAATATCCCAGCCGGCTCCAAGTTCCGCCTCCTCCAAACCAAGTCCCGCGTCCTCCTGCTGCTGCTGATTGGGCGACTTAGAGGACCAATCAGAAGCGATGCTGCTCTGAGAACATATTTCAATAACTAAAAGTCTAACCTGCATCTGATTCCCTCTCCTGACCCCATCTAGTGCTATATAGTACGAGTGTGTAGTATCCCAGTGAGGGCAATGCAAAGAAGGAATCCAGATTCAGGAATGCTGCAGAGTTGTAGTTTTAATTCGAGCGCCTAACTCTAAAACTTATTACAACACATGTACCGGGGTAACTTGTAAAACAACAAAATAAGCGGCGCAGCGCTAAAGTCTCCAACAAAAGTCTCACTTGGAGAACAATACTCTAATCCCAGAGGAACATGACACATAACAATTAACATTTAAAATTACAACATGAACAAACACACCATATAACAGTACTAATAAGGGAATGGACACCAGATGTGTGCAACTGACACGACATGACAATATGATGATGAGGGGGCGGTGGCACTAGAACGCCGGTGACGACGAACGCCGAAGCCCACCGCAGATAGCAGTAGAATGGCCTCGAGGGAGTTCTGACGGAGTGTGAGGCTGGAGTTCACTGTACTGAGTTCGCTTGCATGGTTTGGTCAGTAGCGTATTCCCCGCAATGTACCAGTGGGTGTGTGTGTGTGCGTGCAGATGGGAGTGTCTGTCAGTAAAACAGGAATAAAAAGAGAGGCAGCGCAGAGAGGACTGACTAGACAGGGTCACATACTGGACCAAGCAGCACCAGGAATTTATTCTCTATAACAAATGGAGGAACATGAAGATGCTCAATACTGTTATCAAGACAGGAACTCCTCTTGCAGAAAAAAGACAATTTCAACTTCTATTTATGTAACACTGTACATCATTTTCTCATTGATTTCAACTGTTACAGTATTTCTGAACTTACTGGTGATCATCTCCATCTCTTATTTTAAGCATCTCCACACTCAAACCAACCTGCTCATCCTCTCTCTGGCTGTATCAGATCTCCTGGTGGGACTCATTGCGATACCAGCCATTTCTGTTGCAATAATGGAACCATGCTGGGTTCCTGGGAAATATTTCTGTGGTTTAGTTCTATACACTGTTTTTGTATGTGAATCTTCATCGGTTGGCAACTTGATTTTGATTTCTATCGACCGTTATGTTGCTGTGTGTGATCCTTTAATGTATCACCTGAAAATAACAATAACAAGAATTAAATGTTGTATATTGATAACTTGGGGTTGTTGTATTATGTATGTCGCTGCTCTCTTAAAATTAATTGTAAATGTTGAGATTCCCAGTATATGTTATGATGAGTGTTATTTACATGATGAACATATCTGGGTTAATGCGTCAGACTTAGTTTTTTCAATGATCATCCCATGTTCTGTCATAATAACACTGTACTTGAGAATATTTGCAGTGGCCAGATCACAGGCCAGAAAGGTATTTTCTAAAGGGGCTGCCAGTTTGTCTGGTGTTAAAACTGTACATGCAAGTAAGTCTGAAAGAAAAGCAGCAAAAACTCTAGGTATTGTTGTTTTCAACTATCTACTTTTTTGGAATCCAATTATCTATATTGGTTTTATTTTTTCAACTGATAATTTTGCATCCATAATTACCTGCTTTCTACCACTATTGAGTTCGTTTATAAATCCAATGATTTATGCTTTCTTCTATCCATGGTTTAAAATGACTGCAAAACGTATTTTTTCTTTTAAATGAAAATGATGGCAAAAATAGTAATTTAACCATAACGTACAAAAGAAATCTGCATTAATTATCTTAGTAACGTCTTGTCATATATGTGTGAGGTGCTAAAATAGAAATATTTCAATAATATGATTAGAAGGACTTGACAAAGACATTTAAATGTAAGCCTCTGTTTAAAAAAAACACAATGTTCATTATTGGTTATATTTTCTAATCTCTGATAATTCTATAAATAATGACATATGGGTTTAAGTAAAGGGTCTAAGTTTGTTATTAATCTGTTAATAACCTATTTAACACTACCCTTTAGAGGATCATTTGTGAAACAGTGTCTGTTCAACAACTTTATTTATATGTTTGTGGATATGTTAGAACCGCTCTGATAAACAGATTTGTCAAAATTCCAAGTAATCACAGTAGATTTTTATTCTGCCCTCAACACCCAGCCTTGTTATCATACAAAATAGTGGTTTTGCAATATACTGGTATCAACAATAAATGTGATGTTTAAAAATTGAAATATTCATATTGTAATAATAAGCATATGATATAACCTTGCAAATAAACCATGCCATTTTAAATCGTATCTGGGTTTTTTTCAAATATCAATCAACTCCATTTTAGGAAGTCACTTTTTTTGTTGCATCAACCCTAGTGCTTCAAATTATGAGGGAGTATTCACATTATCCAAAGTAAGGTTCATAGAACTATTATTAACTATACTGATTACATAATGAGGGAGTATTCACATTATCCAAAGTAAGGTTCATAGAACTATTATTAACTAAACTGATTACATTATGATGGAGTATTCACACTATCCTAAGGCTCACAGAATTAGAGTTGGAGTCATAGGGTAACATTAATCAGCACAGTTGTATTATTACCAACCTTTTCACTATAAGATCTAAATATTGTGGTAAAACACCCTAATGGTGATGAGGGCATGGACTGACTTATTTCCTAGGTGCTGCATTGCTGTTTACATTATGTCGAACTACATGTCATGTCAATGTTAATGCTTTAATATATATTCTGTGAATGGGTGGATGTGAAGTGGAGAAGCATTTGCAAGTTCATTTTGTAATGGGCAACAATAGCACTGGTCTATGGGCCAGGTAAAGTTACTTTTGTATTTGGAAATTCGGTGGATATTAGTTTTTCTGTCAATATCCGTGACAAAAAGGACAGGAGACTTCTAGGCACCGTTATAGTGACCTAGAGGCCCTTATAGGGATATGAGGTGCTTGTGTTTTTGTATGTTTGCCTTGTCTCTAGTTGGGAGGGTGTGATTTTTTCTCTTGAAAATGTGAAGTTAGTGAGTTACAAGATTTTTTGTTTTGCTAAATCAAATTGAGTACCCTAATTTAGTTCATTTGGTTGGGATTGGGTTGTTCATATTTTTGCTTAGAAATGCCCACTTTTTGGTGTGTTGTTTGTACATTTGTATTGCTCTGGTCTAGAACATATTATTTTACCTAGTCCGTGTATCGCTGTAAAGAAAATAAACCATCATACCAAAGGCACCCGACTCCTACATCTGATTCTCTAAATCCTTTTCATTAAGAACGACACCAAAGACAGTAGCGTTTACAGAGACTATGCCTCGTCAATACTCTGCATCTGCATCCTGCATAATTGTTTTTAATTTAAACCAAATCATTTTCGAAATCTTGTAGAAAATATTGAATTAATTTCAGTCCGTGCAGTGCACTGTTTCTTACGATATCTTCCTGTCGCTTATGTGTGTAGTGTGTGGGACGAGACGGCATTAGGTAACCTGTGAATGATCAACTTCTGTACTCTTCAGTCAAAGTATGAAGGTCAAACAGCGACATAAGTTTTTTTCTTGTAATTCGTTTTTTTCTTTTGAAACTAGTTTTGTACATAGGTTTTCTTTCTTGTAATACGTTTTTTCTTTTGAAACTAGTTTTGTACATAGGTTTTGTTTCTTGTAATACGTTTTTTTCTTTTGAAACTAGTTTTGTGCATAGGTTTTCTTTCTTGAAATTCGTTTTTTTCTTTTGTAACTAGTTTTGTACATAGGTTTTCTTTCTTGTAATAGGCTTTGTACAAAAAAACCAACGCGCAGAGTTTTGTCACTAAAATTCCACTAGCAACAGTGACAAAAGTTTTTCTTTCTTGTAAATCAGTCTGTGCCCAAACGTTTCACTGCGTTTCCAAACAGAAACCACAAACGTATTCTGACCAATGAACGGATAGCTATCTTAGCGTGGCGCTTTGAACTTCAACCAATCGTAATTTATTTTCATGTCCATGCAGTAGTAATGAACATATTATTTTATTTAATACTGCATGGACATGAAAATACGTTTTACATAATCGAAAACTTACTTGAGGTAACAGATGCTGGCCATGCCGAGCCATGGCTTTTCTCTTTGCTAGGAGTAACGATTGGTTGAAGTTTAAAGGGCCACGCTATAGCTATCCGTTCATTGGTCAGAATACGTTTGGGGTTTCTGTTTGGAAACGCAGTGAAACGTTTGGGCACAGACTGATTTACAAGAAAGAAAAACTTTTGTCACTGTTGCTAGTGGAATTTTAGTGACAAAACTCTGCGCGTTGGTTTTTTGTACAAAACCTATTACAAGAATGAAAACCTATGTACAAAAAAAACGAATTTCAAGAAAGAAAACCTATGTACAAAACTAGTTTCAAAAGAAAAAAAAGTATTACAAGGAAAAAACTTATGTCGCTGTTTTACCTTCATACAAAGCCTCAAGAAAATACCGTATTTACGATATTTTATTTAAAAAAAATGAAAATTGAACTAATTGTTTATTTGAATGCTTCTAATGCTTCTAAGAAATGAGCCCCATTAAATACTCTCCAGTATTTACGACCGCCCATTTCTCCACCTTCCAACACATTGACTATGACAACTTATTGTTCACCTACCATCAGTGCCGTAACTACCATTGAGGACACCGAGGTGTCCTCAATGGTAGTCGAGAAGTCAAAGGAAGGATCGTCGTCACGGAAGGTAGCCTACTTGTCTTGTCAGTCAAAACAAAAATAGTTGGCTGTAGTCGTTGTCTTCAGGACTTAACTCGTCTAATATATATTTTTACACATAAGCGGGTGCGCAGTGGGACACGTCCCCCCAATATTCAAAGGACAATTTGTCCCCCCCATATTGATCATACTGTATGATTATGTGGGCAATATCGATGTGACCGCTAAAACATCACGTCTTTCTTTTCAGCACCGAAAATATAAAATCCCGGTCGGTCCATTTCCCAAATCCATTTGACTTGCCTTACACTATACATTAACAAAAGTTATTTCTCCTGAAATCCATGTCATGTTTTCCCTATACCTTTGTACTCTTGTGAGTGCGGAATGAGACAGACATGGCCCATATGTTATTCAGTATTTGGTGAACATAATCCCTTAGATAACGACTAGGTGCATTTTAGTAGAATTTCGAATTGTAGAATTAGTGCAAACTTAGATTGCAATACTATACAGCTTTGATGAATGGGACTTTAAAAAAGCCAGGGACGGACTGGGACTAAAAAAGTAAAAGCACAACATATTTCTTAATGTTAGCTACTGCATGTGACATTTTACAGCTAAAATGTTGAAGTTTAGCTGTTTTAAATACATCATACACATGGGCAAAATTAGAATTTAGAAAATAAAATCTAAAGACAATGGGGCATCTGGTAGGGGAGTTGTACCCGCGTCACCCGGATCCACAGCCGAGCTTAGTAACCACAACTCCAACAGATTAGTGGGGAAATAACAAGTGATGACTGTGTGTGATGGAGTACCGGCCCTTCTGTGATTCTCCAGATCACACAGATGGCCAGTCCGCCCCTGCTACTGCCTATACTACAGGCTAGCAGCATTTCGCAAACATTCAAACTATGACTTTTATTTTCTTTTGATTAAAAAAAGGGGGGTGGGGTATTTTTGACCTCGGTATTTGAAAGATCCTGGTTACGGCACTGCCTACCATCTAATTTATCCAGACCTCAACGCGCGCCCTTTTTACTAGATATTTTCGGTTCACCTGTGTGTGGTCATAACGTTTTGTCTCATCACTGTACGTATAATTAACTGGTTTCATGTATCAATGTGTGCTTGAGTGAATTTGACTGTGCTGAGTACTGATTTCACCAACAGTAGTCAATCTGAAAAAAAAAAAGTGGTTGATGTATGTTTAAGAAATTATTATTCTAATTAACTATACGTGTGTGTGTGTGTGTGTGTGGGGGGGGTGTGTGTGGGGTGTGTGTGTGTGTGGGGTGTGTGTGTGTGTGTGGGGTGTGTGTGGGGTGTGTGTGTGGGGGTGTGTGTGTGTGTGTGGGGTGTGTGTGTGTGGGGGGTGTGTGTGTGTGGGGGTGTGTGTGTGTGTGTGGGGTGTGTGTGTGTGTGGGGTGTGTGTGTGTGGGGGTGTGTGTGTGGGGTGTGTGTGTGTGGGGTGTGTGTGTGTGTGTGTGGGTGTGTGTGGGGTGTGTGTGGCGCGCACTTGCCCTGAGGATCTGAGAGGGAAGTGTCTGTGAGTAAAACAGGGATAAAAAGAGAGGCAGAGCTGAGAGAACTGACCAGACAGGATCACACACTGGACCAAGCAGCAACAGCAAGGTATTCTATATAACAAATGGAGGAACATGAAGATGCTCAATACTGTTATCAAGACAGGAACTCCTCTTGCAGAAAAAAGACAATGTCAACATATATTTATGTAACACTGTATATCATCTTCTCGTTGATTTCAGCGGTTACAGTATTTTTAAACCTACTGGTGATCATCTCCATCTCTCACTTCAAGCAGCTTCACACTCCAACCAACCTGCTCATCGTCTCTCTGGCTGTGTCAGATCTCCTGGTGGGACTCATAGCGATACCAGCAATTTCTGTAGCAATAATGGAACCATGCTGGGTTCCTGGAAAATATTTATGTGCTTTGGTTCTCTACAGTATTTTTGTATGTGAATCTTCATCGGTTGGCAACTTGATCTTGATATCTATTGATCGTTATGTTGCTGTGTGTGATCCTTTATTGTATCACCTGAAAGTAACAATAACAAGAACTAAATGTTGTATATTGATAACTTGGGGTTGTTGCATTATGTATGACGCTGCTCTCCTAAAAATATTTGTAAATGTTCAGATACCCAGTAAATGTTATGATGAGTGTTATTTACATGACGGAGATATCTGGGTTAGTGCAATAGACATATTTTTTTCAATGATTGTCCCATGTTCTGTCATAATAACACTGTACTTGAGAATATTTGCAGTAGCCAGGTCACAGGCCAGAAAGGTATTTTCTAAAGGGGCTGTCAGTGTGTCTGGTGCTACAACTGTACAGGCAAGTAAGTCTGAAAAAAAAGCAGCAACAACTCTAGGTATTGTTGTTTTCAACTATCTACTTTTTTGGAATCCATTTATCTATATTGGTTTTATTTTTTCAACTGATAATTTTGCATCCATAATTACCTGCTTTCTACCACTATTGAGTTCGTTTATAAATCCAATGATTTATGCTTTCTTCTATCCATGGTTCAAAATGACTGCAAAACGTATTTTGTCTTTTAAATGAAAATGATAGCAGTGATCGTAGTTTAACCATAACATACAAAAGAAATTCTGCATGAATTATTTTAGTAGCATCTTGTCATAGATTGTGAGGTGCTAATATAGGCATAGTTCAATAATCTGATTGGAAGGATTTGACAAAGACATTTAATTGTAAGCTTCTATTTAAAAAAACTCAATGTTCATTCTTGGTTATATTTTCTAGTCTCTGATAATTCTATAATAATCAATGACATGTAGGGTATACGTTTTCTAAATGTACAATCCAAGTCTGTAATTAATCTGTTACTAAATTATCTAAAACCCCCTTTAGTGGATCATTTGTGAAACTGAAATATGTTTGTGGACATATTAGATAAGCTCTGAAAAATAAATTGTTGTTAAAAGTCCAAGTAATCACAGTAGATTTTTATTCTGCCCTCAACACCCAGCCTTGTTTTTATACAAAATAGTGTTTTTGCAATATACTGGTGTCAACGATAATTGTGATATTTAAACATTTAAATATTCATATTAAATAATACATAATAACCATATGATATAACCTTGCAAATAATCCGGCACATTTTAAATAGTATCTGGGTTTTTTTCAAGTATCAATCAACTGCATTATAGAAAGTCACTTCACACAATTTGTGAACCTTAAGTGCTTCACATTATGAGGGAGTATTCACATTAACCAAAGTAATATTCATAGAACTATTATTAACTATACTGATTACATTAT
The DNA here is from genome assembly GCA_029465975.1 of Dallia pectoralis. Lineage (NCBI taxonomy): Eukaryota > Metazoa > Chordata > Actinopteri > Esociformes > Umbridae > Dallia > Dallia pectoralis. The sequence goes on along the minus strand of CM055738.1, from coordinate 3,772,392 downwards.
GATGGAGTATTCACATTATCCAAAGTAAGATTCATAGAACTATTATTAACTAAACTGATTACATTATGAGGGAGTATTCACATTAACCAGAGTAAGATTCATAGAACTATTATTAACTAAACTGATTACATTATGAGGGAGTATTCACATTAACCAGAGTAAGATTCATAGAACTATTATTAACTATACTGATTACATTATGAGGGAGTATTCACATAAACCAAAGTAAGATTCATAGAACAATTATTAACTATACTGATTACATTATGAGGGAGTATTCACATTAACCAAAGTAAGGTTCATATAACTATTATTAACTATACTGATTGGACTGACTTATTTTCTAGGTGCTGCATTGCTGTTTACATTATGTCGAACTACATGTCTTAACTCTGAACATTTTTTCAAACAATATATTTGAAAAGGTGAATGTGAAGTGGAGAAGCATTTGCAAGTTAGTTTTGTAACGGGCAACAATAGCACTGGTCTAATAGGCCGGTAAAGTTAGTTTGGTAACGGGCAACAATAGCAATGGTCTATTAGGCAGGTAAAGTTAGTTTTGTAACGGGCAACAATAGCACTGGTCTATTAGGCAGGTAAAGTTAGTTTCGTAACGGGCAACAATAGCACTGTCATGGTGTGTAGGGTGGAAGGAAGGATGAAGCCAGGCAGGACCACAGAGAGCATTCTAACTGTCTTTATTTAGACCGGCACAACCCGGTGAACGCTGTCAAGCGTAAACACGCTAATACGTGAAGTAGATATGAGACGCACCGCACACGGAGTATGATACGAACTCTATAAATGAGAGTCGGCACAGCAATCACACGCAACATAGAACAATACCACACAAAGACAACCCGACATATAGGGAGCTTAAATAGTCCTCTAATGAGATAATGGACACCAGGTGTAGTGATGACGAGACTGAACAAGGTGTGCAGGGGGAGGAGATAACGATGGCAGCTCAGAAAGCCAGGGAGGACGACCGCCGAAGCCTGCCCGCAGGGGACGGCCCACTGGCTTTTGAGGGAGTTCTCACAGTACTCCCGCGCGTCGACCTCGGGGACGACCCAGAGGACGAGGAGATGGTCGGTCAGGGCGCCGGCGATGGAAATCCTCTAGAAGGTTTAGGTCCAGCACATCCCGCGCCGGCACCCAACATCGCTCCTCAGGGCCTTACCCCTCCCACTCCACGAGATACTGAAGGCCCCCTCCCCGGCATCTGGAGTTGATGATGTCCTTGACAGTGTACACCGGGGCCCCCTCGATATCCAGGGGGGCCGGGGGGGTCTCCAGCACTCTTGATTGCTGGAGGGGACCAGCCACTACTGGCCTGAGGAGAGAGACATGAAACGAGGGATTAATTCGATAGTCAGGTGGCAGCTGCAATCGATACGTCACCTCGTTCACTCTCCTCAGGACTTTAAACGGCCCCACAAACCGCGGACCCAGCTTCCGGCAGAGCAGGCGTACGGGGAGGTTCCGGGTCGAGAGCCAGACCCGATCCCCCGGGGTGTAGACGGGCGCGTCACTGCGCCTCCGGTCAGCAGACGTTTTCTGGCGCTGTTTGGCGTGCTGTAGGTGGGTGTGTGTAGCGTCCCATGTCGCCTCAGCACGCCGAAACCACTCATCCACTGCCGGCACCCCGGAGTCGGCCTGACTCTGCTGCCACGGTGCCAGAACCGGCTGGTGTCCTAGGACACATTGAAATGGTGTTAGGTTAGTAGAGGAGTGGTGGAGTGAATTTTGGGCATGAAGGAGGAAGAATAGGTGAGTTATCAACCTGCCTCTCATGTGTATCATATAGTCTGGACAGCGCGTCTGCCTTGACATTCTTCGTCCCAGGAATGTACGATAACGTAAACTCAAACCGTGTGAAGAACAATGCCCACCTGGCCTGGCGAGGGTTAAGCCTCCTCGCAGCCCGTATTTACTCCAGGTTACGGTGGTCAGTCCAGACTACAAACGGGTGTTTCGCTCCCTCGAACCAATGTCTCCATTCTGTCAGATCTCTGACTACAGCTAACAACTCCCTATCACCCACGTCAGTTTTGTTCCGCCGCACTGAGTTTCCGCGAGTAGAACGCACAGGGACGGACTTTGGGAGGGGTGCCCGAACGCTGGGACAGTATATCACCAATCCCAACCTCTGATGCATCCACCTCCACTATGAAGGGAAGTGATGGATCAGGGTGAGCCAACACCGGCGCGGATGTAAACAGCATCTTTAATTTACTGAACGCGCGGTCTGCCTCGTTCGACCGACGAATCCGAGATGGCCCCCCCTTCAACAATGATGTAATGGGAGCTGCTACTTTGCCAAAATTCTTGATGAATCTGCGGTAGAAATTCACGAAACCGATTATCCGCTGTACCGCCTTTACCGTGGTTGGAACGGGCCAATTACGCACGGCAGCCACGCGATCAACCTCCATCTCCACCCCCCCCGTAGTAATGTGGAACCCGAGAAAGGAGACTGCTCGCTGAAAAAACAGACACTTTTCCAATTTGACATACAGGTCATGCGCCCTCAGTCGCTCCAGTACTCTGCGAACAAGCAAAACATGATCAGTCCGGTTCTCCGAATGCACAAGGATGTCATCTATGTAGACGAACAATCCGCGGCCGATCATGTCCCAAAAAATGTTATTCACGAAGGACGGGAAAACCGACAGCGCATTCATCAACCCGTACGGCATCACCAGGTACTCGTAGTGCCCTGATGTAGTGCTAAAGGCTGTTTTCCACTCATCTCCCTCCCGGATACGCACCAAATTGTGTGTGTTGCGTGATCATCCTTACCGGTACCGTCACCTGCGTCACCATCCCCGAACCTAACGGCCGACTGTCAAGCCCCGTGATGGCTCGGGCACAGGCCAACGGCGCCACCGGAATCTGTAAAGTGCTGGCATATGTCTGATCCATGAAATCCCCAGCTGCGCCTGAATCTACGAGTGCCTTACACTGGGGAGATAGCGGTGAAGTCGGGAAACACAGTAATAGTTGTGTGGGCGTCAGAGGACCCGGACGGAGTGTGGGGTGTTCTTACCTTCCTCGTCACAGGAGTGTCAGACCTCCCTTCCCTGGTTCTCTCGACCCGCCTGTAGCAGTGGGAGGCAGAGTGCCCTTTTCTACCACAAAAGGTGCACACCCGAGGCCGCGCGGTCTCCCTGGAGATTGTCGAGCCTGATAGCAAGCTTGGCAAGCTCCTCAAAGGAGAGGGTAGCATCCTTACACACCATCTCCCGCCGGACCTCGGGGTTCAACTGTACCCGAAATATATCAATATACGCCCGTTCGTTCCACCCAGCCCCCGCTGCCAGGATCCTGAACTCCAGCGCAAACTCCTGCACGCTTCTCTTCCCCTGCCTCAAGAGCGCCAGATGCTCCCCAACCTCTCTCCCGTCCGGCGGTTTATCAAACACCGAACGGAAGTAGTCGGAGAACGTCCGGTAACTCCGGAGATCCGACCCTCCCCCGGACCAAATCGCGTTGGCCCAAAAGAGAGCCTTACCTGAGAGGCAGGTGATGAGAGCGGCGACCTTTTGTCTGTCGGAGGGCGCTGGGCTCAGGTCCTCGAAATACAGCTCTAGCTGTAGGAGGAATCCCTGACAGCGCTCAGCCGCTCCGTCATACGCCGCGGGTTGGAGAAAATTAATTCCTCGAGTTCCCGGAGGAGAACTCGGTAGGGCAACCTCCTCGGCCGGCCGTGGAACCTCCGCTGATCTCGCTGTGTCGCAGATCCTTTCCCCAGGCATCTCAGCGTCTCGACCAGGGAGGTGATGGCTTCGCCCATGGAGGACAGCGTAGCCGTGTGCTCCCGCAGAGTCCTCCAGACGTCTGGCTCCATAGTTCCGTCAATTCTTGTGTGGAATTCTGTCACGGTGTGTAGGGTGGACGGAAGGATGAAATGCCAGTCAGGACCACGGAGAGCGTTCGATAATCCCTTTTAATATACAGGACACAACTCCTGGTACTCGGTGTAGCGATAAAACGCACAAAACACAGAATGATGCGTCGCAGCGCACTCAATAATATATATATAGAAATATAGATAACTCACTCGGAGTATCACGAAACCATGACCTCGCAATGAGCGTTGTGGGGAACAATACACGTATCATAGAAACAATTCCACACAAAGACAACCTGACACACAGGGAACTTAAATAGTCCTCTAATGAGGTAATGGACACCAGGTGTAGTGATGACGAGACTGAACCAGGTGTGCAGGGGGAGGAGAGAACGATGATGGCTCAGAAGACCGGGGAGGACGACCGCCGAAGCCTGCCAGCAGGTGGCGGTAGACTGGCTTCTGAGGGAGTTCTCACAATCAGGAACAGTTTCTTCTCTACTGCTGTTAACTCACACTGCTACTTATTTATTTTATCTGCCATTTGCACAATGTACTGTTGTACCCCCATTGCTACCTTTTGCCTATACTCTGCTAATTTCCTTACTGGATCTGCCATTTGCACAATACATTATGTGGTACTCATCTTGCTACCTCTTACTCTGCACACTGCTAACCTATTTATTATATTTGCCCAATATTTTGCACAATGCTTATCGTTTGTACTCTCCGTTTACCACATGCACAGATGTTCTCCGCTTGTGTGCCCACTGCACATTGGCAATTTGCTACATTGTTGAACTGATGTCAATTGCACATCCTCACACATTGCACATCCTTACACTGCTTTTTTGCACTTCTGGTTGGATTTCTTTGTAATTTACTTATACTGTCCAATGACAATTAAGTTGAATCTAATCTAATTTATACGATGCCCAATATCATCAACCATCAGTCTGGTGTGTTGCTAATCCAAGTTCATTATTTCAAAAAGCTAATTGATAAATTTAAGTATAAAACGCTTCAGCAGTGATGTTAGCACAGCTATAAAAAAACTTTTGTGCTGATTAAAGAAGTAATATATCTGGCCATTTGTTGAGTTGAGTATCTGGTTCTGAGAAATTAAGGCTATTCCATGCAAGAAAATGGCAAGAAACTAAAGATCTCATACAAGAGGAGTGGGAGGCCCTGGTGCATAACCGATTACAAGGACAAATACATTAGGATGTCTAGTTTCAGAAACAGACACCTATACCAGGTCCTCAAATGGCAGCTTCTTTAAATACTACCTGTCTATCATTGATCAAGCATGGTGGAAGCAATGTTATGGTCTGGGATGATTTTGTTGTGGTAGCGGGAGAAGTGTACAGTGTAAAACAGAAGAAAAGAAGGCTATTATTCCAATGGTATTTTGTCTGTAATTGAGTGGCCAGAATAACCACCGGATCTCAATCCTACTGTGTTGTTGTGGGAGCAGTTTGACATTATGGTCCATAAGAATAGCCCAATCCATTCCATCTTACAAGCCCAAGCTAGTCAATCTTGTCGGAGGTGCTTCAGCAAGCACCTCCTATCCCGTAATGGCTGAAGTGTATACAGGACACATGCGCTAGGAGAACACGGAGGACGTTTGATAAAAACAACTAGAACATTAACAAAATAATTATTGAACGTCACGACACAACAGAACAACAAATACATATGGCATGGGCCAAAACAAAGACCGACAAGTCACAGTAGGAAAAAATAAACTAAAATATGGACGGTGATTAGGGAATCAGGTAAAGGGCAATTAACAATAAAACAGGTGTCCACGATTCAAACGGGGGAGAGAGGGCGTGGGATTTTGGCGTGCAAAGACATATCCAAATCTATGGCAGTGTAGTTCTGATCAATGAAACCTTCAATTTATTTTGATGATGTGCATTTTGAATATTACTGAATATGTCCAAAAATCTGTTAATACTTTTTTCAAAACTCCAATACATAAGTGAGTAAATATGTACATGTTTATACTTACAACTGAGTAACTATGTCTTTGAGCACAGTGCGTTCTTACTTTATAAAGTAAAAACAAATGTTTCTTATACTTAAATATAGTGGTCACGCAAAATAATTAAGTAAATTTATGAAGTAATTAAATATCTACTCTTTTATATATTTATCTATCTATTTTGCACAATATAGACCAGAAAATCAGATCTGACTCTCCCTTTCACAGAGTACAGCCCAGCTCCAAACACATAGTTCCAGATAAACAGAGCGAACTGGGCACACTGAAACCCAGAAACTGTGGTTGGAACCAATCCAGATCCGTTCCAAGGTAACCTTTTCTTGGTGTTTTTTTGCCCAAACTTCTGTGTTTTACACCTTCAATCACACTGCGCTTAAAGTGTGCAATTGTCTTTTTAACCTGTTTCATTATCCGACTGTCAGCAGTGCACCTCCACCACGTTTTGGCATTGCACCAGACCATACATTGTACTCAATTATAATACACATACAATGTAGGTTGGAAATTCCATTAGAATTGAACAAAATGCCATATGGTAAACACAACAGGCCTACTAAGTTTGATCTACATCATTTTTGCTTTTGTTCATCGCAACTCTAACTGGCTTAAGATGTTTAACACACCATCACACACTTAGTGAACCATCTGGTTTGACATTCGAAGTACCTTATGTTTGAATAAGTGACCATTAAATGAACAGCAGTTAATAAGATGGGAGTGTTGCCTGGTAACTGAAAACGCAATATTGTGCTGCTCCATGTTCACTATATGCTTCATTCTGAGACTTCCAACATAGAAACTGTTTCTGGTGATGTCAAATTAGGCCATCAGTAATTGGATTGTTCTCCATGGACATTTAAAATACTTTTTTTACCAATGTGCCTAGGCTCCGACCAATCAGAACACAAAGATACATTTGCTGTCTATACATCTCGTGTATGAAAACTAATGTTTGTTGGCTTTTGGCTGGAGCAATGAGTTCAGGGAACCAGGCCAAACAGGGTTGGATAAACACACAATCAGAAAGAGTGATCAAAGGTGTTTTTACTTCTAGGCTCTAATGAATTGTACAGGAACACAGTACAGGAATTCTGTCTGTTTAAAGAATGTTAAATTATTTTTAAACATGTATAAACAGTAAAAACTTTTCACTGCAAACTAACAACTGGGCAAAGACCTTAAACTCTAGGACATTTCACTTTCTGAACCGTTTTCAGATTTTATAAGACTCTTTGCACTTAAAATGCATTTAGTAATTATTATACTATAATAATTATTGTACTATAATAAGTTCACCCAGCACAACCAGAAGAGGACTGGCCACCCCTCAGTGCCTGGTTCCTCTCTAGGTGTCTTCCTATATTCGATCAGGGAGTTTTTCCTAGCCGCCGTGTTTCAACTTGTAGATGTGTGCCCTGTCGGATTCAGGCTGGGTGTTTGTAAAAGCACTTTGTGTCAATTTTATTGTAAAAAGGACAAAATAAAAATAAAAAATTGGATTGATTGTTCACCTGGTCCTGGACCTGATGATTTGGTAACTTGGTCTTTCAGCAGATGATTTGGATGTGCACGTTTTTTTTATTCATCTAAAAAGTTCTCTAAACTAGTTCATGAAATGTATCTCTTTAATGAAAAGATAACAAAACATTGAACATTAGAGTTGTTCTCTCTGTCATTAAGGCTGAATGACATCCCAAGGGGTTAAAGCAAAATCCAGTCCTGTGATACATTACATCATGTTTACACAAATACTAATGTGTATCCAACTCTGTGTGCATATGTGTGGTGTCTTGTGTATGTTTGTTTGAGTGTGAGTGTGTAAGTATGAGTGTGTGTAGGGGGGTGCATATAGACTTTGTGATAGGGAAGTCTGCTAGTTTGTCAGGGACAAAAAGAGAGACAGAGCTCAGAGTTTGTCAGAAGTAATTTAACAGAGATCATTTCAAGATCAAAAAGGAGGACCTCAACAGATTTTTTAATTGCAAATGGAGGATTACAATACAGATCAATATTGTTTTAAAAACAGAAACTCTTCTTGCAAGAAGAACACAATCTCAACAACTACTTATATAACACTGTAAATTGTAATGTCATTGATTTCAGCAGTTACTGTATTTATGAATTTTCTGGTGATCATCTCCATCTCTCACTTCAAGCAGCTCCACACTCCAACCAACCTGCTCATCCTCTCTCTGGCTGTGTCAGATCTCCTGGTGGGACTCATTGTGATACCAGCAATTAATGTAGCAATACTGGAACCATGCTGGGGTGTTGGGAGATATTTCTGTGCGTTGATTATGTATATAAAATTTTTATGTGAAACTTTATCACTCTGCAATTTGATCTTGATATCTATTGATCGTTATGTTGCTGTGTGTGATCCTTTATCTTACCACTCAAACATTACAATTAGAAGATGTGTGTGTTGTATATTAATTTCCTTGTCACGGTTCACTAAGGCGAAAACCCAGATGCAGACCCAGACACAGATGTCGGTGAAAAATAAAGAGTTTATTTAGGACAGTTCCAAAAAAGGAAATAATAAAGCAGGTTGAAGACTCGTCCCGTGGTCTCCTCAGATCCTGCCGGCAACCGGCTCCGGTGCGGGTACGCTGGCACTACTTGTGCCTCGAACGGAAAACTGGAATTGAACAGAACAACTGGTATTAACACCAAACGAAAACCAAAACAGAACAGGCAACAACAATTCGTAGGACTTCGCGGGTTCTAACGTACTGTGGATACTTAACGATCCGGCGAAGACTGAAGATCAGCCGGTGACTTAAATGTCCTTCTCCTGATCAGCAGATCTGGTGCAGGTGTGGTGATTGCCACTCAAAACAGGTGTGTAGAGAAACCCAAAAGCAGAACTAATAATAACCCACCAGAGGGAGGCAATAACAAAAGAACTAAAACCAGATCATGGTGGGTTATTCATGACATTCCTGGTGTTGTTGTATAATATATGATGCTGTTCTTATAAAACTAGTTGTTAACATACTGATTCCCAGTGGATGTTTTGAAGAATGTCTTTCACTGGAAGGACATTTCTGGGTTGCCATTACAGACTTTGTGATTTCAGTGGTTGCCCCATGTTTCAATTATTATATCACTTTATTTAAAAATATTTATGGTGGCCAGATCACAGGCCAGAAAGGTATTTTCTAAAGGGCTGCCACTGTGTCAGGTGGTAAAACTGTACAGGCAAGTAAGTCTGAGAGAAAAGCAGCAAAAACTCTAGGTATAGTTATTTTTAACTATTTACTTTTTTGGAATCCAGTAGTTTATTTATCTTGTATTTTCTCAAGTTACAGTTCAGTATCATCTATCATTACTTTTCTGCCACTTAGGAATTCCTTTATCAATCCAATAATATATGCTTAAAGTAAAGGCTAAACGAATTTTAGGTATAAAGTAGGTAACTATGTTAGTAACTATGTTTTGATTCTTATATATATTTATATATATGTGTGTTTATTATGTCACACTGTGTTGTTATAATTGATTAATTCATCTAACAATACATTTAAATAACTCTAGTTACATGTTATTATACCAATATGTGTAAATAATACAGATTCATTTCACTGCATTTTATTTACTTTTTATTCACTCAACCTCAACCCCAAACACAAGGTGCACACACACATCTTACCCACAACCAGAGAGAGACAGACTGAACCCAAAATGGCACATTTATGGGGTGAAAGGACTGATGGGATTGATGTTAATTGCTGCCACCAGGTGATCCGGATTATGGAAGGAAGGAGTTATTGATTGATGATCTGGTTTGATATATGCCACCTGTGGAACTGAGAACAGAGGAACATAGACAAGCACACTACACACAAAACACAGCACTTAAACTGGGGGATGTAAGAGTGGAAGACAGTGTATGATGAGTATAGGATCTGGAAAGACTGGCTTTGGGTTGTAAATTCCATAAAAAATAGTTTGTGTCTATCTCTTGTCATAATGATTATTTAATAGTATGTATTCTTCCTGAATAATACTTTGAGGATGACATAATTTATTAAATATGTTGTTTAACATTACTCTGTAGTGGCTTGATCCTTTTAGCAGGACCATGCACAGATATTTTGGTTGTTAGCTCACACGGACGGATGATGTGGGAGAGTATTTGATGTGCGTTAGAAAGATGGACGACGTGTGGCCGTTGGTGTGTGTGACGTGTGTCACTGAGACAGAAATGCACGTGTCAACTGAAAATGTCATGACATAGCAAAGAGACTCTCTCTGTGCTGGTTGAGCCTTACCTGTGCACAGGCCTGGTTTTCAGCAAGTATTTCCTAGCTGCTGTGCATAACTCTGTTGTTTTTTATATTTAGAGATTCGGTCAGAGGTTCTTGTAAAAGCTATTTGGGACAAAACAAATATAAAATGGGCTTCATTCTAGAATACAGCCCTACTCCCTTTCTGTCAATTACAAAAAATCAGTAATAATAGCCAGCAGTATAAAATGGTATTCTTATAGAACCATGTCTACAATGATGACACTTCCTGGTTAAAGTAGTGAACATATTATCCCCACAAATATCTCAAATCCATGAGTGTTACTAATTTTTAGAATAAAAATTATTAAAATAAACTCATACAAATTAAAGGGTTTCTGTCTTGTGAGGATTATAGTTATACAACTATGTAGCCAAGCCATACATTTTTATAGTTACTACTTCAGGCCTCCTGGGTCAAATAAAGAGTTCGAAAATGAACGGTTTTATGTTTTCTGTGTCGGTGTTTCGTGTTTGTTGTATATTGATTTAATTTAAATGCCACAAATGGAAATATACGCATGTATCTACATCTCACTCTCTCTGCACTTCACCCTGCAAGTCTGTGACACTACAAAATTATTTTAAAGCAACTCATGCTGCCATCCAGATGTCGTCTGGATAATGTAACTGTCCTGCTAAAACAGTTCTCTAAACTAGTTCATGAAATCTCTTTAAACTGAACATTGAACATTACAGTGGTTCCCTATGTCAATAAGGCAGGGGTTTAAAGCTACATCCAGTCCTGTGATACATTACATCATGTTTACACAAATACTAATGTGTATCCAACTATGTGATCATATGTGTGCTCTCTTGTGTATGTTTGTTTGAGTGTGTAACTATGAGTGTGTGTAGGGGGGTGTATAGAGACTTTGAGCTGGGAAGTCTGCTAGTTTGTCAGGGATAATATGAGAGACAGAGCTCAGAGTTTGTCAGAAGGCAGAGGACAGGGTCAATATCAGGATCAAAAAGGAAGATATCAAAACAATAAGGAGGACCTCAACATATGTTTTTTATTACAAATGGAGGATGACAATACAGCTAAATACTGTTTTGAATACAGAAACTCTTCTTGCAAGAAGAACTCAATCTCAACAACTACTTATATAACACTGTACATTTTAATTTCATTGATTTCAGCAGTTACTGTCTTTCTGAACCTATTGGTGATCATCTCCATCTCTTACTGTCACGAGTGGTGAGGTGGTGTTGCTACACGGGTGACGCTTACGGACGGTCCACTTTCTCATTAATACCTTTTTTCTAAAAAGTATTCAGTTTCCTTATTTTTTACCCCTTCCTTCCAGCAACACCAAAGAGGCAAAACATTTATGAAGACTCAAATCATCTTTTTGCTGTTCAATCACTGTTTCAGGGGTGATCCCTACAGAAAAATGACCAAATTGGGGCACTATTCACAACGTCACCTTTAAGATGAACCTTGCTCAAAGGAGCTGACTCATAAGGAACACACTGAACCTCAATCTCCACTGCAACTTGGTCAAAAAGAGAAATTTACAACATCACCCAGTCGTCTGGACTGTGCTCGGGTAAACAAGCCAAAAACACATTCGGAAATGTCTTTGACAGATCCTTATCTTCTGAATTAAGGTTAGGTTTGTCTAACATTCTAATAATGGTGTCACTTTTCCACCTGCAATGACGTTTCCTAACAGCAAAATGACACCTTCCACAGGTAGATTATCCATGACGCCAACAGGGAATTGCCCGAAATTAGTAAAGTCAGACGTCAAATGGATCCAATGCAAGGGCATGTGACCCACCATACATCTCTGAAGACCGAGGCAGCGCATCTGTTAGCATAACTGATTGCCCCGCTCCAGTGTCTCTTAAGATTTGTATGGGCTTAATCAGTTTGCCTCCTCGTTAAGGAGACCAAACCAGTTAACAAAAAAGGGAAAACTAGGGTAAATTATGTCAGGTTTTATGGGTGCAGAATCTGCAAAGCTTTTCACTGGGTCATTCCTGAAACAAATTAACCCCTTTGGGTTTGCTAACGGGAGATGTGGGTTGCCTGTCTTTGTTTCTTAAAACAGGAAAGGTTGCAATCCAATGCCACCTTTGGTGACAATAGAAACACTAATGTACGTCCTTCGGAAGCAGTAAACCTTTTAAAGGACAAGCAGGACTAGGTACAGACGGCATAAACGTTCTGCCCCTCAAAATGAGGTGGCGTAAATGCACTCTTATGTGTCAACGCATATTCATCTACTAACACAGCGGCCTGAGCCAACGTCGCCACCTTCTGTTCGTGCATATCAACCACAATACGCTCGGGGAGAGTGCTTTTAAAATCTTCCAAAAACATCAGCTCTCGGATACCAGCAAAATCTGTAACTCTACCCGGCCAAACACCAGCAATAAAACAGAGACTCTTTGTCTCTGGCAAACTCCAGAAAAGTTTTATTCAAGGCCATTTTGTGGTTCCTAAATCCCTGCCTATACGCTTCGGGAAGCAGATGATACGCACGAAGAACAGAACAACCTCGTATTTGAAACTGTCGTCCAGGGAGAGAGCAGCAACAACTTCCTGGGCTTTCCCGAGCGGTTTACGCTGTAAGAGAAGCGACCAAAATCATGTGGCTAGTGCAGCGCAGGTGCAGCGCAGCGGAAAAATAAGAATCAACTTAGATATTCTTTTCACGTTGGCATCAACGATGTAAGGATGAAACAGTCAGAGGTTACGAAGCAGAACATAGCGTCAGCATGTGAATTAGCTAGAAATATGTGTCGGCATCGAGTAATTTTAACTCTTCACTCTGAGGTTCGATGGTGGTCAGCCGAACCCTACATTCCAGCACTTTGGAGTAGACTTTACCAGGGAGGCTGAGAAGTGTGATACCTCTGTAATTGGCACACACTCTCTGGTTCCCCTTTTTGAACAGGGGAACCACCACCCGTATATATGCAATAAAAAATATATAGGACTCAATAATAATAATAATGGATTGTTTAAACTAGTTCATGAATATTAACTTTCCTCAAACTTCATTACTGACCGTTGAACATTACGATGGTTCTCTCTGTCAGTAAGGCTGAAGGAAATGCCAAGAGGTTAAAGCAACATCCAGTCCTGTGATACATTACATCATGTTTACACAAATAATTTGCTTTCTATTTTTTCATATGTGTGGTCTCTTGTGTATGCTTTGTTTGAGTGAGTGTGTGTAGGGGGGTGCATAGAGACTTTGTGCAGGGAAGTCTGCTAGTTTTTCAGGGATAAAAAGAGAGACAGAGCTCAGAGTTTGTCAGAAGGCATAGGACAGGATCAATATCAGGATCAAAAAGGAGGACCTCAAAAAAAAAATTATTACAAATGGGGGATGACAATACAGCTCAATACTGTTTTAAAAACAGAAACTCTTCTTGCAAGAAGAACTCAATCTCAACAACTACTTATATAACACTGTACATCTTACTGTCATTGATTTCAGCGATTGCAGTCTTTCTGAATTTTCTGGTGATCATCTCCATCTCTCACTTCAAGCAGCTCCACACTCCAACCAACCTGCTCATCCTCTCTCTGGCTGTGTCAGATTTCCTGGGAGGACTCATTGTGATTCCAGCAATGACTGTGGCAATACTGGAACCATGCTGGGGTGTTGGGGGTTATTTCTGTGCACTTCTTCTCTATACAACATTTTTAAGTGAATCTTCATCACTCGGCAACTTGGTATTGATTTCTATTGATCGTTATGTTGCTGTGTGTGATCCATTATCTTACCACTCCAAAGTTACAATTAGAAGATGTATGTGTTGTATATCCATATCCTGGTGTTGCTGTATAATATATGATGCTGTTCTTATAAAACTATATGTTGACATACAGATGCCCAGTGGGTGTTTTGAAGAATGTCTTTCCTTTGATGGACATTTCTGGGTTATCTTTTTTGACTTTGTGATTTCAGTGGTTGTCCCATGTTTAGTTATTATAACACTTTATTTGAAAATATTTGTGGTGGCCAGATCACAGGCCCGAAAGGTCTTTTCTAAAAGGGCTGCCACTGTGTCTGGTCATAAAAATGTACAGGGAAGTAAGTCTGAGAGAAAAGCAACAAAAACTCTAGCTATTATTATTTTTAACTATTTACTTTTTTGGAATCCAGTAATTAATTTATTTTGTATTTTCTCAAGTTACAGTTCAGCATCATATATCATCAGTTATCTGCCAGTTATTAACTCCTTTATTAATCCAATAATTTATGCTTTCTTTTACCCATGGTTCAAAATGACAGCTAAACGAATTTTAGGTGTGAAGTAAGTGAATATATCAGTGACTATGTTTTGATTCTTAAGTTTGATAAATATATCTTTATTACGTCAGACTGTGTTGTTGTAATTTAATATTTCATCTAACAATACATTTACATTACTCTTGTCTTTGGTTAGTATTTTCCATTTTAAAAAATGTCTCCGTGTCTTGTCATAATGAAAAGTAAATAGTATGTATTCTTCCTGAACTATATTTTGAGGATGAGATAATTTATTAAATATGTTGTTTAACATTACTCTGTAGTGGCTTGATCCTTTTAGCAGGACCATGCACAGATCTTTCGGTTGTTAGCTCACACGGACGGACGATGTGGCGGAGTATTTGATGTGCGCTAGAAAGATGTGTGTGACGTGCGTCACTGAGACAGAAATGCACATGTCAACTGAAAATGTCACGATATAGCAGAGACACTCTCTGTGCTGGTTGAGCCTTACCTGTGCACATGCCTGGTTTTCTGGAAGTATTTCCTAGCTGCTGTGCATAACTCATAATTCAGTCAGAGGTTTTTGTAAAAGCTATTTGGGACAAAACAAATATAAAATGGGCTTCATTAAATAATTGTGTTCAATCTAGAATACAGCCCTACTCCCTTTCTGTCAATAACCAAAAAAAATTCTGTAATAATAGCCAGCAGTATAAAATGGTATTCTTATAGAACCATGTCTTATCCCCACCAATACCTCCAATCCATGATTGTTACTAATAAACTCATACAAATTAAAGGGTTTCTGTCTTGCGAGGTTTTGAGTTATACAACTATGTAGCCAACCCATACATTTTTATAGTTACTATTTCAGGCCTCCCGGGTCAAATAAAGAGTTCAGAAATAAACTGTTTTCTGTGTCTGTGTTTCTTGTTTGTTGTAGGCTATATTGATTTACGGGACATTCTACCAGAAACATACATTTTCACTTCTAAAGATCTTTGGGGTAGAACTATGTTATTCTTGAATCTGAACATAGAGTCATATGCAGGACATGTTAAACTATGAGAAACACATACTATGCCATCTCAGCATGTTTTTATTATTGAATGAAATACATTTTTATATGCATTACATCTCTAAAATGTCAGGCCCTGTCACAGACACATTTGCATATGTTAGAATGATTTCCTAATGATTTCTTTTCCTATAAATAGAATGTACTTATTGGTCACATGTCCCTGATTGTATCTAACATGAATTTGTAATTCCTATAAGAAACCTAAGCAACTTTTTAGTCAACTGTAGTGTATGGTAAGCAAAGAATACCATCAAGGCACACATATAGTTGCAAAAAACACTAGCTGTACGTAGGAGATTTTTACAAAAACATAGTGGTGGATGTATACCCCCACCTTTATCTACACAGCTAAATTGATTTATTCTACAACAATTCTCTAAAATAGTCTTTTTTATATTATGTGACAGGACTGACTTAATGGATTTTGTTGATGCAAAAAGTTATGTTTTGTCTTCTTTATTTAAGTTTTGGTAAGAATTCCTATGTAGGACCAATAATAATTCAATTCTAGTTTTAATCTAATATTAGACTATATTGAAAAATTGAGCCAAAAGCATAATAACAATCCCAATTCATTAGAATCGGCTATGACTCACAACTGATAGTCCAAACATCTTTTTAATTCATAAAAAATATTTCATTTTATTTCAATATAAAAACATATTTATTTCAAAATAATTATTTCTCTTTATTTCAATATAAAAACATGCCTTTGTCTCTCAGCTGCACTAACTGGTGCCATCTAACTACAATCTGTATGAGTTGAAATATAAAACTCATAATTGCTCAAAACTTATATTAACTACAATTATTATTTATATTCATTAATATACATAGTGCAACCACAAAAGCAGTGGCCTAGGTAAAAGAGAGACCTAATTCAAAATAATTGTCTAAGGGCATAAAACATCACATCATAAAAGGCTGATTTACAGTGTAATGTCCATTTAGTCAAAAAAGTTTTACTATAGCAGACGTTGAAAACATATTAGATGCAATAAAAGTGATAACAACAAACGAGGCCATTCATTTGTCAGGTCACAGGGCGGTCAGCCTGTCACACAGGGCCTGACAAATGTCACACAGGGATGTGACAGGGCCTGACGGTCTTCTGCTTTAACTGCCATTTTATCAACATCCTCTAATGCTAGCATAAAAATGGTTAACATGCAAGGAAGGGATATCAGTAAACATTTTATTCATATTTTGGATTGATTTTTTTTAATTATGTGCTGGGGTATTTCACAGTGACAGGGCCTGACCCTTTAGCTGTCCTCCTAAACAAGGTCATACAAAAACAAGCTTAAAATCATACAATTCAATGACAGGACTTACCCTTGACCAGTGTCAGCTTCACCTTGGTCAAATGATGTCACTTCCTCTGAATTATAACCTTAAAGGTGTATTATGCACATTTTATGTCATGTCTATTTAAACGTGACAGGACTGACTGAAAACATGGGAACAGTTGTAAAATAGTATTTATTTGTGGAATGTATGTGTAATTTCATGTTTGTAATCATTTGAAGTGAATGATAACAACTTAAACTTATTAATAATGGTGTTTTTTTTACTAAATTACTGTTTTTGCATAACAAATAAATGAAAGATCTAGTTCTAATTTGGCTGAGGACAGGCAATTCTTCTGGTTTTGTAATATTTAAAATGTTTTTAATAAAGATAAAACATCTGAGAACCTAATGCACACATATTAATTTACAGAAAAACTCACATAAATCAATTATCTAGTTAGTTTTATATATTTTTTGGATTAAATACTTTTAATTCACTGTGGCAAGTCAAGGACAGATGATGTACGTTTCTGGTAGAATGTCTCTTAAATTAATTACCACAAACGGAAATATACGCATATATCTACATCTCACTCTCTCTGCACTTCACCCTGCAAGTCTGTGACACTACGAAATTATTTTAAAGCAACTTATGCTGCCATCCAGATGTCGTCTGGATAATGTAACTGTCCTGCTAAAACAGTTCTCTAAACTAGTTCATGAAATGTATCTCTTTCAAAATTAACTTTCCTCAAAAATGACTGAACATTGAACATTACAGTGGTTCCCTCAGTCAATAAGGCAGGGTTTTAAGCTACATCTAGTCCTGTGATACATTACATCATGTTTACACAAATACTAATGTGTATCCAACTATGTGTTCATATGTGTGCTCTCTTCTGTATGTTTGTTTGAGTGTGAGTGTGTAAGTATGAGTGTGTGTAGGGGGGTGCATAGAGACTTTGAGCTGGGAAGTCTGCTAGTTTGTCAGGGATAAAAAGAGAGACAGAGCTCAGAGTTTGTCAGAAGGCATAGGACAGGGTCAATATCAGGATCCTCAAAAAAATTTTTTTTTTATTACAAATGGGGGATTACAATACAGCTCAATACTGTTTTAAAAACAGAAACTCTTCTTGCAAGAAGAACTCAATCTCAACAACTACTTATATAACACTGTATATCTTACTGTCATTGATTTCAGCGATTGCAGTATTTCTGAATTTTCTGGTGATCATCTCCATCTCTCACTTCAAGCAGCTCCAGACTCCAACCAACCTGCTCATCCTCTCTCTGGCTGTGTCAGATTTCCTGGTGGGACTCATTGTGATACCAGCAATGACTGTAGCAATACTGGAACCATGCTGGAATGTTGGGGGTTATTTCTGTGCACTTCTTCTCTATACAACATATTTAAGTGAATCTTCATCACTCGGCAACTTGGTCTTGATTTCTATTGATCGTTATGTTGCTGTGTGTGATCCATTAATGTATCAATCAAAAATTACAATTAGAAGATGTATGTGTTGTATATCCATTTCCTGGTGTTGTTGTATAATATATGATGCTGTTCTTATAAAACTAGTTGTTAACATACAGGTGCCCAATGGGTGTTTTGAAGAATGTCTTTTACTGGAAGGACATTTCTGGGTTACCATAACAGACTTTGTGATTTCAAATGTTGTCCCATGTTTAGTTATTATAACACTTTATTTGAAAATATTTGTGGTGGCCAGATCACAGGCCAGAAAGGTCTTTTCTAAAAGGGCTGCCACTGTGTCTGGTGTTAAAAATGTACAGGGAAGTAAGTCTGAGAGAAAAGCAGCAAAAACTCTAGGTATAGTTATTTTTAACTACTTACTTTTTTGGAATCCAGTAATTAATTTAATTTGTATTTTCTCAAGTTACAGTTCAGCATCATATATCATCAGTTATCTGCCAGTTATTAACTCCTTTATTAATCCAATAATTTATGCTTTCTTTTACCCATGGTTTAAAATGATAGCTAAACGAATGTTAGGTGTGAAGTAAGTGAATATATCAGTGACTATGTTTTGATTCTTAGGTTTGATAAATATATGTTTATTACGTCAGACTGTGTTGTTGTAATTGAATATTTCATCTAACAATACATTTACATTACTCTTGTCTTTAGTTAGTATTTTCCATAAAAAAAATGTGTCTGTGTCTTGTCATAATGAAAAGTAAATAGTATGTATTCTTTCTGAACTATATTTTGAGGATGAGATAATTTATTAAATATGTTGTTTAACATTACCCTGTGGTGACTTGATCCTTTTAGCAAGACCATGCAGATCTTTCGGTTGTTAGCTCACACGGACGGACGATGTGGCAGAGTATGTGATGTGCGTAAAAGATGGAAGACGCGTGGCCATTGGTGTGTGTGTTGTGCGTCACTGAGACAGAAATGCACAGTTCAACTGAAAATGTTACGATATACCAAAGAGACTCTGTGCTGGTTGAGCCTTACCTGTGCACATGCCTGGTTTTCAGGAAGTATTTCCTAGCTGCTGTGCATAACTCTGTGGTTGTTTAATATTTAGGGTTTCAATCTGAGTGTTTTGTAAAAGTAATATGTAATAAGAATTGTGATTAATTGATTGGTGTTCACTCTAATAATCTTAATAAAATACAGCCCTACTCCCTTTGGTCAATAACAAAAAAAGAATCAGTCATAATTGCCACCATCTTAAAACGGGAAAATGTATTCTCATAGAACTATGTCTACAACGGCTAGATGACGCCTCCTGGTTAAACTACTGAACATATTTACCAAATACCTCAAATCCAAGATCGTTACTATTATTTAGGACAATAAATATTGAAATAAAATCATACAAATTAATGGGTTTCCATCGTATGCGTTTTTAGTTATAAAGCTATGTAGCCAACCCATTCACTTTCATAGTTACTATTTCAGGCCTCTTGGGTCAAATAAAGAGTTCAGAAATGAGTTCACAGAAATACAACCAGACCTTGTAGCCATGACTATGATGTGTGTATGGATGTTATTACGGAGCACAATTCACAAACAAAAACAAAAGTACTCTGCAGACTTCAGAAAGGGAGACATTGATCAGAGGACAACACGCCAACATAGTGACATAGAGGGGAACGTAACACCCGAATAAACAGAGAATAATACAAATGTGTATCTTTTTAAATATTAACTAACCCTACACCATTACCTACCAGTGAAATGTTCAGCGGTTCTCTATGTCAATGCCAGGGGGTTGAAGCAACATCCAGTCCTGTGATACATTACGTCATGTTTACACAAATACTAATGTGTATCCAACTCTGTGTGTATATGTCTCTTGTGTATGTTTGTTTGAGTGTGAGTGTGTAAGTATGAGTGTGTGTAAGTATGAGTGTGTGTAGGTGGGTGTATAGAGACTGTGCGATAGGGAATT